>JAFCMP010000062.1:0-362507 GCA_017506865.1 Tribonema minus | reverse complement strand
CTGGTGGGCACCGGCAAGTCATCGCAGAGCTCAGGCTTCGAGGGCACACAACTCAAACCTGTGAGCTATTGCAAGATGGCGCCTCATTCTCAAACCCCTCTTAGCTGCACCAAGCACTTCTCACGCTTCAAAATTCAAAGGTTCGAGCTTACTGAATGCAGAAACCACTCCCCTTCTCCAGCTCCCAGTAGATGGGGTCTAGCGGCCATGCAGTTGGCATGAGCGTGTCTCTGTGCACCTTGTATCGCCGCTCAAAGAGTAGCAGCACCCGCTCCCGCCCTTGGCCAGCATGCTCCCCATCAAACGCCGTCGCGTGCGCCAGCAGCTCTGGCCTGCTGCTGCAGCTGTAGCTTCGGCTGCCGCTAGCTGGGCGGCTGCTGCAGCCCTGCAGGACTTGCTCTCGAGGTGCTCCTGCGCTGTGCGGCTTGGATTGGAGACCTTCAAGGTGCCAGCCCAGCGCTTGCACACCAACTGGACTTTGTGAGCAGCCTCATCGAGTGCGACCTTGAATGACACCCACTATGCAACCCGACCAGTCCTTTTCTGGTGGTGCATAGCGTATTGTAGGCGTCCCTGGCCTTGCCGGCTGCAGGGTGCACCATGCTTGCGTAGTGTGCCCCTCCCAGTGCCCATATACGTCATCCGTAGAAAGTTTCAGCCACTATACGGTATGTACCATGTATATACGTATGTTATGATACGGTCGTATATACGTAGATGCCAACCCTAGAAATGTGCTTGCACGTGGGATGCCGTACACAGGACAGTCGCGTCTAATGTTGATGGTTTATTATGTGGCTCACACTCAAAGAACATGTCCGCCGACAAGAATGCCACCGCCGCCGCCGCTCTCATTGCACACATGACGAGCGACCCCACTCTCGACCCGGCCGATCGCGACGCGGTCAACGCCGCCATTTTCCATTGGGCCTCTGAGCAGGTGCAGGTGCATGCGCGGTACAAGGCCCTGCTAGCGGAGGGTAGGCAGGGAGACGCAGCTCAAGTGAGGGCTGATAACGGCGGCTTCGTCAACGGCGCTGCAACGCTTGAGTCCGTCATCACCAAGGCCCGCCGCACGCTGCCTGAGGGCAGCGCATGGGCGCGCCATTGCTATGCGCCGGCGCTAACAACCATGGTGAATGATGCGAGCGCCGCCAGGGTCGACTGTGCCTCCCCGAGCCGTCTTGAATATTGCACCAGCGAGATAATAGGTGGGCCACTGAGCAGGCGGAACGCGCTGATCACCCAGATGCCGAGAAGGTCGCGCTGGCACTTGGGCGCTCGGCGGCAGACGCGCCAAGGAGGTGCTGTACGGCAGCGAGCATCCAATTGACAAATTGACAATGCGCAAGGTCGGCGAACACCGCGTTGCCGCCGTGCTCTGCGTGAAGGGCAGAAAGCGCGAAGCTTCGGAGGAGGAGTTCGACACCATCATCCGGCCGATCTCTACCTGCACGCCGTCGCCTTCGTGCGCAGCCGCATCCCTTGTGAGACTGTGCCGATGTCAACCGCGCGGAAGCACGGATGCTCAACCGCATGGAGAGCACCCCTCTTCTGCGAAAGTTCAAATCCGCGTTCCTTGACCACTTCAAACATCGCCAGAGGGCAGGCATCAACCTCATGAGGACGCTGTACGCCACGGAGATGACAAAGGGATCTCAGCGATCGCTCGTCGACACCGCAAGGGTGCTGTGTCACCGCCCTGTCAGGCACGCCGCGAGACACTACGATCTGATTCGGGCAGTCGAGGCGGACACCTCTGAGCCCGCAGCCGCCGAGCTGGAGCCGGTCTGCTCGCCCTGCGCTACGTTGGCCACCGCACAGGACGACACCGTCGCAGACACACTTTCAGATGCGGCCCAGGACGAACACGTGCCGACCAGGGCCGTCAACCGCCAGAAGACAGCACCCGCTATGCATATCGAAGACGCCGTCACCGTTGTCACACTGGCACTAGCCGAGCGCCTTATGACTTGCGCTGGCGAAGTGGCTGCTGCCGTGTCACTGGTGTGGAGGGGCTGCGAGGCACACCTGCGCGGCAAATGTTTTCACAAAAAATATCGTGTACAAGTCATCTGAACCGTGCCTGCCGCCTAATGCAACTGGAACAGGTCATGCCGAGCCCAGTCGGACATGACGTTGCTTGGCAACGCAGGCTTGAAGTGGGAGCACCATCCAAGCGGCCGAGGCACCAGGCGCCGCTGCCTCACCTGTGCGACGATCTGGTCAGGCGCACTCGGCGCGAGGGACGCCAGATCAGCGAGCACCATAACGCCGAATACCACCGTAAGTGCTATGCAGACATGTCGCCCCACATTCAGGGCCTGCGCACGGCACAGTCGCAGCTGGGTATGCTACTGCACTGGATCCGCTGGGAGCGCACATGGTCCGCGGCAGGATCCAAGGCGTCTTTCTACCAGGGTTGCACCATAAGGCAGGCACTTGAGGGCCTCAGGAGCGACGACCGCCAGCGCGAGCTGGAGGACGAACGCTGAACACTTTCGCAGTCAGCGACGTCTCGACTCTAAGTGTCGTCACGCACAGTGTGCGAAGCAAGCCACAGCGGCATATGCCAGTCTCGCGTCACATGCGTGTGATGCGCCAAGGCCCGTCAGTCAGTGTCTCAATATACTGTGATACCACTCAACATTCTTCGCTGCTTTCGCGCCCTACGCTTTAAGCCTTGTGTTTCTGTCTGCCTTGAAATTTTCCTGCACCTCAGTCTAGTGACCTAGTACCTTCGCACGCAAGAACGTGCTCCCGCCTGCTCCTGCACCTGCAACTGGCAAAGGTTTGATGCGCTACAGCTGGTAAAGGTTTGATGCGCTACAGCACTCCAACCATGAATGGCGCGCGCGTGCTAAAGCCGCTCATGCGAGCAATGCCCACACTCTACCTCAGCCCCGATCGCGCTGAGTTATACTGCGTGCGACGCTCACCATGCTCCCTGAAGGCCCTGGTACTCGTCTGCCATGGCGGTGACGCTGCTCCGGCGCGAGTGCATCACAGCTGGCGACTGCTAGGTGCTACAGAGCATGAGACATCCAAACGCCGAGGCATCGCGCAGCGCTGTGTGCGCACGGCTGCTGCCGTCACGGTGTTCACGCACCCCGGCCTTGCGTCCGCTTCGAGAGCGCGCTACGCGTACTTGAGACTCCAACAGGCCATGCCATCACAAGCTGCAGAACCACGCCAGCAGTCGACGCCCGTCAGCACTGCGAGCTGGCCCGAGGATCCGCTCCGCTCATCCGCAACCCTGAAACCCAAAAAGCATCCGAGCACTTATGCTATAGTGAAGTCTCCAGGGCAGAACTGGTATTGAAGTTGTATATTATGTCCTGGACCGCATGGGGGTTGAGCACACGATAATCGGGCGATAACTAAATCTACGGAGGGGCCGGCGGTTCGGCGCTGGCCGGCGAGGGCCGCGGTACTTGCAACAGTGCGATGCGGCGGTAAGCACTGACGTCGCCATCAGGGGCAATGACTGCGTTCCAGTTGTCGATCACGACACGTGTGAGCGCGCGCTGTAGCGCGAGGGAGGCGCGGCGGCGCCAGAAGGCAACGCGCTGCGCGAGATTGTAGCTGCCCTGCGAGCTCTGCTCGGCGAGTGCGTGTAGCAGCGCTTGGGTGTCGCGTGACATAGCGCCGAAGTGGTCAAAGGCTGCGGAAAATAGGGTGTGTGTAGTGGGGTCCAGGGCCCCTGAGACTACGTATGTGTCTATCTTTTCCTGCGAAGCCGATTCAAGCACGCGCTGCACATCGCGCGCGCCCCCCTGAGCCTGACGGAGGCGGGAGGGACATGAGCTGTCACGTATGGTGACGTCTATGCAACAAGCTACTCCAAAGCCGCCGCGCAGTTTAGTGCACCGGCCTGCCGCTACCGCGTCGGCGCTCGGCTGCACTTTAGGGACTGGAAGGCAGATCTGGTTGCTGCCGAAGACGATGTCCATGAACTTGTTGAACCCGTGGCGCGCCGCGTAGCGGCGGAAGGGGGCAAGGGTGTCCCGGTCGAGACCGCGGAGGTGGGCCACCTGCTTGAGCAGCTGAAAAAGCGCGTCTGCGAGCAAGTTGTGTCGCGTGACGTTGAGCCCTTGTGTGCAGCGGCGCAGGTGGGCACCTGACTCCACTGTTTTATGGCACTTGGGGCACCGCGCCGCAGCGGAGGCGGGGCGCTCCACGCCCAGGTGGCGCCGCAGCGTCTCGCGGAATTCCGGCGGCGACATGGTCTCCGCTGGGTCAGTGCTCGGCAGTTGCGCCAAGAAACCCATGGCCCCCTTAGAGGCACCGCTGCGCCACGCCGCGACTGCTTCCAACGCATTTGCTGCTTCAAGCCGGCGCAGCTGCGTGGCGGCGAGCCCTGCGTCTAGCACCCGTGATAGCGCGGCTTGACGCCGCGGCAGCACGGCGGCCGGCGGGGCCTGGGCGGAGCCTGGCTCGCGCGCCGCCGCTGGCGCGGCGCGGCGCGCGCCGGCGCGAGTCCGCATGCCCAGCCCCGCAGCTCCGCCTGCCCGTTGCAGCAGATCGCGCAGTGCCCGCCACGCGCCGTCGTCCTGGCGCCAGTCCTGGTACCAGACCGAGGGCAGGAGCAGTGCGAGGGCCGCTGCGGCATCATCGCTGCCGCTGCGCAGCTGCTGCAGGCAGGTAGCTATCTGAGTGAAGGTGAAGCCATAGCGGGCGTGCTCCAGGACGCGGCTGCGTGCCGCCACTGGAAACGCCGCCAGTGCCGGTCCCATGCACTCGAGGGTACGCGCAGCAAATGCGGCACATGCACGCGGCGCCGCGCCCAGCACGCCAAAGCCGCCGCTCCCCAGCCGCAGATGCACGCGTACCTGCTGATGTGCTAGTAGCGTCACCGGGGCCTCGCCACCCCAGTCTGCGCCGCGTACCCATGCCACTGCCGCCGCCCACAGAGAGGGCGGTGCCGCCGCCGCCGCAACCGCCGGCGGGCTGCGGCAATCGCCACCAGCCGCCGGCGCGCCATCGTGGGCCGGCGGCGTAAGGCCCGCCGATGGCTCCTGCGCCAGCGCAGCCACGGCCGCCAGCGTGATGGCGTCGAAGCGCCGTAGCTCCTCGTGCGTGAGGGATGGCGCCGTGTTGCGCGCGACATGCCCTGCGCGGGCGGGGACAGCAAGACGCAGAATCGAAAAGGCAGCCTGCACATCCTCCATCTGCACCAGCTCCGCCACCAGGCGGTCGGTGCCGGGGGCACGAAGGGTCGCCGCTACGTGTGTGCGCACGAAGTCCTCGGTGCCCACCGGCACCCCCATCAGCGTGACACCGTCGTCACATACTGGTACGGGGACATCGGCGGCGGCGAAGACGGCGGCGGCGCGCTCGCGAGCGCCGCCTGAGGCCGGCACCAGCGCTGCGCATTTCGTGACATTGACCTGAATGTTCAGCTCGCTCAGCGCCTGTTGTATGAAGCAGAAAGCGCGGCCAACGTGGCCGAGCACTGGCGCGTCACAGCTGGGCGTCATGATGGTGAGGTCATCGAGGTAGCCCGGAAGCGCCAGCTGCGGGAACTTGGCGCGGGCAGCCACCATGGTGCCGCGCAGTGCCAGCGCGAACAGCAGCGGCCCCAATGGGTCGCCCTGCTGCACGCCCTGTTGGGAGAGGATGATGGCGGCGTCGGCGTGCCCATCTAGGCCAAATTGTAGCCAAGGGGCCCGCCCGGGGCCGTAGATGTGCTCGACGTAGCCGTACAGGCCAGGCAGATGCTCGGCCACCGCAGTGAGGACTGCCGAGCGCGACAGCGCGTTGAAGGCATTACTGCCGTCAATGGCAAGGAGCACGCCGCCGCACTCATGCGTGAGCTGCGCCATGAGCGCCACCCTCTCCGCGCCCCCCCGCGCGCCGACCCCAAACTGGCCAATGGGTTCTAGCAGCGCGGAGACACGGTCTCGGGTGTCCGTGCAAAAGGTGCGGGCGAACAGGCGGCGGATGGTGTCGCCGCACGCGATGGGGCGCGCCTTCTCGCCCACAGCGCTGAGGCGCGCGGCTGCATGGAGGCGCCAAAAGGGGGCGGGCAGCGTGGCGGGGGTGGAGTACGCCGTGGTACCCAGCCACGCCAGTAGCTCAAGGAGCCAGTCAACCATGTGCCCCGACGTGTGCGCCGTGTGCCGGACGCACTGCTGGAGGTGGGAGTTGCGCAGCCCAGAGGGACCGGCGGCCGAGCCAGGGTTGGCGGCGAGGATGGCCTCACGTAGCCCGTCCGCTGTGAACGAAGCGCAGTTGAGTGGTGCCGGCGCCGCCAGCGCCGCCGCCGCCACTGAGCTGCGCGCCCGCGATGCCGCGGCATCCAGCTTCGCAGGCGCATCGCCAGCTGGGTGTTTAGCCTGCAGTTTATGCAAGGTAGCGGAGTCGCGGGGGGCAGATGTGTCAGTGCCCTCCGCCAGCAGCCGCGCGGCGCGCCCGACGCCGCCCGGCTGCCGCGCCGTCGCCGCCGCGCGCTCGCGGACTGCCGCCGCCGCCTCCGTCATGGACCTAGCGCGACGCGCGCACGCACGGGCGGCGCCACGGCGGCAGAAGGCCAGCGCTGTGCGCGTGAGTAGCTCCAGCTCGCCTGACGCGAAGGCCGCGAAACGGTGCGCCCGCGGCAGGGAGCCGTCGGGCACTAGCAGCAGGCACGGCAGCAGATGCAGCAGCTTGCACCATGCACCCGCTGTAGCGGACGCCTGCGCCGCTGCCTCGGCACCGTGCGCCTGCGCTACCGCCGTTTGCGCCTCCCGGAGGCCCGCCAGTGTGGCCGTCAAAGCGGCCGTGAAGTCCGAGCGGTGCTCCAGGCGAATGCGGCGGCCAACCACCAGTTGCTGCTGCAGTACGTAGTCAAAGGAGAGTTCGTCCAGCGCTGCGCGCGCGGGCGAGAGCGGCGCGAGCGTCCAGAGCGGAAGCGCGCTGCGCCACGTTGGCCCTGCCGCAGCCACCGCGGCAGCTGCGCGGGCGCCGTGGCCCTGCGTGCCGCCACTGGCTGTAGGGAGGGGGAGAATGGGGGGCAGAGGCGCGACGCCGCGAGGCCCGCGCGGCGGCTGCGTTGTGCTCGCGGGCCGGGATTTGTCGAGGTGCTTGCGCAGGTGCAACTTCGTGAGCACGCACCCGGGCTCGCCGCACGATACGCATGCGCAGAGTACCAGCTCAGGTTCCACGGCGCGGTAGGTGCCCTCGCCAGCGCGGTGGAGGGTCAGACACTCGGCGTCAATCACCTGCATACGCGTGAGGAAATCTGCAGGCATATCCGGATGCTCGCGGCGCTGGTGATCCGCCAGCGCCGTGGCGATGCGGCGCGCCAGCGCCGGCGACGCTGATGTCTGCGCGGTGAGCGTGTGCGCCTCCCCGTTCCTGCGAAGGCGCGGTTTGGGCACTGGCACCCGAAAGAGGCAGCCAGTGTCATGTAAAGGGCAGCGCGGATAAATGGCAGCCGTTGCAGGCTGAGCGGGCGCCTGCACTGCCTCGGGCTGCGCCGGATCTGTGCCCGCCGCGGCAGCCGCTGCTGCAGCAGCAGCTGCCGCAAAGGCCGCTGATGCGGCTCCCCCTGATTCAGAAGTAGAGTCGAACATCATTACGATGAATGAGGGGAGCGCCGCACCGGCGGCTTACGGGCCCGAGGCGCCGCCACCTCCCTCCGGTGCCGGCGGCGGCGCCGTCAAGGTGCAGAGGAAGCGGTCGGCGGCGGACTGACCCTGAGGCAGCCCGCGCGAAGGGCGTGCAGCGGGGGGTTCCGCCGCCGAGCCCGGCGTGCGCTCAGCAGCCGTGCGCTTGCGGCTGGGGCGGGGTGTGCCACTGTCGGACATAAGCGCGCTGCTGTCACTGGCAGGCATGGGGGGCTGCCCGCTGCGCGAGGGGGAGGCGCTGCAGCCGCTGCCGTGCCAAGCCGCTGGCGACGATGCGCGCCGACACCGCGAGCGCCCGCGTGAGCAGGAGCGCGGCGGCTGCCGCGGCGCCGCCGCTGCCTCCGGTGCCACCGCGGGGTCTGCTGCCGCACATGCGGCCGCTGCCGCTGCCGCGCCGGCAGCACCTACAGCAGGCGGCGGCGCGCCCGCCGCCTCCGCCGCGGCGGCGCCCTCCGGCGCCGCGCCCGCCGCCTCCGCCGCGGCGGCGCCCGCCGCCGCCGCGCCTGCCGCCTCCGCGCCCGCCGCCGCCGTTGCCCCGTCCGCCGCCACCGCGGCCGCCGCGCCAGCCGCTTCAGAGCTAGCCTCAAGGTCTCCCGCCACGGGCATGGTGGCCACCGCGCCGGCGGCGTCCGCCGCCGGCACCGCCACGCGCGCAGCGCGCGCCGCTTCCGCTGTCAGCTGCGCCTCGAGTCGAGCGGTCGCCGCAGCGTTGCGCACCTGCTCTCCTTCGCGCAGGCTCCGTTGCTGCGCCGCCAGCCGTTCCGCACGAACTTGCTCTGCCAGAGACCGGTCACAATCGGCCTCAGCAGCCCGCTTTCCCGCCTCGGCGGCTGCCAGCCGTTTTGTCAGTGCCTTGACCTGCTGCTGCAGCCCCTTCCGCGCGGTCCTCCCCTCCATGATGGCCCCCTGCAGCTGCTGAATGCGCTGCTCCTGGCCCAGCTGCGCAGGGTCCGCGTCGGCCGCCGGCGGCGGCGGCGAGGCGCCCGGCGACGCGCTCGCCCGCGCGGGTGTCGAGGCGGCGGCAGCGTCCGTCGCGGCGGCGCCGGTCGCCGCCGGCGCTGGGGGCTGCGAGGCGGCGGCGCCGGTAGGCGCACGCTGCGTCGCGGCGGCTGCCGCCGCGGCTGGAGCCGCGGCTACCGCAGGGTCACCGGCCGCTGTGCCAGTGGCGGCAGCTGGCGTGGTGCATATGGCGGGGAGCGTGGTGTGTGCGCAACGCGCTGCCCGGCACTGCTGACCTGGGCGCGTGAAGTGCCGTCGCAGGCAGGACGGGCACGCCGTCAGATTATCTGGGCCCAGCAGCCGCAGCGCTACTTCCGTGCCGTCCACTGTGCATAGGACCGAGTGCGCGAGTTGCCGCGCCACGCCGCGGGCCACTGTGAGCTCCCAAACACCAGCGGCGCCTGGCGATGCCGCCGACGCCGGCGCCGCGGATGAGGCCGCACCGCCAATGCCCACGCCACAGGTCTTCAGAGCGCTGGCCAGCAGCAGAAAGGCGGCGGAAGTACCGCCGCCGCCCGCCCGCAAGCGCACCGGCGCGATGGGCACGCCAGGAGCTGCGAGTGCGGGCGCAAGCAGCATTGCAAGCTGCGCTGCAGACCACGCAGCCGGCGCGCCGCGCACAGTCACCGTGACCGGGGCGCTCATGTCACCAGCGCGGGCGATGCGCAAGCGGAAGCCGCTGAAGCTGAAGTCAGCGGAGTCGCCGGCCGCGCCGAGAGCCGCGTCAACGAGCGCAGCCGGCGCACGCAAGCATAGCACGCGGAAGTCATCGCGAGGCGACAGCGGCGCCAGCGTCTCTGCACCCTTGAGCAAGGATGCAAGCGAGGCAGCGTCTACGGCGCCCGCCCTCGCCGCCTCATGCATGTACGTGAGCGCCGTCGCTAGCAGCTGCTGGCGCCCCCGCGTGAGTCGGGCGCGGCGCTGGGCGGCCGCCGCTGGGGTGCTGCGCTCGCGCTCGTGAGGCTGACGGGCCGGCGCGAGCTCCGCTAACAGTGCGCGGACACTGGCCGGCAAGGCAGCCAAGTGCTCCTGGTTGTAGCAGGAGACAGAATCCACCGTAAAGGATGTGTAGTCCGCGCCAGCTGCCGCAGCAGGTGGTACAAACGGCTGTCCTTCTACTGTCTGGCGGCCCTGCAGGCGCGCTGCCGCTGCCATGAGGCGACCCGCAGCGGCTCCGCCCTTGCGCCCCGCCGCCGCTACAGCGGGGGGAACGAAGAAGTACTGCTCCTGATCAGCAGCCTGAAACATCGCGCGTGCCTGCTGGTCCAGTTGCTCCCGCGTGAAGGCGGACGAGGCAGCAGTGTAGCTGCCTCGGGGAGTGAAGTAGGCTGCATCGTGGCCGTGCAGCAGCCGTGCCTCCTCCCGAAGCAGGTTGCTCTTCGCTGTAAGCGACGGGACTGTTGTCGCGGTTTTGGCGGCTTTGGCCGCCCACGAGGCAGCAGCGGCGGGAGGGGTGGTCGCACGACCAGTTGGACCAGCTGGCGTGTCGCCAGTCGCCGCTGGCAGCACCACCTCCATCGCTTCAGATGCCATGAAACGACTTGAAGTTGTAAGTGGGGCGGGCTGCCCCGCCCCTGAGACACTGTGGCGGCTGCCCCTCGCTGAGGGTGCCGAGCGTTGGCTGAACAGCAGGCACACAGGGTGGGATTCACCAACGTGGCGTCAGCAAAATCCACCCTGCGCGGAGTTTTTTATTGAAGTTGGGTTATGGCATGCTGTAGCCCTATGTCAGGGGCATCTGCTGACTACTCACTTGTTGAGGTTGATGTTGATCCTGATGTGATATTGTACTTCAACGGTGATATTCATATTTCAACTTCATGATAACTTCAACTGTCATACCACTGCTCAACGTGCAATAGCACGGCTCCACCCGTCTCAACTTCAATAACCAAGAGCTCTTCTGGTGCGTCTGTGTTGGAATATGTAGAAGGGTCATTGTATTCTGCAGATTCTGAAGTTTCCTAGGTTTCCCTTGCAAGTTCTGGCAAGTTCTAGTGCCTCGTGATGTAGGGAAGCAATTCCACCACCTTGTGTCTTGTGCATCCTGTGAATACCTCACTTCCTTTGCATCCACACATTGTCAAGTTGGAACTCTCTTCTGCCCCTGGTGCTCTGCAATCATGCCTGGTCAAGATGATGTGCAACACGAAGGTGAGGAGGACATATTGCTTCCGCTGGCTGGCACTCTGCGCGGTGTCAAGAAATCAACGGTTATGAGCCTTAAGCTTAAGCTCAAAGTGCAGCAGTTCAGTGGCAAGGAGGAGGAGTGGGCGATGTTCGCCATGGCGTTCGAGTCGGCACTTTGTCTCGAGGGAGTGCCACCGCCGATGGTGGACTGGGACGAGCGGTACGACCAGGGACTGCGTGACAGCGCAACTACAGTGTATGACCTTCTCGACCTGAAGGTGTACCAGGCGCTGGTCACGGTCATCTCCACCAAGGCGACCGACATCGGCTACGTGCTACTTCATCCAAGCAACGTTCGGCAGGGAAGGAAGTCCTTTCGGGCGCTCAGGGAGCGCTATCAGCCCAATACTATCGCGTCACGCATGGCGTTGCACGATGAGCTGGGAGGGCTGGAGATGGGCGACATGTCGCCCATGGAGTACTTCGCGAAAGCGCGCCATCTGCGCGGTAGACTCGCAAGTCAGGGGGAGGCGGTGGCGGACGGCAATTTGCTGTCAAGGCTACTGCAAGGACTGCCTGATGCGGAGGGATACCGAGTTGTAGCCCGAACGATTCGCTGCATGGTTACAGCGGATCTGGACGAGGCTGAGAGGCGGCTGCAGGCGGAGTACGACAGTGAGCGAGCGGCGCGCAAGGACGGCAAGGGCCCATCAGCCTATGCCGTAGATGCGGGTGCTGCTTCAGCTCATGGCAGTGGCAAACGGGTTGCCTGCAACTATTGCAGAAAGTCAGGCCACTGGGAACGCGATTGTGCCGCCAAGAAGGCCGGCAAGAAGCCTGCAGCAGGCTCTGTCGCGGAGCTGCGCAACAAGCGCAAGGAGAAGCGGGGAGGCAAGCAGGGGTCAGGCGACTCCGACGCACCCGCAGACGGCCCAGCTCATGGCTGCTTCATGGAGGCAGCTGGTGAGCCGGAGGGAGATGCTACTGCGCTGGTAGCAGCTGGAGGGACCTCAGCTCAGCGTAGCTACGTTGAGGTCCTGGTGGACAGCGGCGCCAACAGGCACGTCATCGACCCGGCACTCTGGCCTGGGTGCGATGTAACCGCATTCATGTCGTCAGTTCGGCAGGAGCGCGTGGCGCTCGCAACGGCGCACCCTGGCGAGGGTGCGTACGCGTCAGGTATTGGCGATTTGCACGTGCGCATTGCAGGCAACGGAGCGGAGGTCAAGCTGGACCTCTTGGAGTCGCTCATTGTGCCGCACTCAGGCCAGGCGCTGCTGCTGAGCGCGTCAAAGCTGGTTGCGGCAGGGGGCGAGCTCGTGCTCACGCCAGGAGCCATGTCCCTGGTGCTGCCGCCAGCAGTGCCAGGCGGCCCCAGGGTAGCAGTGCCACTGCGGCAGGAGAACGGCCTTTACAAGTTCCGGGTCAGGGGTTGCAGCGAAGGAGCGCTTCGAGCCGGCGGCGGAGGTAGTCGCCCAGAGGCGTTTGCAGCCTCAGTGTCGCTGGAGCGCTGGCATCAGCGGCTAGGACACCTCAACTTGGCGGACATGCGACGTTTGGCGGGCATGGAGGGCTCAGGACTAGAGCTGCCCGACGGGGAGTTGCCACCGTGCGAGACCTGCCACTTGGGCAAGGCTACACACCAGACGCACCCCCCGCGCGCCGCTCAGGGCGCAACTGCCGCGGGACAGGTGTGGCACAGCGATACGGCCGGGCCGTACGAGGAGCGCGGCCACGACGGCAGCTGGTACTCCAGGGTGTTCGTCGACGAGCACACACGTTACCATGTTGTGTACTGTCGCAGGTCAAAGGCAGACATGGCGGAGGACGTTGAGCGGCTGCGAGGCGAGGTGCTGGCGCCCAAGGAGCGTCACCTGTTTGAGGTGCACTTGGACGGGCCCAAGGAGTTCAGGGCGGTGTCATTCAAGGAGCACAGCGTCTCAACCGGCTACGACATCAGCTACTCGGCGCCGTACACGCACGAGTCCAACGGCATCGCGGAGCGTGCGCTGCGCACGCTGCACAACAAGGCGCGGTGCGAGATGCTGCAGGCAGCTCTGGCTGGGTCACTGTGGCATTTTGCTCTCCGCCATGCCGCTTACCTTGTCAACAGGAGCCCTCACTCTGCGCTCGGCGGGAAGACCCCGTTCGAGGCGTGGACGGGACAGGTCCCGGACCTGTCCAAGCTCAAGGTGTTCGGCTCCTCGCGTACGTGTGCGCGGAGGGAGAGCCCGGCAAGTTCACCAACAAGGCGTGGCGTGGGCGGCTGGTGGGGTACTCGGAGGACACCAAGGGTGGTTACCTCGTGTACAACGAGCGCACGCGCCAGGTGGTCACGGCGTTCCACGTGACGTTCCGTGAGGGTCCTGATGCTGCGGCGGAGCCTGCGGCGGCGGGGCCCGAGGAGGGGCCCGAACAGGAGCCCGGGCAGGGGCCCGAGGAAGTTGCTGGGGAGGGCGTTGGCGAAGCTGCTGGCGAGGCTAGCGGCGATGCAGCAGCAGCCTGAGGCCAGGGGCCAGCAGCTGGGGAGGGAGATGCTGCGGATGCTGACTCGACAGCAGATGCAGCAACGCCGCCCTCACGCACACGCAGCGGGCGTGGGTACTCTCGAGCCCACTACGTTGCTTTGCTTGCAGCAGCGGCTGTTTGCGCACAGGACCCTAGGTCTTACCACGAGGCGGTAGAGGGGGCTCACAGCAGTGAGTGGCGCGCAGCTTGCAGCAAGGAGTACGACCAGCTCAATGGTCGGGGGACGTGGGAGCTGGTGGAGCAGAGCGAGGTGGAGCAGGGAGCTAAGGTGCTGGGCACCACTTGGGTGCTTAAGACCAAGTTCGGGGAGCATGGCGAGGTGGCGAGGCGCAAGGCGCGCATAGTTGTTCGCGGCGATCAGCAGCGACCCGGCGTAGATTTCGATGCGGTGCATTCACCCACTGCCGAGATCAGATCGCTTCGGGTACTGGTGGCGCTAGCGGCGCACTACAACTGGGAGCTTCACGCATGCGACTTCGACAACGCCTTTGTCCAAGCGGACATCGACAAGCCCACCTTCGTGCATCAGCCGCAGGGGTTTGTCAAGCGCGGCAAGGATGGCCAGCTACTCCGAGTCGTCATGAGGCTTCGCAAGAGCCTCTACGGGCTGCACCAGAGCCCACGGCTTTGGCACCAGAAGCTCATCATCGCCCTCAAGCAGCGCGGTTACAAGCAGTGCCCTGCTGACCCGTGCGTGCTGCGCAACCATCAGTCAGGCGCCATCATACTGCTGCACGTGGACGATGTGTTCATGACGGGCAGCAGCGACAAGGGCGTGCTGCAGGCGGCAGTTGACGACATAGGGGCGGAGTTCGACCTCAAGGACCTCGGCTTTCCAACCAAGTTCCTGGGGATCACGTTCACGCGCAGCGGCGACGGCGGCATCACCATGTCGCAGACCGACTATGTGAAGAGCTTGCTGGCCAAGTACGGCCTGCAGGACGCTCATCACACGCAGACACCAGCAGCAAGCGCAGCCATTTCGGTGGAGGATTCGCCGCTGCTGAACGGTGCTCGGATTCGGGAGTACCAGGGTCTGGTGGGGGAGCTGGGGTGGGTCACCGCATGCACGCGGCCGGACATCAGTTACACGGTGTCTCAGCTGCGGCGGCACCTGGTGGCGCCACGGGCGTGCCTGTTGGAGGCAGCCAAGCGAGTGCTGCGGTACCTCAAGGGCCATCCGGTGGGACTAACATTCCAGAGGCGGGAGGGCGCGGAGCTGCAGCTGCTCGGATACGCCGACGCATCTTTCGCGAGCGACCGCGAGACGCGGCGCAGTCACACCGGGTATGCGTTTCTGCTTGGCGGCGCGGCGGTGGCGTGGAGCTCCAAGCTTCAACCATGCGTTACGCTTTCTACGGCGGAGGCGGAGTACGTGGCGCTATGCGCGGCGAGCAAGGAGGTGCCATCTATGGTACGGCTCCTGGGGTTCTTGGGGGAGGCACAAGAGGTAGTGCGGATCCTTGAGGACAACACTGCTGCTATCAGGTTGGCAGCAGATGAGGGTGCATCGCAGCGCACCAAGCACATAGATGTTGAGTTTCATTATGTGCGCGAGCAGGTTGCCAGGGGGAAAATTGCTGTAGACGCAGTGCGCACGCAGGCGCAGCATGCAGATGTGCTGACCAAGTCGCTGAGCACTGAGCAGCACATGTTTCATTCGGCAGCGTTGCTCATGGGATTTTAGGGTATTTGCAATTGCGCAGAGGTAACGAACCAGGCTCTGTGGCAGTGTGCAGTTTTATCCAGTCAAGCTCATGAGGGCATGGAGCATTGACTGGGGGAGGGTGTTGGAATATGTAGAAGGGTCATTGTATTCTGCAGAAGTTTCCTAGGTTTCCCTTGCAAGTTCTGGCAAGTTCTAGTGCCTCGTGATGTAGGGAAGCAATTCCACCACCTTGTGTCTTGTGCATCCTGTGAATACCTCACTTCCTTTGCATCCACACAAGTTGGAACTCTCTTCTGCCCCTGGTGCTCTGCAATCATGCCTGGTCAAGATGATGTGCAACACGAAGGTGAGGAGGACAGATTGCTTCCGCTGGCTGGCACTCTGCGCGGTGTCAAGAAATCAACTCTGAGTGAGGCCAACAACCTACTATTATCAAACTTCAACAGTTTGAGTGTCTTGACTGACCTCACTATAGCATGGGTGCTCGGTTGCTTTTTGGGTTTCAGGGTCGCGGATGAGAAGAGCGGATCCCAGGGGTAAATTGTTGTGCGCGTCCATCACCAAGGCGATATCGCGGAGCAGCTGCGCATTCTGCTTCGCCAAACTGAGTGCGGCCGCGTGCAGAGGATAATGTATGTGCGCACACCGCTAAAGAGTGCTGGGTCCGCGTAAAGTTACAAGGACCTCGGGAGGCCTGGGCAGAATCAGCACGCATTGACGGTGAGCAAGCTGGCAGCCAGGTTAGAATGCAAGCTACACTACAGGCTCCGAATGGCCTGACCCGCACAGCAAACGCAGCAGCATCAAAGTAGCACTTTGGGCTCCGAAGGTACAGCATGCGTCGCAAAACCTGTTGATGCATGCCAGCCTTCAATTACATGCGCTGTGGTTCAACCTCTTTGAACCAAACCAGCAAACTACATGTGCGGATACACCAGCAAATTACATGTGACAAATGTCGACATAGCTGCAATCTACTCTGCTGAAATTGGATCCTCGCCCCTCCGAAACCATCCCCACGAGTAGTCTATAGCTTGCTGCCGTCCACATTGTAATTCATCTACTTGCACTTTGCGGCGTGCAACAGCAGATATGTACATGTACAGTGCTCATGCATCTATGATAGAACACGCAATTGTACAGCATAGGACTAGTGCGCTGGCATACAAGCGTCTAGAAGCATGGAATCAACTCAAGGCTACGCCGTTTGCAAGCATGGGGGAAAGGGGAGGTGGGGGGGGGGGGCTACTCAGGCAGCTCCCCATCCCCCAAGTCCAGGTGGTCCTCCCCACAGGCCCCCCCGTGCAGCCCGAAGCCGCAAGATGTGCGTGCTGGCAGTGCATGTACTTCATAACACGCTGCGACAGTCCCATCTGCAACGCCGTAAAAAGCGCCGCATGAATACGGGATGTCGCCACGTTGGCAGTGCGCAGGCCTGTAGTCGTTGGACCATGCTCACTGCCGTTACGTGATGCCCACTCCGTTGCTACTGCGTTCACCAGCTGCTCGCCTTCCTTGCCAATGCAACCAAATGACCCAAGCGCCAGAGTGGCAAGTTTGTAGCAACTCTGGTCATAAAAATCAGAATAGTGGGTCTGCTTGGAGACCTGCAGGTCAGCGCAGTAGGCGGCTGGGTCTGTAGAGGTGCGATCAACGTGACGAGCGCACTGGGCCTCAAAGACGGACACATCCACCATGAGTGGCAGGTGGCGGTCGGGGTCATCGAAGCCAGTGCAGGAAAGGCTATTGCTGGCATCAGCAGGTCCATGCGGCGGCCCCACTGTGCAGCAGCGCCTCCCTAGGGTGGCTCGCGGGGTACAAAATCCAAGAAGGGGACACGAGATTCACACTCCACTGGTGTGCGCAGGAAGCTGTGAACGATGCGTTGTGTCGCAAGCTTGACGCTGTCGTGCACAAGCATGTCGTGTCCTTTGACGCCAGCTTTGTAGTTCATTTACCGGCACTTGGCGGCGTGCAATGGCCAATGCATGTATCATGCATGTACTTTTTATTAATCCTCGCTCAGGGCGCGAAAAAGCCCAGATGATGCACGTACATGCGCAAATACAGGTATGCACCTGTCTAGCATATGCAGGCGTAGAGTTGGAGTAGAGCACGTCAAGTTCCATGCAACTGCTGCTCTACTGCTGGCAGCCTCTGCAGTGCGCAGAACCTATGAAGCTGATAAAAACTCGTACAATCCTACACAAGCGGGGAGGAGGGGGGCGCGAGCTACTGCTGAATATCATCGTCCCCAAACTCCAGGTGGTCATTATCAGCATTGTAGTTCATATACTTGCACGTTGCGGCGTGCAACAGCCGATATGTACAGGTTCACATGTGCTCATGCACCTACGATAGTATGTGTAGTCCTATTGATCAGGAGGTGGGCTTTAGATAGTTTCGACAGCGGTGGTGTTTTGTTACGTATTGCGTTTATTTGCTTGCTTTGTCGACCTGTCAGGCCAACGGGTTGTGGACCTACAAACATAATAATAGTACTATCGATCACATTGTCGACCTGTCAGGCCAAGGGGTTGTGGACCTACAAACATAATAATAGTACTATCGATCACATGTGTAAAAAGAGAAAGAAAGAAAGTGCAAAAAGGAGAGAGCATACAGCAATGCAGGAGCATGGCGCTCATTTCCCATGTGCGTTAGAGTGTCGCCGAAATCCATGACGCACATGACTTTAGCAGCACTATGAAATGAGTGCCTTTGACGAAGAGTGCGGACAACATCTGCATTCACAACACATTTTCGAAAACATCAACTACCATTGTGCACTCAGACTTGGCACGGTGAAGTTCTGGCGCAAGGGGCACTTAGAGCAAGACCCACCATACAAAGCGGGCAAAAACGGTTTGCAGCAATGTCATTGGTGAAGCATTGCTGTCGCCGTCACTTTAAACATGGCACTACAATGCTGCTTCGGTGACAGTGAAAAGATAATTGCGACACTCAGCACGGATATTGGTCCTGTATTCTGCTATATGCCCGGGCCCCGAAAGAGTGCCGCTAGCCAGCACGATCAGCTACCTTCGCTGAAAAATGCAGCGGGCATGGGCTGGTACACTGGAGCACTGACTGGCGCTCCGTGCTTGAGCTGCACTGCGCGCAAAACGCTACTCTCAAGCGTCTCAACAAGCACGTCGTCGAATGAGCTGCCAGGTGCCAGCACGTCAACCAGATACCGGCCAAAGTCAGCGACATCTGCATCTGCTAGCTCTGCAGTAATGTGCTTAGAGGTGCAGCTTGCTGATGCCCCCCCTTTTCCTGTGCTACTGCCAGTAATGCTGCTCCTGCCATGGCGCTGTGAGCTGTGCTGCTGTCGTGGCGAAGATGCCGGCGATAGCTGATCATCATCAGTTTCGCTGTCACGTCGCTTGTCAGATCCAGGCGTGTGAGAGCCAGCGGGTGGCCCAGCGTCCTCATGCAGGACTGCCGGTGCCTTGGCTCGCTCCAGCACAAAAGCTCCGAGGCGCTTGAGCAATGTTGAAATATGATCATACGCCACACCTATATTGGGATATTGCAGCTCCCAGATGGTGTCCTCAGCCTCCCATGCCAGCATGAACGACGTGATGCTGCACACCGCATAGCAACAAAAGAATGCAGTGCAGGTGTCAGAGGACCTTGCTGGTCCGGTTGAATTGTCGACACTCCACAAATGGGACAGCTGCATGCCGTGCAACAGCAAGAAATGCGTGTGAATCGAGCTGCACATTTAGGAAAGCAGCCCTAAAACACAATTCTGAAGACGCCGGCATCTGATCTAAAGCAGCATGAAATCCACATGGCATCAAAGGCGCGGGTGTCTACGAGTGTTCAAAAATGGTGTCACATGCAATTGTCAACTACGTACGTGTCATACACGGGTGCAGGCTATTCACATTGACATGACAGACATAAACATAGGGAACACGGCAGACACGAAGTAATGTGAGAAAGCAGCGCACCCAGACATGGCCACTTTGCGCTGTGCACAGCGCATGCTAAACAACTCTATCACGGTGTGCAGCATGCATACGTGCGGTACTACCACTTGAGGTGCATACCTGCTCATGTCAGTGGCCAACACTGGCAACCCCTCCTTTTCCAGCGTGACGCCCTCCTTGACCAGCTGTATGTTTGCTGCCAGGCATTGTATGGCTGCAGAACCTCTGGTGTGGTAGACCTTGGTGCCCGCATTAGCTGCCGCAGTCTTCGTCTCCACGAGCGCAACGACATACGATAAAGTGCTCATAGGCGTTTTGACGATGGCAGCACTCATACGGCGCAGCACAATGGCGTAGTCGGTTTTGCCAGTGATTCTGGTGCGCTTGGTGCCGCGTTCCTCATCTATTCTGAACATGATCTTGCGCTCCAAGGGGATCAGCTCAAGGAACGGTGGAAGGTCGAGTTGCTTCTCCAGTTCTTGGATGACCGCCGCCCTGGATATGGAGTCATCCTCTTTCTCCTCCCACTTGAATTCGCCCACCTCGCGTGTGCTGTCCTCGCCCTGCTCAGAACAGGACATCATGTTCGCGCATCAGCAGCGTCGCCGACGTCAGGGATGCAAAGCTCACATTACATTTCAAACACTTTGTTTGTACAGCTGCAGAGTTCTTTTTGCCGCTGCAGTGCCAGAAGAGCAATGGATGCACGCACGCACATTCTCAACCAAAAGGAGCAGCAGAGCTGAGGGGCAGCACAAGCAGCGCTTGCACGTGCATCTGCAGGCTGTGAGCACGGCAGCCAGGTTAGAGATGATGGGTGCAGAGGGAGGAAGTCATTTGTAATGTTTACAATCGCAGAGACAGGTGTGGCTGATCCTTTGTATATGATGAGGCGTTACCTCCACACACAGGCCAGTATGGTTGAAATACAACTAGATGCATTTTCATTGAGTACCCCAACGTGTACGACACAACATGCGAAGACGTTAGCTGCCTTGGTGATGCCCACCCAGCCTTCGACGCAAGGCGCAATAGTTCTAACACCCAGGTTTGAATGGGTTGCGGGTGGCATACGCCACCTTCAGGTTTGCCGACTTCCAAACTTTCTGTGGCTAGTTTTGGTTTCTGGTAATTGAGTGCTGCCTGCTGCTGCTCACATTTGTCTCAAGCAGGGGTCATCAGGATGTTGCAATCTTGCTGCATTGTTCTAGTCCAAGATCAAAGACTGTCAATTTTATTGAGCGATATCTGTGTGAGATCATCGCCAACTTTCATTCAAATAAGGTCAGCATTTAGCTCGCACTCTTACGGCAGTCATTCACAATGATAAGAGTTTACACCAGCAACGGGTTCATTACATCCAACAATAACAACTTTTCCAAGACGGTCCATAATCATTGACAAGAGAAAGAATACTGTATGACGCACGCATCTATTTGGTAAGCATTGATAAGCCCAGGAAAGTGATCAGAATTTGTTGTGCTTACCAACAACCTTCCTAATCATGAGCGGCACTTTGATGACAGCGTATTTAGCCACTTGACATGTCCCCATACAAAAGCAACCATGGGCTTGATATGCCATGTGTTGGCGTTACCATCATCTTTCTCGCACAAGTTAGACTACATGACAAAGTGTGCGTTCGTGGGCCACGATGGTGAAAACGGATTATGCCATCGTAATTGTAAACTGGGCAGTCCTACCAACTAGGACATGCGGACTGTGTAGTGGTTTACTGTGATTGACTGGCAGATGGAGGAGTGAATGCATGCCGAGCCTGTAATATGCTGTGACAACTTACATCGTAGAATCGTGACTCGATGCGCCAACCCAGCCGGGTGGCTGCTTCGAGTGCTTTCCCCCAGTCTACGCTAGACGGCGCGTATGACTTCATGCTCATCTCGTCGCTTTTCCTCTTTGCCGCCTGCCTGCTGTCCTCCTGCTCGCCTTGCGCCCCAGCCGACAGTACAGTCAACACGCAGCCATCATGAAGGACGAGCTGCAGTGGACCTGCAACCAGTTCCAAAATACAAGCATGCATATATTCCATTCGTTATTGTGAAATACGACAACCCGTTGCGCTCGCAGGCAGAAATGCTGTCATCTGCACAATTCCATCAATGCGTGTGCGCCAAAATGCCATCGTCTGAACAACTCCCCCGACACTATGTATCGCAAGTCTGTTGTCTGCAACACGCCATCAGAACAAGGCAGAGAAATGCTGTTGCCTAAACAACTCCGTCGCAACGGACCGCCGTCGAAGATGCGGGTGTGTGTTGAGCTAATACATTTGTGAGGAACTACGCACGGCCGAGTGCTTGCAGCCATTGCTGACAAAACGAAGAACCTCTTTGAGGAGGAGTTGAATACCCAAATATGGACATGACGTAGAAGTCGCTTTGTGGACCTGGTATGCCCTCAGCAGATATGCAGTATCGCAAGCGCTGCACATATTCACCCAACACACAGTGTTGGCGAGACAGCGCAAAGCACACAATCGTGAGCCTGCACTATGCTGCAACCCTGTGGAACTACGCGGCCCACCACCAAAACCTCCGCGCAGGTGACAAGTCACTGCGCCACATGCGACTTCTGCAGGGAAACACGCAAACATATGCAATGCGTTCAACGACCATCTCACCTGCTGCCGCGGCACCGCCAGCGCCACTACCAGCGCCAGCTCCAACATGTCCAGCTCCTGAGGGGAAAAACAGCGATGTGGGGCAAGACATTGGGCACGTGTTGCAAGATGTAGCTTGAGGCAAACCAGCTATTACCACACCGACGCTGCGACAGTACTCGTGCAAAGGAAGAGCCAGCAGCAAAGTAGCCAGCCCTGAGCATAAGTGTTAATATTGCACCAACAGTAAAGTGGCGGACGTCATCTTGCCGAAAAACATGTGTGCAGTCGAAGCATGCGACGGCAGTGAGTCGAGGATGTGAACACATCCTGCCAACGCCCTGAGAGCATACATGAATATTGCGTCGAGGCAACGAGCAGAAAGCGCACCAAAATCGTTCAGCAAACCCCAATACTTGTGTAGCGCGCGCACGGCATGGTGCATGCATCCAAGCCATGTGACCACTACAACTGAGCAACACTGCCGTACAGCAATCACTCACCGAAAGCCTTCCTGAGTGCATTAATCACCCCAAGCGTCAGCCCAGCTCGTTTCAGCTGCTCGTCGCTAACATCCGCAATGTCCTGTGCGATCAGCAGCTGCTCACGCAGCAAAACGGAGCGTGCTTCCTTGACCAGGCTCAGATGATAGTGGTCATTTCCGAGGCGGTCAACAGCCACCTTCCAGAGGGCTGCAAGCCTCGGGTCGTCTTCCTGCCCTTCCGCATCCTCCATGCTGCTTCTCTCCCTTTGCTCGTCAGCTGCCTGCATGCTGCACAGCGGCACGACGGCGTACAGGCAGCGTCATGAGGCAGGGGTTACCGCAGCAATTAAGCACTCAAGCGTGAAGGAAGCTCCTGTGGAATAACATCAATGTGCAGGCTCTGCCAACCACACTCCACAGCCGTCTTTAACCCTCATGTGCCGCACCTGCGCTGCCGCCTTCCAGTAGTTCGATTCCAGAACCAACGCTGGCCAAAAGGATGCAGGAGGCGAGCAACGTGAACAGAGCAGCACCAGCTATTCGCATAGATGACCTGCTCGTGCTCTGATCCAAGTGCTGCTGCTGCAACAATCACGGTGTGCTGATGCTGCAAGTGTGCTTGATTTTCCTGTCTTCGGGGGGGGGGGGGGGGGGTTGAAGTCCCGTAGTTAATGCGAGACTATGAGTACTAATACTATCTCCGGGCCTTTTGGCACCGCTGATTGTCATACCAATTGCTCTTCGAGCTGATCCGTGGCTGAAGCAGAAGGAGTGGAGCTCATGCAGCTGTACGCAGCTGCTGCAGACTACGCCTGTTCGGCCGTCGCCAGGGCTCGTGCCTTCTCCGCCATGGGCCGACCAACCTGCGCTTGAAGTTCGCCACCAAGGACACTATCCCGGGGCTTCACGGCACCCTGGATTGTTGACCCTACTCCTATGGAGTGTTGTTCGTGTGGCGGCAAACCGCAGCTTCTGCTGGCACCTCTGGCCCCGACTGCTGCATCGGCGACTGTGGATATCGGACCTGCGCTGCCTCCACCAGCACTTGCCGCCGTACACCGCCTTAGCTGCCCCAGCACCTCACATCTGGACACTATTTAGGGACCTAGCGGTACCCTTGATTGTTGTTACACACACTCTTTCAGAGTCTTGTCCGTGGGGAGGGTTAGCGATGCGGCGACGGCGCAGGCAGGTGGCGGCTTCGCCTGCCTGGTGGCCGACGCCGACGCAGCGACCGAGTGTCAAGCCTGCTGCCTGCTGCATCAAGATCATCAACGCGAACGCCAACACCTGCAACCACAACGTCGAAGACTGGAGCCTCTCCGCCGCCGTCCCTGCCGCCGGCGATGGCGCACGCCTTCAACCCACAACCGACACAAGGACACTATCTTGGGGCCTCGCGGCACTCGTGATTGTTAGTCATACAACTCTGCGGAGTGTTGTCCAAGGAATGTGGTTAGAGAGCGGCGCCTGTGCGCGGCGACGGGGCAGGCGGCGGCAGCTGCTTGGCGGGAGCGGCGCGGAGGAGCAGGAGCAGGAGCAGCAGGAGGAAGGAGTTCGCAGCAGGGGTTCCAATGTGCGGCCGGGGACACCGGGGGGGGTAACACTAGCAAATAGAAAGGCGGGATTTACAAGTAGATATGCTTGCTTTAGTGACAGCATCAGCCTTTGCAGCACCAGTGCCTGGCACTTAGTGATCCATGACCATTGTCCTCAGTTCTGGGCGCTGCTATCAGTAGCCCAGGCCTGCACAAAGCTGTTCACGGTGAGGACCATTTTGGCAGAGACACGGGAGGCCTCAAAGTGGGTCTGGTCGTGTAGAGGCAGTAGCTTAGGCACTTTGGTGCAGCATGATAGTGGGGACCGATCAGGGTTTGGGTGCGGGGTGTTGGGGTTGGGTCGGACTCTTCGTAGCAACAGCATTGATACCTTTAGCACCAGTGCCTGGTGCCCAGTGATCATTTTGCCTAGAGGCGTGATTCAGACGTGTCAGCATGGTCCTCAGTTCTGGGCGCTGTCAAAGGCGACCCAGGCCTGCATAAATCTTTTCCAAGACGGGACAAGTGTGCCTCACGGCTGGGCAACCCTAAGTAGGGTTTGGTTGTGGGGTGTTGGTGGTAGTGTGAAGAGGGGGAAGCCTGTTTGCGTTTGAGTCTCTCTTCGGAGAAGGAATGTTGCATTGAGTGCACATCCAAAAGAGAGGGCTTTTCGCGCCCCTTGCGAAGCGAAATTAATAAAAGTAACTAGACTAGTATGCGCCCACCTGTGTCAATGACGAGCACGATTACCATAATCTCTCAATGACAAAGCAAGCCTGGTGGCCCCTCTGACATGTTGCCATGATGTCAAACCGGTAGCTGTCGCCATAATGAGCAGACAGGTTTGTACGAGTGGTTGCAGCACCCTCTGACATGGCATGATGTCAAACCGGTAGCTGTCCGCCCGCCTGCCATAATGAGCAAATAGGTTTATGGCATGAGTGATTACAGCAGCCAGCCAGTTGTCAATATTGACATCGCTGGAAAACTCCTCAAATGAAGTACTGAGTAAGTGATACACGTCGAAAGTTCATTGAGCTTGAAGTCACTTATCACAGGCGCTGGGGAGGTTGCAGACTTAGAGTGGTCAGCTTTTGCTGTGCACAGATAAAGTTCCGATTGTAAGGCATGCATCACTGAGGCATGATCGTTACAGGTGCTTTCCGTATACTTGTGGTGATGTCGTACAGGTGAAGCGGTTTGATAGTGTGTACTGCCTAGCTATCAGTGACCCGCACCTTGTGCACCAGTGTTGCAGCGCGCAATCAAGCATTTGCAACAGATTGCAATCTTCACACGACATTCATTTGTCATCACCAGTGCATTGAGCGCGACCATGTCAGCAGTGCGAAAGACAACTGCGCAGTCACAACAGAAAGGAGAACAAGCACATCACACCAACACACAGCAGCTCTGTTGCCCATTCTTGTTGTCACTTCGATTCGATGAAAAAGCAAAAGGTATCTAACCACATGCAACATTCGTAACGGTTGCTTCCAAACCCGCTGGCTGTGCAGACTTCGGAGGCGGAGGTGTTGGCGGAGCAGGTGTTGTGGCGAGGACGGGATAGCAGCCATTATTCGTGAACATAAGATTGGCACGCCTGCAGAGATAGAGATGGACAGCAGACAAGTCGACGCATACAATGAGAGCGTGTAGCACACGACAGACCTCAAGCTCGCCACCCAATGGTTTGATGCGTGCAGGACCACGGGCGGCGAACCGCAAGAGGACATGACCGTGAAGGGCGATGTAAGCTGACTCTAAGTCAAAGGCGAAAATTATAGTACTACTAGTTGTGAAAGCATGTAACTCCGAGTACAACCTGTCAGGAGTCTTTAAGTCTCTGCTGGCTGCTGCGCATGGAAACTACTTTGGGACATGTTGTGGATGCCAAAAGAATTTCAAGATGCGTCAAAGAACTTCAACTTCATCAAAGAAGTTTTCTGGCAAGTTGTCAGCTGTCTGAAGAGATACATACGTGGCTACACTGATGCCATTGGTCGGTGCATTCACATCATGCTGAAACAACGTATTGGAAACAGCAATCAGAAGCAGGCGAGGAAGGACGCATTTGCGCGCGCCCAAAGTGGGGTACGCCCGTGATCACACCAGGCTTCATAAAACTCTGTTGCACATCGCTTGGTGCAGGAGAGCCTATGCACACAACGGCTTGCACTGCAAAATGGTATAAGCACAGCGACTGCAGCTGCAGCAGCAGCAGTGCTGAAGGTGCTCACTCAAAAGTGCCGATGCCTTCACCAGCAGCAACAGGATAACTCAAGAAATGTGGTCGCAAAAGTGCAGCACGGTCTGGTGCTGCTGCTTGCCGGTCAAGCTGACTTCTGCTCCACACTGTCGCTGTCACCACCAGCCACCACATCCCCTACGCTAGGGGCAAGCCCCCATGCTCCCCATGCCGCTACAATTATCGGAGACACGTTTCACGTCACAAGGGTGCACATGCTATGTGCCACACAGCGCACTTGCCCAGCAACGCCATCGCCATCAGCGCGCAAGCTCAATCAACATGCTGAACGTGGTCAGATAATCTTAGCTAGGCATTGCATCAGCATCTATCAGCTTCACGATAAACGAAGTGTAGGTGAGTTTGTGGCGCACACACAGCGCACTCGCCCCGCAACGCCATCGCCAGCAGCGCTCAAGCCCAATCAACATGCTGAACGTGTTCTGATAATCTCAGCCAGGGCGCGTATCAGCATCAATTGACTTAGCGAGACACGAGTGTAGGCGACATTGCGGCTTACGCACAGCGCACTTGACCCGCAACCCACTCACCAGCAGCGCTGAAGCCCAATCAACATGCTGGACGTGTTCTGACAAACTCAGCTAGGGCGCGTATCAGCATCAATCGACTCTGCGAGAGCTTTAACAAGGCGAGCGTGGCGTGCACCTGCAATAGTCTCAGCGCCCTGCTCCCCGCGCCGAGCCTGTCTGCCGCTCCGTGTTGCCCCCCACTCTGTGCCTGGCCCCTGCTCCGTGCCTGCTGCCTCCTGAATGCCTTGCTGACTGCGCGAAAAATGTCAGCGTAGGCCTGCAAACGATGGCGGTTTATCAAGCATTTGTGAAGATGAGTTGCGGATGGCTAAGGTCACCGTGTGTCCTCTAATAAGCAGTCCGGAGCGTGCGCATCAATGGGCTGAATGGGTCCCCAATACGCTGTCAGCCAGGCTTGTGCGATTGAGCATTTTATGATTTGTGAAAACGCATCTCGTGCTCATGCACCAGCCAATACCAGCGCACTTAAGAGAGCCCCAAGCGCAACAAAGCACGAAACACAGTACTACTCGCATGTCGGCGGGGGCAGACCATGTGCTTGATGGAGCTTACTGACCCAAGGGCTCCGACCAGCGACGCTTTCTGTCATCAAGCGAAACAGCTGAGCCGTGAGGGCCAAAGGCCTCTCCTCTGCAGGTGTCAATGAGCAAGACTACAAGGAGTGGCACATAGCTCCATACTGTACACGGTAAGAAACTAGATTAGCATTGCAGGAATCTGCAGCTTTGCAGGAGAGAACATCGCTTGTGAATCAGGTCAGGGGGAAAAACGAACTAGCACCTCCCGCCCGCCCGGGTTTCGCCAATGCGTGTCTGCAAGCCATGCTGCTGGCTCAGTGAAACTTCTCCACGGAACACAGACATCCTCTGCAGCACACACCTCCCGCCCGCCCAAGTCACGCTAACATGTGTCTACAGGCTGTGCTCTCATTCATTGAAAGCTTTTCACGTATTAGACATCCCTGCAGCACGCACCTCCCGCCCGCTCAGGTTCTGCTAACGTGTGCCTGCAGCAGCCTGCAGGCTTTGCTCTGCTCAGTCAAACCTTTTCGAGGAGCCGCAGCACGCACCTCCCGCCCGCCCGGGTTTTGCTGACGTGTGTCTGCAGGCTGTGCTCTCGCTCAGTAAAAGCTGTCCACGGATCATCCCTGCAGCACGCACCTCCCGCCCGCCCGAGTTTTGCCAACGTGTGTCTGCAGGCTGTGCTCTCGCGCAGCAAAAGCTTTCCAGGGATGCGACACCCCTGCAGCACGCACCTCCCGCCCGCCCGGGTTTTGCTAACGTGTGTGTCTGCAGGCTGTGCTAGCGCTCAGTCCAACCTTTTCACGGAGCCGAGGCACCTCCCGCCCGCCCGGCTTTTGCGAACGTGTGTCTGCAGGCTGTACTCTCCCACATTCCACGGAGCCGCAGCACGCACCTCCCGCCCGCCCGGGTTTTGCTAACGTGTGTCTAAAGGCTGTGCTAGCGCTCAGTCAAACCTTTCCACGGAGCACCGTGCAGTCCGGGCAACGCTCCGCTTGCCTCGTAGGGTTAGGTTTACAGGTGCACCGGTTCTTATAGGGTTAGGGTTGCAGGTGCACCGGTTGTACGATCAGGGGGGGAGGCAAGCACACAGGCAAAGGAGCAGGAGCGGCAGGCCGCAGCGGTCATGAGCGAGAAGCGCAAGCGCTTAGGACTGCATATCGCTCCCGTTAATGGCACTGCGATTGGCCTGGGCGCCGCTCAACAAGTGTGGAACGACGCCAGGAACGCATTCCCAGAGTGGACCTGGAAGGCGCTGGCGAGGTGCGATGGTGGGCTGATGCTGTGGGGGCGGCGCGGTGGTCAGAACATCTACTTCAAATCGTCTGTAGCGACCCTGCAGAAGCATGTAGGTGGGGAGTGGCGGGTGCGGAAGATCGTCGACGAGCAGCAGTTCGAGGAGTTTGAGAAGAAGGGGCTTGTTACCTGGCTCCCGCAAAAGAGAGTTTGCACGGGTCCCGGCAGGCCCAGCAACGGCGACACCGTGGCTCAATTCGAGTTGCCGAGCGTCAGAACCGTCGAACGCGAGGTGGAAGACTATCTGCTAGGCGAGCACGGTGTATTCACGCAGCTTGTGGACTGTTTGGAGCGGGCGGAATCGGGCGCCGCGCTGTTCGCAACACTGAGGATCCGCTCCGCTCATCCGCGACCCTGAAAGCCAAGAAGCAACCGAGGCCCTTGTCAAGTAGTAAAGTCTCCAGGGCAGAACTCAGTCTGCAGGCGCACGCCAACGGGTTGGAGCACCAGTGCTGTGGCATTTGCGAGGAGTACATCTTCCCTGGTGATAACAGGTACATCCGTCCCGCCAGCTCTGCCATGGGAGATGTCATACGCATTGGCAGCTGCACGTGCGTTACTTGCAATGAGATGGGAGCTGCATAACAAGGCGGTTCCTGAAGTGACAACAGAACATTCCTGGAACTCTCCTTTAAGTGGAGCGTCATCAGAGAGCCTCTAGATTGAACTAGGTATATACCTACACAGCGGAGCTACTGTCGACAAGGCGGCAAGCCCAGCCGCCGGAGTAGCATCCCCAGCCCCTAAGACAACCTCCCGCACCGAGCCCCCAACTCTGGTCAGCTAAATGTGAGTGCTCTAAACCATACATCCCAGTCTCTGCTTCTTGAATGTTGCTCTGCCGCACAAGCTCGCTATGGCCTGTACCACCCGGACCCTGGCACGCCTGCTTTGCGTCCATAGTGCCTAGGGTCACGCTATCGCTTGCTCAGATGGCAACCGGGGCCCTGCGAGCGAGGCATGAGCACTCAAAGAGATTCCGGAGAAATTCAACTACAATTTATGAGTGGCGTATCTCTCCACTGTGAGATGATGTGCCCAAAACCACTTCTGCTTGTCAAAACTACATTATTTCACACAGCAGCAACCGGCTAGGCGGTTGTATCGCGGAGCACCACGACAGTACCGCGTGCTGTACCAATATTACATCTACTTCAAGTCTGCGAGACACTCGTGTGTAATCCCCGCCGCACGGTGAACACCGAGTGGAGCATGTGGCGACTGGACGTGTCCGAGGCCTTCCAATCATCGCCCTTGCGCTGCAGCTCATCGTCGTCCTAGATAACGCGCACGACGATGACACCAACTCCACACATGACCTGTACATCACCGCAAATTTTTAAGGCCACTTTAAAAATTTGACGCTTGAGTTTGACCTGTGGCAGGCTTGGCGGAGCCAGCCCGTGGTTAAAATGCATGGCTTCAGATTCAGCACGTCATGGGCACGCCTGACGTTAACTCGCGTGCTGAGAGGTGCCGAGCCGCATGACTACGCGCTGCGTTTGCGACGTCCTGCAGGCGGGCTCTTCCTCCCTTCTCGCGCAGTTGAAAGCCGTGGATGTGAAGCGGCTCACAACGCGTTCCCCACTTTATGCGGTGATTATGTTGATTACGAGCTGCGCGTGCTCGGCGACACTAACCTACATTGACTGTCCCTGTTCGCTCGCGCAGGAGCGAACGAGAAAGTGGTGCAGACGAGGCGCCTTTTGGCGCGCGCGGAGGCGCAGTCCCGCCAACTGCAACCTCTGCTGCTGCCGCGGCGCCCCAGTCGCCTGGGGTCTCGCGCATGGATGTCGATACCCCGGCCCTTCCTTCTACACTCCAGGGCGCGCGAGCCGGCGGCGCTACCCAGGGCGAGGCCGTTTTCAGGGCCGAGCCTCGGGAGGCGCGCCAGGCAAGTGACGCACCACCCCTTATCCCATCATTTGAGATGCGGCAACGGTATGGAGGTACCGTCCGCGAGCACGCAGTGTCAGTCGCGCACCTGCGGCATTCGGATCGTGCCACATATTATTTTTGTGACGATCTGGAAGTCGACGAGGCAGATTATACGACAGAAGACGCTGACGACGCTACCCTTGCTGACTTGCTGAAAGCGAGGGCACTGCCAAACTATGTTTGTCCAATCACCGTGATCGACGCAGTTGCAGCAATATGCCACGACGTGCAAGCTCTGCGGGCGAACGCCGCATCGCAAGTTGATGCGTTGTCAGCCGCGCGGGCGCGCATGTCGGCTTATGAGGCACTGCTGCGCCGTGCAAATGAGCTAATGCACCGCATCCGCACCATGGGAAGCGCTAGGTATCCTAGTGCGCGACCCTCGGATGAGGCGCTTCGGTTGGGTGAGCACGTGTTGGCGCTCGCCCACTCCGTTTCCCGCCAGTACGAGACGGAGGAGGGCTCGACGCAACAAATTTTACGTGGTCTCTCAACACTTGGTGACGATCTAGTAGGGCTGCACCGCAATCTTTGCGAGGAGCAGCTCCCCGCAATCCCTGGCGTGCTTGCGCGCGGCCTGCGACGACTTTCGCTGGCCCAGCGCGAGTCTATTGGCGGTGCGCCTGTCAAGCCGCGCTCAGTCGGTGAGCCCGAAGCGGAGGTTTTAGCACTCGCTCGAGGCAGCCGCGGCGCAACCGTAGGCGTAAAGCCAGGTGAGGTAGACGCTTATCCTGCGGTGCGACTCGATGCTCAGTATGTGCAGGCCGACCTTGAAAGCTTCGATTTGACATGTAGGCTCGCGAACGAGCCGCCCGCGCGTCGAGCGCTCTTGTTGGCTGCCAAAATTGCTAAGGCAAGAAACCATGACCAGCAGGCCAAGAGAGTGTGCGAAGTGCCACAAGTTGTTGCACGCGAAGGGAGGCAGGTGAGAGTGCCATTTGCGGAACTTACCTACGGTGAGCAACGCAATGTTCTTTTCCGCCTGCTCCTGACTGAGTCCGTACGAGAAGCTAAGCGCAAGGAGCTGTCCGAGAGCCGCATGGCCAGGGATGAGGCGCCGGATATGTTTGCCATGCGCTTAATGTCCTTGTGGGACCAGTGCCGCGCGCTAAATGACCCTTCTGCCGAGCGCTGCCCACTTGTGCACGAAACTTTTCTCAGGGGGCTCACCCCAGCACTCAGAGATGCAATGGTGCACGAGCACAAGTCTGGTGATTCGCTTGAGCAGGATGTGGAGATGGTGACGCGCGCGTGGACTAACATGCAGCGCTTTGCCTCACCACCCAAATATGACCGACGCTCGCATGTTGCTGATGTCCAAGCAGGTGCCCCGAGCGAGCCGCGGGAACCGCAGGCAGCCGGTGGCGCTGGAGGACCTAAGAAGGGTAGGACTGCGACACGCCTCACTAGGCTGAAGCAGTCCGGCCGGGCTGTGAAAGAGTATGGGGAGACGTTTGGAGCAGGGGCGTTCCCGTGAGGAGGCTATGGCGGAGGCTACTGCCCACCTTGAAGCCATCACGGCGCAGAAGCCCGCTCCTCAACTTCAACTTCAACCTTCAGGTGTGCAGCTAGGTCAACGCTCAGGCGATGACCGCGCGCCGCCTGCCAAACGCTTGCCTGCCCTGCCTCCGTCTGCGCCTGCACCGCGTAAGCAGTTTCAGAAGGGTGTTTGCGGGGGTTGTAATCTCAATGCGGGGGATTGGAATGGCCTAGTCGAGCACTGGTTTGCTCAGTGGGTCTTATGCTACCAGGGTGGTCATGTGCAGTGCCCATTTGCGGTGACACAAGCGACAAAAATTGCTGATGTCACAGCGAGGGTGAATATGTGGCTGGTGAGGAACGGCAAGCAGCCTCTGCCTATGCCGCCCCCGAAAGGCCCCCTATCCATGCGTCGGGAAGTAGCGCCTGCCTACGGCAGCGCTCCGCAACTCACACATGCGCCGCCCCCCTATGGACCGCGCCCACCCCCTATGCAGCTGAGCAGCATTGCGGCGATACCACAGCAGCCGCTGCATCAACCCTTTCCGCAAATCCCCCCCCCCGCAATTTTCCCCGCCCCCGCCCTATCCCCCCTATCACCCTGCCCACCAGCCCTTTGACCCGTGGGCGCAGCAGCAGCAACAGCAGCAGCAGCAACAGCAGCGGTACCACCACCATCAACAGCAGCAGATGCCGTTTGGCGCCCCGCAGCAGCACGGCTACGCTTCGTTTCCACCGGCGACGCCGTTCATGGTTCCGCCTCCGCCGCCCATGATGCCGTTCGCGCGCGCGCCGCCTGTCGACGCGCCGGCCTGGGAGCAATCAAGCAGCCGCGCGAGGAGCCAAGATGCGCACATGCGCACAGACTCAGACGAAGAGGTGAGAGTGGTATCGGCGCCATCTGTTGCGTCTTTTGTTCAAACGTCGGGTAGGGAGTCTGAGATGCGGGCAACTTCAACTTCAACAGCACCCATTCAGAAGATGCAAGTTGATGTGCTAGCATCTGTGATGCCCACGGACGAGCCTCTTGGTGATGATGCGAGGGCGGCATTTTCATGCATGCAGCGTCAGGTTAGCGAGCCCGCGAGACTTGGCGTATCTGATGCTCAGTCGCGTGTGCAGCCCGAGCCTAGTGCCATGGAGGCTGAACGACAAACGCCCATCATTGCTCGGCATGCAGTTGCATTGACGAAACCCAAGTTACAACATGCGTACAAGCATTGGGATGCTTTTTGCGGCATTGGAGGTTTCAAAGTGGGTGTAGACAAGGTGCGCGAGCGACTGTTTGACGTGAGCACCGTTGGTGCGAATGATACGGATGAACATGTCTGCGGCGCATACCGTGTGCTACATCACAACGTTGACGTGCATTGCGCTCCAGCCAACAGTCCTGTTGTGCGAGAGGCAATTGCCAAGCACGAGATTGACCTCCTCACCGCCGGTCCATCTTGCGTCCCATACAGTAACGCTGGCGGCCGCCTCGGCGACGCGCACCCCGACGCGTCAGGCCTGGGCGATGCAGCGCAGCTACTGATAGAGTGCGGGATCAAGTGCGGCATCATCGAGAACGTAGTGCAGGCGCTGCGCACGGACACGTGGGCGAGCGCCGAGCGCGCGTTGCATGCAAGCGGTCGCACTATACTCCTGTGCAAACTGCGTGGTATACATGTAGGACTACCCTGCACACGACAGCGCATGTATGCCATTGTGGTGAAAGCGACGAAAGCAGATGCTGCACTGCGCAGGTGCGCGGCGCTCCTGCTGTCTGTAATACAAACATACAAGCCGCCCACTGTACGTCAGATGCTCAAGTGTTCTGAGGACTTCTTCTTCGCCTTGCCCCGCCTGGTTGGCTGGCAAAAGGGTGTCTGGCGCACTGATGGTTTCTTCCTTAGCCCTGTGCGTAGACATCCGGGTGTGAAGCCTGCAGAGTACAGAGCATCTGAACATGATGAAGGCCCAATTGACCAGGCCTTGCAGCTGAGCCTGGAGCAGGAAGCAGCTCTATTGTCTTGGCCTATGCCACTGCCTGACTGCCCCAAGCGTGATCTGCAGCTGTGGCTTGCAAATCTTGCGCTGCCTGATGTTGTTTATCACGTCGTGGCGTGCGCAATCACTGCGGGTCTGCTTGACAAAGGTGAGGAAGCTGAGACATGCAGCATTGGTAAGACTATTGAATTTGACCTGAGCGCGCCCCTGCCTGACTGGACGCAGGAGGTGGAGGCACGTGAGTTGGTCGAGTCGATACGCCTGCCGCGCTGCAATGACCATATACCTAGAGTAAGTGGCTCTCATGCCATACAGTACATGAAAGCGATTGAGGCAGACCCTGCTGTGCAGCTTGATGACCTAGATGAGGAGGGCTTGAAGTTCAGTACTGACAGCAGCGCTCACACAATTGATGCCATTGAACCCCTGGAGGAGTTCTATGACGCTGTGGCACCAACTTGGGAGACTATGGACGACCGCAGCGACATGGACGCATCTGACGCGAATTCCGACACAATGCCACTCCATCTAGAGGAAAACCCTCGCAAGCGTCGAAAGCATTGCTCGTGCTGTGTACCAGTAGCAGTCCAAAAAACTGGAGGCATGCGCCGTAAAGTAGTGCGAAGATGCTTGTACCATTCTTTAACGGCCAGAGCGCAGCGCTTCGCCGATGAGATGAGAGCTGCAGCTGAGGCTGAGTTGAAGAAGAGGGAGGAAGAGACACTGAATGATGAAGTTGAAGATGACGGTGCATACAGTGATGCATCAGAAACGGAAGCAGAAATGAACCAGAGGTGTGCAGCGCCAAGCAGCGATCCGCCGCAACCTGAGAGCGAATCACACGTTGCCAGCGTGCAGCATAGTGACAGCCTCAGAGAGCGCAAGCAAGTGTATGTGACTGCTATGGCCAGCGTATATGGCAAGCAAATCCCGGTGCCATTGCTGATTGACTCGGGCTCTGAGATTAGCATTCTGTCGCCGAGGATAGCTCGCCTGCTACCTCAAAAGGCATTCTACAGTGTGCAGAAAGGTGAAGCTGAGACGTTGGTGTACGCTGACGGCCAGACCCACGCACCTGTGAAGAAAGCCATAATGATGTGGGTGAACTTCAATGACGTCATGTTCAAGCACAAGTTCGTTGTGGCTGATATTAAGGCCCCGGCGATTCTTGGCAGTGATTTCATGGGCAAAAATGGATCAGTGACAGACTATCATGACATGGTTTTTGTGCCCTCCAAAGATCGGGACGTGCGCGTGTCGGTAACCGAGTACAATGCTCAGGCGACCACACATGCCGTCAAGGTGGCGAGCGTGGCTGCAGAAGACCGCGTACCTATATCTAAGCGTAAGCGCAACAGATCGCAGCCTGTTCGGGCCTGCTCCGCTGCCTACAATGTTGTTCTTCAACCCGGTGAGGTGATAGAAATGGAGGGCATAGTACAAGGCGTACCTGCCAATCACCCAGGATATGTTGCTCTGGTTACGCCATCAAAAGATGGCAAGTATGCCATTGAGCGATCCGGCGTGGGCGTAGCGCGCACGTTGACAGACGTGCATGCAGGGTGCACAATCATAATGCAAGTCACAAATTTGAACCCAGCGCCTGTGACGGTCAAGAAAGGCACCATAATGGCTGATCTTGTACCAAAAGGGCCAAATGAGATATTCGAGATGGGCGTTGAGAGGAGTCGCCTTGAGGAAGCGCTGTATGAGATTGCAATAGCAACTCTACAGGGCCACCCCAGGCAGAAACCCCCACGTTCGCCTGAAAACAAAGTGAGTGCTACGCAGGTAGAGACCAGTGACGCGCCAGCATGTGACACTCAGCCCACAGAGCAAGCGCGCACACAAGCACACAAAGCGGAGGCACCAGCGGCGGAAGTGCTAGAAAAACTATTGTATGATTCAAATGGCGAGCTGTTACCGTTGCTTCGCGGCGTGACGAGTGACGGCAAGCTGCGTAAAGATGTAGCACTTGAAGTTCTGCTCGAGTGCCGCGAAGCCTTCGCAGCGGATCCCAAAAACCCTGCTCGCACCCACTTGCTCGAGATTGACATTGACACTGGCGATGCTACCCCGATTGCAGACAGAGCTCGTAGATGGGCTTTGAAGGAGGCTGACTACATCCTCGAGCAAATAAAGCTGCTTGAGAGTAGGGGCCACATTCAGCCCTCTCGCTCCTCGTGGGCCTGCAACCCAGTATTGGTACAGCAAGCAAACAAGATCAGATTCTGCATTGACTATCGCAGTCTCAATTCAGTGACTAAGAAGGACAGCCATGGCCTAGGTAACATCGATGACCTGCTGATGCGCCTGGCGGGCAAGTTGATATTTTCGTCCGTGGACATGGCCTCCGGATACTATCAGATCCCGCTGAAACCACAAGACAAGCCTAAAACTGCATTTAGAGCACCAGCGGGAGATCTGTGGGAATGGAATGTTGCCCCGTTTGGGCTGGTCAACCTTCCCGCGCAATTCACTCGACTCATGCATGCCATACTCGGTGAAACGCTGGGCGTGTACGCGCTCGTGTACATCGACGACGTGCTGATCATGAGCGAAACATTTGATGATCATATTGAACATCTGCGGAGCGTGCTCACGCGCATCAAGAATGCCAACATGAGCTGTTCTGTCCCGAAATCACAACTATTCAGGTCTGAGCTAAAGTTCTTGGGTCACATAATTGGCTCTGGAGGCGTTAAGCCAGACCCCGCAGAGGTACAAGCCATGCTCGAGCTGTCGCCGCCGTTGGTTGACGGCCGACCTGTGCTGCAACTAGTCCAATCCCTGTGTGGGCTATATAACTATTACAGGCGTTATGTCAAGGACTTCGCGCACATGATCGCGCCCATTGCTGCTTTGACGCGCAAAGGTGCGAAGATGGTGTGGACACCTGACATGCAAAAAGGGTTTGAAATGTTGCGGGAAGCCTTGGCGAGCGCGCCGCTGCTAAGGCACCCCAACTTTGACTTGCCTTTCGTTCTACAGACCGATGCGTGCTCGACTGCAATTTCCGGCGTTCTGACCCAATACCATCCAGTAGAGGGCACGGAAAAGCTGGAGGAACATGTGGTTGGCTACTTCAGCCGACTAAATTCAGAAGAAGATGCAAGGTCCTTGGCTCAAGTCGAGCTTGAGTGCTTGGCTGTTGTCAAAAGCCTTCTCAATTTCCGGCCATATATATGGGGCAGACCGGTAACAGTAGTCACAGATGCCGCTGCGCTGAAGTGGCCCATGAAACTACAGGAGAATAACGGTAAGCTCTTGCGTTGGGCCCTGAGGGTCCAGGAGTTTGACATCACTGTACAGCATAGACCTGGCAAGAGCCATGGCAATGCTGACGCACTTAATAGACTCCCCAAGCAGAGCGAACTGAAAAAATCTCGACCTACTGACACCGGAGATGTGGAATGGCCTGAGAGTTTAAGCTCTGCGCCTGCCCCTCCGAGTGGAGTGAAATTTGCTGATGACCCTGCGCGCTGCTATGCTGTGGCGAGTATGAACGGTGCAGACGTGGCCACGTGCTACGGCGCCCCTTTTAAGCTCAATGAATGGACGGTACAGCTTGCAGCAAGCGGTGATCGAAGCTGTATACGCATGATGGGGCACATGAGAGCTGATGCACTCACATGTGAGGTGCTTGCCGACATGGATGATGACTTTGAAGACATGCGCCTTGCTGATGATGAGCACAGCTGTGCAGTACTGCAGGACGGCGAGGATGGCGTAGGTTACTACAAGCACGCCCTGTTGCTGCACTCCTTTGCCTCTGAAACCCACAACTTCCACCAATTTCAACTTTCATCTGTAACTGCCAGTGTCGCTGCTTCACATGTGATCAGGGTGCATGCCGTGCAGACTACAGAACTTTCAAGCAGGCCTCCAGCAGCAGTGCATCTAAAGCCGCTGCTTTCAAAGCTACCTACGAGGTCAAATGCTACAAGGCAGCCTATGACGCGCAAGCGGAAGGCGCCCGATGCAGAACAACCATCACATCAGAGCGAGCGTGGCGAGCCATCAACGCCACCACAATATGAATTGACTGACATGCCTGTATCGACCCTGATGACTCGCGACAGATTTGCTGCACTGCAGAGATACGATGTCGTCTGCTCGGCCTTTTTCAATTACATTGAGAAGGGAGAGCTGCCGGCTGATGATGTCTTAGCAGCAGAAGTCATCAATGCGGTAGACAGGGAGTTGTATGCTATTGATGAAGGAGGGCTGCTAGTCCATTTTGTGGGCAGGCGCCCTGCCTACGAGACATTGATTACACAGGTTGTTGTGCCAAAGAGCCTGGTGCCGCTCATCTTGCAGCTTGGGCACGACGACGCTAGTGCCATGCACCCAGGAGTGATAGCCACTTACAGACGCATCGCGCAGCGATACTTCTGGCCAGCTATGGCTCAGGACGTTCGTGCCTATGTGAAAGGATGCATACCCTGCCAGAAGAACAAAAGCGCACCGACTATGCGAGCGCCACAAGTCGCCGTCCGGCCCGACGACATCATGGAGTGTATGCACGTTGATGTCACTGACATGAAAGTGCGTACGCCCCGTGACAATCAGTATGTTCTCACGTGCGTGGACAGGTGTACTGGGTATGCATATTTGTATGCGATGCCTGACAAAAGCGCAGAGTCTTGTATCGACAATGTGTACAGGACTGTGCTTGACATGGGCGGCCGCATACCGAAGCTGATGTCTGATCAAGGTGGTGAATTTTGTAATGAATTGATGGAAGGGCTGGTTGAGAAGCTGAGCATGATGCACTTTCAGACAAGCGCATACCATCCGGCAGCCAACAGTCCTGCGGAAGGCATGAACCGTGAGCTAAAAAAGGCTCTCAGGCTATGGGCCAACCGCAAACAGTCAAACTGGGATATAGGGTTAGAGGCCGTGCAGTTTGCCCTCAGAACCAATCCTAGGGCAGCCACAGGCATCACCCCTTTCTTTGCCGTACATGGTCGTGAGGCCACAATGCCATACGATATGCTGATGCAAGACCCCTATGAGCGAGCGCTGAACGTTCATGAACGCATCGAAGAGCACCTTGAGAACCTTGTCAAGGCAAAAGAGGTGATTGACGAAGCGTATGAACGCAGGCGCGAGCTGATTGACAGGCAAAATGAGAAGGTCAAGCGACGCCTCAAAACCTCTGTCGGCGACTATGTCTGGGTTAAGCAGGAGGCTTCAACTTCTGCGGCCGAGAGCTGTCAAACTGGACCCTAAGTATAGCGGGCCTTGGAAGGTTGTGCGCCAGACTGGTACCTCTGGCCTTTCATTCCTTTGTTGTCTGATGGGCAGGAAGGTACGCTACAGTCGAGTGCACATCACCAACATGAAGCCATTCCATGATCGACCCAAAGAGCTGCGCGAAGCATACTTGCTAGCCGGCCTTGATGAGTCGACGCTGGGAAAACTTGACGCACAAGAGACCATGGCGCTGATCGCGGACAGACGCTCTGACCCGCAATCTGAAGGCAACTGGCAGTACCGCATTAAGCGGCGTGACGGTTCGCTGACAGACTGGTTAGATGAGAGTATCGTCCTGCAGAGCCTGGCTCCTTGGGATCTAGATACTTTCCACGCTGTGTTTGAACTGCGACACCCCCATATGCCGAGGTATGCACGCAGAGTGCAGAAATCGCAGCCCAAACGGAACCGCGCTGACGCTTTGAAGATGTTTCCCGTTGGCACTCTGGTTGCACGTGAGAAGGAGCCAGACTACCCGGGAGAGCCAAAGCAGTTTGTGCTTGGCCACGTGAGAGGCTTCTGCACTCCTTGGTGGCGGATCCGCTATGAAGATGGAGTCGTAGAAGATATGACAAGGACTCAACTTCGTATGGCCATTGACTTGGCGCGCCTTGTAGATGCGCGAGGCGACAAGCGATGGACCAAACTGGCCACTGCTCAACAGGATCAGGGCGGCGAGGAAATGCCAATAAGCGTGACCCCGCCTGAAGACTTTGGAGGCCACTATGTGGGTTTGCGCATTCGTATGCTATTCCCTACGGGATGGTGTGCTGGGACCCTAGTTAAGTTCCACCCTAAGAGGAGGAGCTGGACCTTTGATGTAAAGTTTGATGGTGAGACCACCCCTAGGCAGAGGCGTTTGCGATCTGTGTGCTACAATACTGATGTCCAGGCAGATGTAGGCCACTGGCACCTCATCACGCGCAGAGCAGACCTAACGTGTTGACTCGCACATGATGAAGTCCTTGCCGAACGTGCTGCTCACATCAGTGCGGGCGTGCTGAAAGGCATGTGCCCCGTGCAGGCACAGGGTGTCAAGTCTGATGTACGCAGAGCACGCACCGCTAACACTGGCTCAGCGCGCAATGACGTCACTGCCGGGCACTGCAGTAGTGCATGCCATGACGAGGACTGCATTTTTCATTTTTCATTTCTTTGTCTAAACCGGGGTGGCTGAGATGGGAGCTGCATAACAAGGCGGTTCCTGAAGTGACAACAGAACATTCCTGGAACTCTCCTTTAAGTGGAGCGTCATCAGAGAGCCTCTAGATTGAACTAGGTATATACCTACACAGCGGAGCTACTGTCGACAAGGCGGCAAGCCCAGCCGCCGGAGTAGCATCCCCAGCCCCTAAGACAACCTCCCGCACCGAGCCCCGAACTCTGGTCAGCTAAATGTGAGTGCTCTAAACCATACATCCCAGTCTCTGCTTCTTGAATGTTGCTCTGCCGCACAAGCTCGCTATGGCCTGTACCACCCGGACCCTGGCACGCCTGCTTTGCGTCCATAGTGCCTAGGGTCACGCTATCGCTTGCTCAGCAACACGGATTCGGCTGAGCGCGAGTGCTGCAGCAATTGCAAGGACGAGTCCCTGCTCATGTTTGATCTTGAGCATCAGAGGAGTTGGTGGGTAACGCAGTGGGAGGTCGGCGGCCAACAATGGTACGAGTTCCTGCGTGGTCAGTATGATCAGTACAACAACGACCAGTACGTGAGGTCACATCGTCAGCCGTGTAAGGTGCTTTCACGCGAGGGTCGCTGGAAGGAGCTTCATAACTTCCATTCAGAGGCAGATATGCCTCCAGTGTGCAGATATGTGCTTGATATGAGGTGCGTGTCGTGAATGATTATTAAAAAATTTTCCAGGTGTCGTACACGGCAACGCTCGTGTGCTTGAACTGCTGCCCTGTTGCATGCTCACAACGTGTCATCAGCATGGTGTGTAAGGCACCATTTGCCGATCAGTGTCCAAAGTGCACTCCCAAAGCAGTCATGTACCGTATTCTCTCACTCTGAAAATGCTCTTTAGTAGAAGAGGGTGCGCGAAGTCCAGCTTTGCATCCATCTGAGAGGCTTGGAGCATCTCTGCTTTCGAGCATTGTGCTGAATGGCTGATAGACTCGTGAATATATGCAACGCTAAACCTGCCTCGTCAAGTAACGTTCATCTGGCATCTTCCACAAACTCCACACATGCCCATCTCTTTTTGAAAGCCCTCTTTGAGCATATCAGGATTGATCTAAGGCTGCATTGGAACGCGCAAAAGGTGCGCAGGTGAGTTTTGTCGGCCTTGAATAAAATCTTTTGTCGATGGAATACGAGTTGCAGCTTTACCACAATTTGCAGCTTTACCACCATGCAGGACAGCGTTTTCTAAGCGTTCCTAATGAGGCGCAGGGAAGGGATGAAGGCAGCCACTCGAGAGGGGGCAAAGCGAAGGGCGAGAGAGCGGCGTCGAAACGGCACAGAGAAACCCAAATGTCTGATATGGAGGTGCAGCAGGAGGGGGGACTCACGAGTACTACTGTAAGGCGCGTTCTACTGAGTACAGGCCGGCAGCTTCACCCCCCACTGACGACATGGCAGGTGATGACATGAAGTGCAGGCAGCCGGAGAACGTAACCAGCTGCAACATGAGTCACATAGGATCCGATGAGTCAGCAAGTGTCAGGGAGGCGCGTGCAGCCGAACAGCGTGCTCTGGCCTATTTGGCGTACACAGGCGGTGAGGAAGCAGCGCGCACAAGATGAGCGCACTGCAAAGCGCGTCGCAGATGTTGCCGAGGACCAGGCGAGCCAGAAGGCCCGGAAGGAGCATGTTCACCAAGTTGTGGCACAGCTGCTGCCACAGACTTTGCCCCCCGGCCTCAACACTATGAGATTTTGACTTATACCTCGAGGAGTATTCAAGCCTCGCCAACGATTCGGGCTGTGACATGACTCACATTGGATCCGATAAGTCAGCGCATGCGCCGGATGCAATAAGGGCGCTATGGAGCCCGGGGTCCCAGGCCCCCCCCCCCCCCCCCTGCCTCCGCGACGGGAGTGGGGGGGTAAATGAAACTAAAAAACCTGTTAACTTTGCTTAATTGTGTAGCTAGCACCCGGCAGTACCACCAGTGAACTCGGCTGGATGAGATCTGTCCAAATCCGAGGTCTTTGAGATATAGTGGGTGTAATGGGCGGGTGACAGGCGGTGGAGCGTAAATATGGCAGCACAGGCTCATTCTGCAGGAGCTGTGCTCATATCGTGTGTCTGGTGCACTCAGCAACACGACCCCGTGCTGCTGCAAATCTGCACTTCGTGTCGTTTTGCCTCACCTAGCGGTGGCAACCTCGGACCGCTTTGCCGCGTGTGCTGCGAGAATGTCCACAGGAACGCGGATGGGTGTGGGACCCGCAGTCTTTATCTGGCCAGTGGGTGCGGCAGGTGCGAGGGGACGACAGGGGTGGAACACTGCCAGGAGTGCACCAAGCTGTTCTGCAGCATTTGCGGGCCTGCGCTGCACGATGCAGGCAATCCTGCGTATCAAGGCCATACCCGAGTGCAGCTGGCGAAGCTCAGCTCAGCCCTGCAGGCGGCGGCGTCAAAGCAGGTGAGTACATCAGCAAATTGAGAAACAGACGCAGCAGCAGCAGCACCCCTGAGTTCTGTTTGGTTCTGTGAATTTCGCTTGGTCGGGTTACATTGATGGACAACGCGGAGCGTGCTTGCATGGTGTTTCACCAATAGGGGAGGTATAACATGTGGCCTGTGCTGCTGCTACGGGGGATGCAAGCTAAGGCCCATGATGCCATGTCTCACCAGGCATGCATGCTTTCTGTCGTGTGCTGATCCAGATTTCCTTGCTGGCTTGGAAAGCTACGCGGAGCAGTTATTGCGCCCACCACCGCCGCAAGGGTTGGGCTTTGAGCACTTTAGGATACAGCAGCGTGCAGGGCACACAGAGGAGGACCTGCTGCACAAGGCTTTCGACGTCTTCTGCCTGACAGTGTGCTGCCAGAAAGTCTACTCCAGCGGTGGCACCCCCAAACCGGCCATACATCCAACAGCGTCATTGGCCGGATTCAAGGCGCACATTGCGACCGCAGGACACCAGAAGCGCTAGCAACAGTGTCAGCGTTGCACAGCTGCAGCTGCGCCAGTACCTCTGGCGTCAAATATTGGTGCACTCAGGGATGCTGGTGCTGATAAAGGCAAGTGCGGGGGTTGCCACTGGCGGCACATTTAAGCGGCAAGCATAAGTGTGACTTGCATCGGACAGAACTACTTTCAATGCAAGCAGCTTGCATATGTCAAATTGGCACTCACTATGCTTCCTACTGTCTGTCGTTCGGTATGGTGCATTGCGTGCAGGATCCTGGAGCTTGGGCATCAGACCCCGATGATCCCTGAAACACTTGCTCTCACCACCGGCTGGATTTCCTACAGCTCTGCCTTCAGCGTATGCGGAGGCCGATCAGTGGTACATGAAGCCATGGGCAGAAGAGGAGACAGCACTTCTGCACATGCGGACAGCAGACCATGATGATCAGGGACACGAGGCGCCCATGAACACCACAGATCTCAACAGGTGCGTGCTGCTGTACTTCACATAACTGTGTTTTTTGTAGTTTGGGAGCACTAGCCTATGTGATGTCGTCAGATGAACCACATGAAGCTACGTCTTTCTAGGTTAGCTAGGGGCTGCAGGAGAAATGCAGGCAGAAACTACCTTGACCCAATAAAGTTGTCCACTGGTTCGCTCACTCCGCACATTTTCACATAGGATGCGATGCCACTATTATCACAGGCCTGCTGGAGCACAGGCGCCTATCCGTAGTGCAGAGCTCAGGCTGCCTGGCCCAGCTGCTGACGTCATACTAGAAGCGCGTCTAGAAGATACGACGAGGTATGCATGAATGCAAAATGGCACGCTTGTGCCCGTATAATGGCAAGCTTGTTACATCAATGTTTACCTGTTAGTAGTGCACTGCAAGATTTGCTGCAAATCGCGCTGAAGTGCGTTACTGCATTCTATGGACTTGCATCGCGTGATCACTGCTTTGCTGATGCATACTCCTGCACGCCCATCATTGTATGCTCTATGGTAAGCTTGTGCGTAGCACATTCAGCATGTCAGCACTGTGACCATTACAATCATCCACTGAACTCTCACAATATAATGAGCGGGTGCAGCCATGCAATGCAAACACATCTAACCATCATATTTGCTTGCCTTTGCAGAGGCGATGCGCCATCATTGTGCTCAGAGTCTGACACAGATGGTGACGATGGGGATGAGAGTGATCATCCTCGCACGTTGGGTGCCAAGGCACTGGCAGCCATTCAGCCTAGCGATGAGGAGCTCAATGATCATCTAGGGACGGCGACTCACACATTTGATGTGGTTGAGGATGACTTGGTAGTGGAGCAGGGGGTGATGGTTGGCGGCACAAGCCGCGACAGCCACAACGCACGCAGCGACTTGCGTGCCATTGTGGACACGCTTATCACAGAGGCCATCAGCGATGCACCTACGGAAAAGGGGCCTGCGATGGTCACCGTTGAGTCCGATGGAGGGGCAGGGCCTTCGAGCAGCAGTACGAAGATATGTCCCCATGTTGTAGTGCCAGAACGTGGGCTTGTCTCCATACAGCAGTTGGTGTCGGAGATGTAACCATGTCAAGCCTGGCGCAAAACTTTCTAAGGACCGGCTGACGCGTGTCGCTCAGGGGACCAGCGGAGCACCGAGCCAGCGAACAGTGTTTCAGGTGATCACATTTGAAAGTTGTGCACACAGCATAATCTTGTGTAGTTTGTGGTGATTGTGCTGCTAGTATGAGAATGATTGTCCTCCCAGCAAATTCAAATTTAATTCCGAGATAGTGCGAGGGGCCAACTTGACGAGCAATGTCATTGTGTGGATGCTGTTTTGCGGTGACGTTTGCATTGGTGCTGCATATACCTTCAACTATAGCTTTGCACCGCAAAAGATGATGTTGACGGCATCACATCTTCTCATACTCAAGAAGTGTTTAATACACTTCTGGCACACTACGGCGGTAACGCTTTCTGTTTCCTCCTATTCTGTTGTGTTGTTATCCTGCAGGCACTGGAGCGTGAGCGGCGCATGCTGGGTCTGCAAGGCGATCTCACGATGATATTTGAAAACAGCTCGGAGAACGGCACCAGCCAACAGCCACACCAGTTTTGGCTCGGGAAGGTGCAGTTTGATCAAGCTTGCGGGTTGCCGGAGAGTCGATTACAGAGAGCCAGTTGACCTCGGCAGCTATGAGGGCAAGATCGTGGCGGTCGCGCATTGGTACAAAGCAACGCAAGCTGACACCAGCGGCCCTGACGTGGACAGTGTTTATGCGTTGAATGAGCCTGATCATCAGTGCTATGACATTGCGCACGTGTTGGCCCCTGTCACGTTGACGTCCAGGGCACTGCAGGGTGCTGAGCGCACTGAGTCATCATCATTCGAGTACGTACTCAGCAAAATTGACAGAGATGCCCTTGATGCTGCTATCGCTGAGGTTGCAAAGAGCGAATTGCCGCGTGGTACTGTCAGTGGCACCAGTGCTAAACGCAAGCGGTCTCAGATGATGGCGGACGACGGACGAGAAACCCGAACCATCACTAGCACGCGCGGCCGAGTGATCACTGCTGTTCAATACAACACGTGATGGCTGCTGCAGCTGCATGCCATAGCTCGCCTTAGGTCCTTATATACATGTATGTGTCCCATGAGCAATGAAGGATACATCATGGTCGTTCCTCTGCCCTCTGTGTCCCATGAGTTTGCACATCATATAGTGCCAATATGACACGCGGTGTGCATGTCTCAGCAAGGCCAGTACCATCATAGTAGTATGCTGATGCAAGCATGGCTTTCTTGTTGTCTTCCTTGTTCATTGCCGTGTAACGTGTGCCCTAAGTCTGCTACAATTGTGTTGAGTAGAAGGGGCTAGATCACCCTTGCTATGCTTGTACAAGGGCAAAGTTCGAACGCTTGTGAGAAACCTCAAAATTGCTTTCGTTTTTCAATTTGACTTCACCATCGCATTGTACACACCAAGAGCTGTTCAAAAACGCCCTCTAATTGGTGAAGGGTGTTGATAATAGGCTGTAACAGGAAGTGGGGGGCAGAGGGGGTTTTGGCGTCGCGGAGCCGGGGGGGGGGGGGGGGGGGGAGCTGGGACCCCGGGCTATGGAGGCAGCGAGGATTGTGCATGCAGCACAGGAGCATGCGTTGGCATACCTTGAGGATACGGAGAAGGTGAGGAAGCAGCATGCAGAAGATAAGCACACTGCAGAGCGAGTGGCAGATACTGCCTCAGAGCACGGGATCAAGAACGCACGGAAGCGACCTGTTGTGGCAGCACATATCGCCGCTGGCCCGACCTTGCGAGTGCCTTGGAGGGTTTGGCAGCTGCTGCCAAGGAGAGGAGGAACAAGAAGGCGCGCAAGAAGGCAGCAGAAAGCACTGCTGGCAACAACCAGGTGTTGTCAGGCAATGACATGGATTGCAGGGAGGTGGAGAATGTGAGTCTCACAAACGATGTGTGCTGCGACATGAGTCACATCGAATCCGATGGAGTAACAAATGCGTGCGAGACCGGGGGCCCGGCGCTGGAGGACTTGAATGACATTGCAAAGGACTTGACATGTGTCGCAGCAGTGCCCGTCAACACATACAGATCTCCCCAAAAGCCAAGCATTGGAGACAATGACAATGTCACATCTACAAGCGTTATGAAGACATTCCTGCAGTGGCGCATTTAACGGATCAAACTCCGGAGATAGCCAGGCAGCATGCTCTAGCATATATGCGGGTCAGGGAGGCATCAAGGAAGCAGTGTGAAGAAGATGAGCGCACACTGGCAGCAAAGCGCGTTGTGAATATTGCCAACGAGCGGGGAAGCAAGAAGGAGTGGATTGCACATGTTGTAGCAGCAGACACTGCTGCAGGTGCCGACAACGCAGTTTCAGACATTAATATGGACTGCAAGGAGGACCTGAGCCTTGCAAACGATTCGACATGGGCCATGGCAGCGCCGTACACATTTCCTCAAAAGCGAAGCTTTGGAGACATCTCTAATGAAGACAATCCTGCTGACGACTTGGCGGATCCGAAGGTAGCCAGGCAGCATGCGCTGACATTCATGGCCTCCATGCAGGCGGCTAGGGAGCAGCGTGAATACAATTGAGCACATTGTCAATTTGCAACGTGCGTCGCAGACATTGTCGAGGAGCAGGGAAGCATGAGTGCAAGGAAGGAGCTTGTTGAGGCAGTAGGCACAACTGCTGGCATCGACCACACCGGTGCGTCGAAGGCCTTCGGCCAGGTCGGCGCCCTGCAACGGCTCACGCTGTCTGCACAGCTGCTGACCGAGCGTCACGTGCTCACTGTTGCCACCATGATGGAACAGCGTGGGAGAGCAGCAGCAGCAGCAGCTGCAGTTATGTGCGACAATGCCATGATGGAGAGTTGCAGTGTGCTTGGTGAGGCAGCGGCACAACTTCCAACTCCGCCCCGACCTGACAGTGCTGAGCTGCATGCCGTGTTGACATGTGCAAACACAAAGCAGTGCAGCAAGTGTCAAAACATGTGCAAACAAAAAGCAGTGCAGCAAGTGTCAAAACATGAAATCCCTGACCTGCTTCAAGAAGAACAAGTCAAGCACGGAAGAGCTGAATTCCTCTTGCAGGGAGTGCAAAGCAGTTGCGAGGAGAGTGAACACACGTACACCATTCATAAAGAATCTTGTGGACTCCTCCAAACAGCGGTCCAAGAAGCGCGGCATGAATCAGAATGAGCTGACCGCCGCCATCTTTGCATACATCTGTAGCGCGTAGGGTGACCGTTGCATCTATAGTGGGATGCGTGTGAGATTTGCGTCCTTGTCTGACTGGCAGGTCAGCATAGAGAGGCTTGACGACGACGATGACTACCTAGTTGACAACAGCGCTCTTTGCGCGCTCGAATTCAATGTGGCCGCTGGTTACTAATAGACTGCAGCGAAGGCAAAGTATGCAGCCACACACACCGACAGCGTGGATGCCGCCACAGTGCAGACCAATGTGCAAGAAGCGCTCTCCAAGCCCATAAAAAGAAGAGCTCAATGGCGCATGCAGCAGAAGGAGGAAGGGGGGGTCACTTTGACTCTCTGTCGTGTATGCTGTCACAGTGCATGGAAAGAGCATACTGACTTTCGCGTCGGTGGGCACACGACTTGCAAGGTTGACACCGCGCAGAGTGCCAGCCAGCGGAAGCAATATGTCCTCCTCACCTTCGTGTTGCACATCATCTTGACCAGGCATGATTGCAGAGCACCAGGGGCAGAAGAGAGTTCCAACTTGTGTGGATGCAAAGGAAGTGAGGTATTCACAGGATGCACAAGACACAAGGTGGTGGAATTGCTTCCCTACATCACGAGGCACTAGAACTTGCCAGAACTTGCAAGGGAAACCTAGGAAACTTCTGCAGAATACAATGACCCTTCTACATATTCCAACACCCTCCCCCAGTCAATGCTCCATCCCCTCATGAGCTTGACTGGATAAAACTGCACACTGCCACAGAGCCTGGTTCGTTACCTCTGCGCAATTGCAAATACCCTAAAATCCCATGAGCAACGCTGCCGAATGAAACATGTGCTGCTCAGTGCTCAGCGACTTGGTCAGCACATCTGCATGCTGCGCCTGCGTGCGCACTGCGTCTACAGCAATTTTCCCCCTGGCAACCTGCTCGCGCACATAATGAAACTTAACATCTATGTGCTTGGTGCGCTGCGATGCACCCTCATCTGCTGCCAACCTGATAGCAGCAGTGTTGTCCTCAAGGATCCGCACTACCTCGTGTGCCTCCCCCAAGAACCCCAGGAGCCGTACCATAGATGGCACCTCCTTGCTCGCCGCGCATAGCGCCACGTACTCCGCCTCCGCCGTAGAAAGCGTAACGCATGGTTGAAGCTTGGAGCTCCACGCCACCGCCGCGCCGCCAAGCAGAAACGCATACCCGGTGTGACTGCGCCGCGTCTCGCGGTCGCTCGCGAAAGATGCGTCGGCGTATCCGAGCAGCTGCAGCTCCGCGCCCTCCCGCCTCTGGAATGTTAGTCCCACCGGATGGCCCTTGAGGTACCGCAGCACTCGCTTGGCTGCCTCCAACAGGCACGCCCGTGGCGCCACCAGGTGCCGCCGCAGCTGAGACACCGTGTAACTGATGTCCGGCCGCGTGCATGCGGTGACCCACCCCAGCTCCCCCACCAGACCCTGGTACTCCCGAATCCGAGCACCGTTCAGCAGCGGCGAATCCTCCACCGAAATGGCTGCGCTTGCTGCTGGTGTCTGCGTGTGATGAGCGTCCTGCAGGCCGTACTTGGCCAGCAAGCTCTTCACATAGTCGGTCTGCGACATGGTGATGCCGCCGTCGCCGCTGCGCGTGAACGTGATCCCCAGGAACTTGGTTGGAAAGCCGAGGTCCTTGAGGTCGAACTCCGCCCCTATGTCGTCAACTGCCGCCTGCAGCACGCCCTTGTCGCTGCTGCCCGTCATGAACACATCGTCCACGTGCAGCAGTATGATGGCGCCTGACTGATGGTTGCGCAGCACGCACGGGTCAGCAGGGCACTGCTTGTAACCGCGCTGCTTGAGGGCGATGATGAGCTTCTGGTGCCAAAGCCGTGGGCTCTGGTGCAGCCCGTAGAGGCTCTTGCGAAGCCTCATGACGACTCGGAGTAGCTGGCCATCCTTGCCGCGCTTGACAAACCCCTGCGGCTGATGCACGAAGGTGGGCTTGTCGATGTCCGCTTGGACAAAGGCGTTGTCGAAGTCGCATGCGTGAAGCTCCCAGTTGTAGTGCGCCGCTAGCGCCACCAGTACCCGAAGCGATCTGATCTCGGCAGTGGGTGAATGCACCGCATCGAAATCTACGCCGGGTCGCTGCTGATCGCCGCGAACAACTATGCGCGCCTTGCGCCTCGCCACCTCGCCATGCTCCCCGAACTTGGTCTTAAGCACCCAAGTGGTGCCCAGCACCTTAGCTCCCTGCTCCACCTCGCTCTGCTCCACCAACTCCCACGTCCCCCGACCATTGAGCTGGTCGTACTCCTTGCTGCAAGCTGCGCGCCACTCACTGCTGTGAGCCCCCTCTACCGCCTCGTGGTAAGACCTAGGGTCCTGTGCGCAAACAGCCGCTGCTGCAAGCAAAGCAACGTAGTGGGCTCGAGAGTACCCACGCCCGCTGCGTGTGCGTGAGGGCGGCGTTGCTGCATCTGCTGTCGAGTCAGCATCCGCAGCATCTCCCTCCCCAGCTGCTGGCCCCTGGCCTGCTGCTGCATCGCCGCTAGCCTCGCCAGCAGCTTCGCCAACGCCCTCCCCAGCAACTTCCTCGGGCCCCTGCCCGGGCTCCTGTTCGGGCCCCTCCTCGGGCCCCGCCGCCGCAGGCTCCGCCGCAGCATCAGGACCCTCACGGAACGTCACGTGGAACGCCGTGACCACCTGGCGCGTGCGCTCGTTGTACACGAGGTAACCACCCTTGGTGTCCTCCGAGTACCCCACCAGCCGCCCACGCCACGCCTTGTTGGTGAACTTGCCGGGCTCTCCCTCCGCGCACACGTACGCGAAGGAGCCGAACACCTTGAGCTTGGACAGGTCCGGGACCTGTCCCGTCCACGCCTCGAACGGGGTCTTCCCGCCGAGCGCAGAGTGAGGGCTCCTGTTGACAAGGTAAGCGGCATGGCGGAGAGCAAAAGGCCACAGTGACCCAGCCAGAGCTGCCTGCAGCATCTCGCACCGCGCCTTGTTGTGCAGCGTGCGCAGCGCACGCTCCGCGATGCCGTTGGACTCGTGCGTGTACGGCGCCGAGTAGCTGATGTCGTAGCCGGCTGAGACGCTGTGCTCCTTGAATGACACCGCCCTGAACTCCTTGGGCCCGTCCAAGTGCACCTCAAACAGGTGACGCTCCTTGGGCGCCAGCACCTCGCCTCGCAGCCGCTCAACGTCCTCCGCCATGTCTGCCTTTGACCTGCGACAGTACACAACATGGTAATGTGTGTGCTCGTCGACGAACACCCTGGAGTACCAGCTGCCGTCGTGGCCGCGCTCCTCGTACGGCCCGGCCGTATCGCTGTGCCACACCTGTCCCGCGGCAGTTGCGCCCTGAGCGGCGCGCGGGGGGTGCGTCTGGTGTGTAGCCTTGCCCAAGTGGCAGGTCTCGCACGGTGGCAACTCCCCGTCGGGCAGCTCTAGTCCTGAGCCCTCCATGCCCGCCAAACGTCGCATGTCCGCCAAGTTGAGGTGTCCTAGCCGCTGATGCCAGCGCTCCAGCGACACTGAGGCTCCAAACGCCTCTGGGCGACTACCTCCGCCGCCGGCTCGAAGCGCTCCTTTGCTGCAACCCCTGACCCGAAACTTGTAAAGGCCGTTCTCCTGCCGCAGTGGCACTGCTACCCTGGGGCCGCCTGGCACTGCTGGCGGCAGCACCAGGGACATGGCTCCTGGCGTGAGCACGAGCTCGCCCCCTGCCGCAACCAGCTTTGACGCGCTCAGCAGCAGCGCCTGGCCTGAGTGCGGCACAATGAGCGACTCCAAGAGGTCCAGCTTGACCTCCGCTCCGTTGCCTGCAATGCGCACGTGCAAATCGCCAATACCTGACGCGTACGCACCCTCGCCAGGGTGCGCCGTTGCGAGCGCCACGCGCTCCTGGCGAACTGACGACATGAATGCGGTTACATCGCACCCAGGCCAGAGTGCCGGGTCGATGACGTGCCTGTTGGCGCCGCTGTCCACCAGGACCTCAACGTAGCTACGCTGAGCTGAGGTCCCTCCAGCTGCTACCAGCGCAGTAGCATCTCCCTCCGGCTCACCAGCTGCCTCCATGAAGCAGCCATGAGCTGGGCCGTCTGCGGGTGCGTCGGAGTCGCCTGACCCCTGCTTGCCTCCCCGCTTCTCCTTGCGCTTGTTGCGCAGCTCCGCGACAGAGCCTGCTGCAGGCTTCTTGCCGGCCTTCTTGGCGGCACAATCGCGTTCCCAGTGGCCTGACTTTCTGCAATAGTTGCAGGCACCCCGTTTGCCACTGCCATGAGCTGAAGCAGCACCCGCATCTACGGCATAGGCTGATGGGCCCTTGCCGTCCTTGCGCGCCGCTCGCTCACTGTCGTACTCCGCCTGCAGCCGCCTCTCAGCCTCGTCCAGATCCGCTGTAACCATGCAGCGAATCGTTCGGGCTACAACTCGGTATCCCTCCGCATCAGGCAGTCCTTGCAGTAGCCTTGACAGCAAATTGCCGTCCGCCACCGCCTCCCCCTGACTTGCGAGTCTACCGCGCAGATGGCGCGCTTTCGCGAAGTACTCCATGGGCGACATGTCGCCCATCTCCAGCCCTCCCAGCTCATCGTGCAACGCCATGCGTGACGCGATAGTATTGGGCTGATAGCGCTCCCTGAGCGCCCGAAAGGACTTCCTTCCCTGCCGAACGTTGCTTGGATGAAGTAGCACGTAGCCGATGTCGGTCGCCTTGGTGGAGATGACCGTGACCAGCGCCTGGTACACCTTCAGGTCGAGAAGGTCATACACTGTAGTTGCGCTGTCACGCAGTCCCTGGTCGTACCGCTCGTCCCAGTCCACCATCGGCGGTGGCACTCCCTCGAGACAAAGTGCCGACTCGAACGCCATGGCGAACATCGCCCACTCCTCCTCCTTGCCACTGAACTGCTGCACTTTGAGCTTAAGCTTAAGGCTCATAACCGTTGATTTCTTGACACCGCGCAGAGTGCCAGCCAGCGGAAGCAATATGTCCTCCTCACCTTCGTGTTGCACATCATCTTGACCAGGCATGATTGCAGAGCACCAGGGGCAGAAGAGAGTTCCAACTTGTGTGGATGCAAAGGAAGTGAGGTATTCACAGGATGCACAAGACACAAGGTGGTGGAATTGCTTCCCTACATCACGAGGCACTAGAAATTGCCAGAACTTGCAAGGGAAACCTAGGAAACTTCAGAATCTGCAGAATACAATGACCCTTCTACATATTCCAACACAGACGCACCACAAGAGCTCTTGGTTATTGGAGTTGAGACGGGTGGAGCCGTGCTATTGCACGTTGAGCAGTGGTATGACAGTTGAAGTTATCATGAAGTTGAAATATGAATATCACCGTTGAAGTACAATATCACATCAGGATCAACATCAACCTCAACAAGTGAGTAGTCAGCAGATGCCCCTGACATAGGGCTACAGCATGCCATAACCCAACTTCAATACCAGTTCTGCCCTGGAGACTTCACTATAGCATAAGTGCTCGGATGCTTTTTGGGTTTCAGGGTTGCGGATGAGCGGAGCGGATCCTCGGGCCAGCTCGCAGTGCTGACGGGCGTCGACTGCTGGCGTGGTTCTGCAGCTTGTGATGGCATGGCCTGTTGGAGTCTCAAGTACGCGTAGCGCGCTCTCGAAGCGGACGCAAGGCCGGGGTGCGTGAACACCGTGACGGCAGCAGCCGTGCGCACACAGCGCTGCGCGATGCCTCGGCGTTTGGATGTCTCATGCTCTGTAGCACCTAGCAGTCGCCAGCTGTGATGCACTCGCGCCGGAGCAGCGTCACCGCCATGGCAGACGAGTACCAGGGCCTTCAGGGAGCATGGTGAGCGTCGCACGCAGTATAACTCAGCGCGATCGGGGCTGAGGTAGAGTGTGGGCATTGCTCGCATGAGCGGCTTTAGCACGCGCGCGCCATTCATGGTTGGAGTGCTGTAGCGCATCAAACCTTTACCAGCTGTAGCGCATCAAACCTTTGCCAGTTGCAGGTGCAGGAGCAGGCGGGAGCACGTTCTTGCGTGCGAAGGTACTAGGTCACTAGACTGAGGTGCAGGAAAATTTCAAGGCAGACAGAAACACAAGGCTTAAAGCGTAGGGCGCGAAAGCAGCGAAGAATGTTGAGTGGTATCACAAGTATATTGAGACACTGACTGACGGGCCTTGGCGCATCACACGCATGTGACGCGAGACTGGCATATGCCACTGTGGCTTGCTTCGCACACTGTGCGTGACGACACTTAGAGTCGAGACGTCGCTGACTGCGAAAGTGTTCAGCGTTCGTCCTCCAGCTCGCGCTGGCGGTCGTCGCTCCTGAGGCCCTCAAGTGCCTGCCTTATGGTGCAACCCTGGTAGAAAGACGCCTTGGATCCTGCCGCGGACCATGTGCGCTCCCAGCGGATCCAGTGCAGTAGCATACCCAGCTGCGACTGTGCCGTGCGCAGGCCCTGAATGTGGGGCGACATGTCTGCATAGCACTTACGGTGGTATTCGGCGTTATGGTGCTCGCTGATCTGGCGTCCCTCGCGCCGAGTGCGCCTGACCAGATCGTCGCACAGGTGAGGCAGCGGCGCCTGGTGCCTCGGCCGCTTGGATGGTGCTCCCACTTCAAGCCTGCGTTGCCAAGCAACGTCATGTCCGACTGGGCTCGGCATGACCTGTTCCAGTTGCATTAGGCGGCAGGCACGGTTCAGATGACTTGTACACGATATTTTTTGTGAAAACATTTGCCGCGCAGGTGTGCCTCGCAGCCCCTCCACGCCAGTGACACGGCAGCAGCCACTTCGCCAGCGCAAGTCATAAGGCGCTCGGCTAGTGCCAGTGTGACAACGGTGACGGCGTCTTCGATATGCATAGCGGGTGCTGTCTTCTGGCGGTTGACGGCCCTGGTCGGCACGTGTTCGTCCTGGGCCGCATCTGAAAGTGTGTCTGCGACGGTGTCGTCCTGTGCGGTGGCCAACGTAGCGCAGGGCGAGCAGACCGGCTCCAGCTCGGCGGCTGCGGGCTCAGAGGTGTCCGCCTCGACTGCCCGAATCAGATCGTAGTGTCTCGCGGCGTGCCTGACAGGGCGGTGACACAGCACCCTTGCGGTGTCGACGAGCGATCGCTGAGATCCCTTTGTCATCTCCGTGGCGTACAGCGTCCTCATGAGGTTGATGCCTGCCCTCTGGCGATGTTTGAAGTGGTCAAGGAACGCGGATTTGAACTTTCGCAGAAGAGGGGTGCTCTCCATGCGGTTGAGCATCCGTGCTTCCGCGCGGTTGACATCGGCAACAGTCTCACAAGGGATGCGGCTGCGCACGAAGGCGACGGCGTGCAGGTAGAGATCGGCCGGGATGATGGTGTCGAACTCCTCCTCCGAAGCTTCGCGCTTTCTGCCCTTCACGCAGAGCACGGCGGCAACGCGGTGTTCGCCGACCTTGCGCATTGTCAATTTGTCAATTTGGATGCTCGCTGCCGTACAGCACCTCCTTGGCGCGTCTGCCGCCGAGCGCCCCAAGTGCCAGCGCGACCTTCTCGGCATCTGGGTGATCAGCGCGTTCCGCCTGCTCAGTGGCCCACCTAATTATCTCGCTGGTGCAATATTCAAGACGGCTCGGGGAGGCACAGTCGACCCTGGCGGCGCTCGCATCATTCACCATGGTTGTTAGCGCCGGCGCATAGCAATGGCGCGCCCATGCGCTGCCCTCAGGCAGCGTGCGGCGGGCCTTGGTGATGACGGACTCAAGCGTTGCAGCGCCGTTGACGAAGCCGCCGTTATCAGCCCTCACTTGAGCTGCGTCTCCCTGCCTACCCTCCGCTAGCAGGGCCTTGTACCGCGCATGCACCTGCACCTGCTCAGAGGCCCAATGGAAAATGGCGGCGTTGACCGCGTCGCGATCGGCCGGGTCGAGAGTGGGGTCGCTCGTCATGTGTGCAATGAGAGCGGCGGCGGCGGTGGCATTCTTGTCGGCAGACATGTTCTTTGAGTGTGAGCCACATAATAAACCATCAACATTAGACGCGACTGTCCTGTGTACGGCATCCCACGTGCAAGCACATTTCTAGGGTTGGCATCTACGTATATACGACCGTATCATAACATACGTATATACATGGTACATACCGTATAGTGGCTGAAACTTTCTACGGATGACGTATATGGGCACTGGGAGGGGCACACTACGCAAGCATGGTGCACCCTGCAGCCGGCAAGGCCAGGGACGCCTACAATACGCTATGCACCACCAGAAAAGGACTGGTCGGGTTGCATAGTGGGTGTCATTCAAGGTCGCACTCGATGAGGCTGCTCACAAAGTCCAGTTGGTGTGCAAGCGCTGGGCTGGCACCTTGAAGGTCTCCAATCCAAGCCGCACAGCGCAGGAGCACCTCGAGAGCAAGTCCTGCAGGGCTGCAGCAGCCGCCCAGCTAGCGGCAGCCGAAGCTACAGCTGCAGCAGCAGGCCAGAGCTGCTGGCGCACGCGACGGCGTTTGATGGGGAGCATGCTGGCCAAGGGCGGGAGCGGGTGCTGCTACTCTTTGAGCGGCGATACAAGGTGCACAGAGACACGCTCATGCCAACTGCATGGCCGCTAGACCCCATCTACTGGGAGCTGGAGAAGGGGGAGTGGTTTCTGCCATTCAGTAAGCTCGAACAATTTGAATTTGAAGCAGTGAAGAAGTGCTTGGTGCAGCTAGGAGGGGTTGAGAATGAGGCAGCCATCTTGCAAGAGCTCACAGAGTTGAAGTTGTGTGCACTGAAGCCTGAGCTCTGCGATGACTTGCCGGTGCCCACCAGGCGCACTACTCTCGACTCGGGCAATGTCACTGTTGCCGCAGCCCGCATGCGCCGCGGCTGGTGGCAGACATGTGGCAAAGCAGAGTTCCCGCATATCAGCAAGGTGGCAGTGCGCTTGCTCTCCTGCCACATAACTGCATGCTCCAGCGCGCGAGCGCAACTGGTCACTTTGGGGCAGGGTGTACCCCAAGTGCCGCAGCAGGCTGGCCTTGGAGAGGGGCGGGAAGCTTGTGTACATAGCTGGCAACGATGACAGCAAAGAGAAGATTAACGCCGATGAGTAAGTTGTGCTTGCCGCGCTGGAGAGCGCGTAACCTGACATTGACAGCACAGCGCGCCGCTGGCAGTGGGCTTGCCAGTGGCACATGCCGGTCTGCATTTACCTGCGTACTAATTGCCACATCTGATGCGCATGTTTGCACACTCTGCACTTCTTTCTGTTAATGTTTGGCCGTTAAACATCCTTCACATTTACCCTCTATGCATTCTGCAAATTCAAGTTGAAGTTTGAAGTGAGATACGGGCAACTGGCGTTGTCACATACGGCAAATGGACGGATACATGCGTTATGTACGGCTATATACATTATGTTGTCGGGTCAAATATACGGATTCGGCCAACACTACACATTTCAGATCCCATACGGGTACACTGAACGCGCAACTGCCCCAAGACTTTGTCGATTGCAGACTTGAAGTTTCCACAATCAACATGCCCTTCCTGCAGACATACCCAGCACATTTCAAACCTTCGGGTAACAAGTCTGCACAAACAGGTGCACGGTCGCAACGTGATTGTCGTTAGCTGCTATAATGCGTGCCACGGCCTCACGCCAATCCGCACCTTGGAGTTCTTCGAGTGGGCTACAGTCAAACGTAAGGCTAGCCTTTGATATGGGCATAAAAGGCGTCAAGCTGGTAAGAAACAACTTGAAGCTAGCCTGCATGTGCCTGAAACGCGCATTGTAACTGGCAGCATTGCAGCAGCTGGTGGCGGGTGCTGTTGGCTCAGCTGAGTGCATGTCTCGTCTGGTACTTTAACACACGAGCTGTCATGATTGGCGGTCGCCGCTGATGAACGCGCAGCCTGCGCAAGCGCCATGCTGGTAATTTGTGAAGCCCACATGTGTCTATAGTTTGTCTGGCAGCTGGCGGCGGCGCTCGCGCTCAGCTCAGCGCTTGTCCTGTCTGGCCCTTTAACCCTCGAGCTGTCATGAACAGTGGTCGCCACTGGTGAACGCGCAGCCTGCGCAAGCGCCAAGCTGGGAGTGCATACGTCTTACGTGTGTCACTAACTTGCGGGCAGGTGGCAGCCTCACGGACGCTCTGGGCAGGTGCTTGTCTGCCCTGATAGTTCAGCCGCGCGAGCTGTCAAAACCGCCGGTCGTCGCTGGTGAACACGCATCCTGCGCAAGTGGAAAGCTATACATACACATATACCAACTAGTTCAGGAACTGTGCCAGATTCGTACATTGTCACGTGCCCTAGGGACAGGCGCGCTTTGGCGACTGCAAGTGTTCGTGGGCGCCCGGTGGATGTTACCTGGGGGTTGACCCCGCGCTAACCCAACTGTTTTGGCCCGGCGGGCTGAAATGTGGGGTTCAGCAGGCAGAGTCATGCTTAGGGCAAGGATCTTCGACCGCAGTCACAGCGTACGCCAAGAGCAAGAAACCATGCTCGCGGCAACGGACGCGTGGCCTATGGAGGAGGCGTCCGCACGACGCAGCGCGACGCGCTCGCCGCCATCATGGAGCGGCGCAAACACGCGGCTGAGGAGCTGCGCCAGCAAAGGCAGCGAAGCTGCCACCATCAAGAAGCACAGTGGCTGCGCGCCTCAGCGTCTGTAGCAGCACTGGCGGAGCTGGCCGCTGCTGCTGTGGTAGGTGCGGCTGCCGTTGCCGCTGTTGGCGCGGTCGCCGGTGTTGCTGCTGGCGCCACCTCTGCTCAGCCTGTTGCCGCTCCTGCTGCTGCTGGTGCCGCTGAATCTGCTGCTGCTGCTGCGGCTGCTGCCGCTATCGCTGTTCCTCCTGCTGGTGCTGCTGCCGCTGCAGCTGCTACTGCTGCTGTTACAGCAGGTGTGTGTGTTGTTGCTGCTCCGTTGACACACCAATGTGCCTGGTACCCAGTGGTTTGTGTATCCTGGCCTGAATGCAGTTGTGACCATTATGGCAGCGACATGGGTGGGTGACCTTAAAGCTGGCCTGCTCGCGGAGAGGTGGTAGCTTGGGCGCGTTGGTGCAGCGGAACGGAATAGTGGGGACGGAGTTAGGCTTGGGTGGGGTTTGTTGGGGTTGGGTTGGACCTCCTGCAGCACCAAGACCAGTTCTTTCAGCACAAGCGCCTGATACCTGTGATCATTATTCCTATAGATTTGATTCAGACGCGTTGGCATAGTCCTCGGTTCTGTGCATTGTCAAAGGTGACCCAGGCCTGCATTATGCTGCTTCAAGACGGGACCAGTGTGCCTCGCGGCAGGGCAACTCTAAATTGGGCTTGGATATGTAATGTTGACTGCAGTTTGAAGGGGGGGGGGGGGGGGGGGGGGGGAAGGGCGTGTTGCGTTCGAGTCTCACTTCGGAGAAGGAGAGCTGCACCGAGTGCACATGCATTCCGTGACAAATCACAGGACAGCAATAAACTTGAACTCGTTCAATTTGATGTCTCCACCTGACTTGACTGTGCTGGCAGCTCGTGCGCAAACCAGACCAGTCTAAACTCACACATACGCCGTGCTACTGTACACTCCACATGCAACGTCAAACTGCTACAACGCCACACAAGGGAAAGAGTCATTAGCGATATGCCTATGAGCTTGCAATCATAACGTCGATTTTGCCAGCCAGCTTTGGGCTTTGTATGCTAGCAAGCAAGGATATGGCATAGAAACAGAACCGCTGCTGCCACTTCTGGATTCCAAAGGGGGCACAACGTTGGTGAAGCGCAATCAGTGCAATCGAGGGGCAGCGACAGCCGCACGCAATCAACATCAGGTGGCAGCGCTCGTGATGTTTGAGCTACATCAGATTGTGAGTTCGTGCAGCAGAGACACGCACAGACGCAGGACTGAATCAGATGCACTCAAACGTCATCGTGCATATTGACGCCTGGTTCATTGATGCTCGCGGCAGGTCGCTCCCCTGCGCAGCGGCTGCTCATAGCAGATCCAGCACTGCCACGAGGTGAATCCTTAACGCTCATCACACACAGAACACTAGCAGTACAGACATCACAAGGGCCTGGCCTGGGTGCTAACCCCGCAACGCCGACACCAGTGATGGCAGCCATATATCATGAATAGAGTATAATGACCCAGTAGGGCCTAGCCGCACGCGTTGGGAGCAAGCGCAGCCGAAGAAGTCGGCGGTACGCGCATGAGGACGCTGCTGCACCATCTTATCCGCCTTGGCCACCGGCTCAGGCATCCTCATACTGTTGCCCCACTGCAAGACAACACAACACCAGAAGGAGTCCAGTAAGCCATAATCATGGAGTGCAATGAAGCCGAAGAGTGAAGCAACGTGTGCAGGAGGAGGAGAGGTTGAGTGGACACTGACACTACCCGTGTGCGAGAGGAGGCCCTTCTGAGATTGACACTACGTACTCCTGTGCGTCAGCTTAGTTGTACTGTGCTGAAGTTCTTGTCAATTGCCACTGCGCTGGGGGCTGCATGGGTCTGCCTGCTCACCTGCGTCAGTCTCGTGCACTACAAGTGCACGGCACATTGCAAAGCAGCCTGTACCTGGCATGGTGTCAAGTGTAAACTTCACAAGCTAACTTCACCTTGAGCGTCAGTGCTTCACTTGCCGGCGGGCTCATGAATGACTGCTGATGGCAACAGCAACGCCGGTATCGTCGAGATGCCGTGTTTACGCTTTACCTCACGATGCGGTGCCACCCGAATGCCCGATTGACCCTCGGTTGCAGTTTGCGAGATGTGGTGGTTGCATTGTTCTATCCAAAAACGTGCCCTTGCTCCATACCCGCGGCTGCAAAATTCAGCGTTGAAGTGTAGCGTGCTCACCTGTGTGCGCACACCTCTTTCGGAAACCTTGCAGAACGTGGTGCTGCGGTCCTTTCACGCAAGTGCTCAGGGCCATTGCAGACGTCGTGATCTCTCAATTGCCTTCCTTTCACTGACAGCATGATACAATGCGCAAAGCTGGCGGGCCTAACTTGCGTACCACACTGTATGACTTGACGCGCGTACAATATGACACCGTTTAATCTCGCGCGCAAATATGCCTTTCTGTTCAGTGTCCCGTGCGTGTACTTGCTGACTGCAGCGCACCGCAATGACTCTCGAAGTAAGCACCGACATCACTGCCATACCAGATGGTCAGCCTGCTGCGCATGGCGTGTAAACAGGTCGTTGCATGCTGTGAACCACCTTGATCCTTTCCAGCCCCTTTCACTAGCGCAGCAACGCAGCGGCTACACGCACAGCTTGACAAATGTCATCACCGTCAGCTTTCAGTCCCCTTCCTTGATTTCGTTCCACCAGCGCCAACAAAGTAGCAGCACTGACCTCATTGTCATATACAGCGTGACGTACGTGCCATGCACCACCATGGATGATACACCTCCAAGTAGCATATGCAGGGACCATTGTAACGGACATGATCTTCTATCACCAGCATAACTTGCAGGCACTGACCTCGTTGTCGTACCACACGTGCAGCTTGACGCACGTGCTGTTCACCGCCGTGGTGCTCGGCGCGTCCATGACGTCGCTGCGCTCCTCATTGATGTAGTCCACAGAGCGGGCGCGTATCATAGCCCAGGACGCCCTTGAGCGGGCCTTCGCTCGCAGCAGCGCTCAGGAAGACGTTCACCTCCTCCACGCCGGTCTCCCGCTCCACCTGCAAGAGAGAGGGTTTCTTTCATGTCAGGCGCATGCATGAGCGGTCACGCATTAATGGCTCGTCAAACACCCGTCAGCTCTCAGCAATGTGGCTTCTCAGATAACGGGCGCCGGCGTGCCACTCAGCATAGGCGAGCCGATTACCACTATGGTAGCGCCGGCGCCGCATGCGCTCACATTGGCGCCACCCAGCATCAATATATCCAGTGCAGGTGGCTTCCGCAATGGTGTGAGCACAGCGCCGCCTTCAAGATCCGGCGGAGAATCGAGCCGCCGTCGCAGCGGCGGCGGCGGCGGCGGCGGTGATGGGTTCCTGCAAGAGTTTAAGATGGCTGCTGAGGCGCTCGCCAATGCGAAACAGGGACTGCGCATCTAGGAAAACGAGCCCATGATGGACGAGATCCAGCAGACTCTGGAGCCGCTGCGTGAACTCCAGCTGCGCAGCGAGTTGGCAGAGCAGCGCACGCTCCATGAGACGGGCAGGTGGAAGCAGCCACGGTGGAAACGCGGGCTGGACATGCTGAAGGTGCAGATATCCCAGCAAGGGAGCGCTGTGCGCTGCTGCCGCTGCTGCGAATATGGGTGACAATGTGGATTGCGCGAGCAACCCGGTCTCATTCAAGGTGCAACTCGAGGGCCTGGCCCACCAGCAACCTGCAGCAAGCGACAGGCGTGATGAGCCTTCCGCAACATCAGGGTATGCAGGGACACATATGCAGTGACAGAGCGGCAAGCTGCAGCGGCTCGGCGATATGCGCTGTGAGATAACCCGCCTCAGCTCGCGCTTTGACGCGCAGCAGCAACAGAAACTGTCAACTGCAGCAGGCATGCTGGTGCCTGATGCCGAAACAGCTTTACCCATGATCACATGGCAGTAGAAGTCGTCAGTGATCAGGCCGCGATTGCACACCATGCACCACGTGAACAGTGCCTGGCACAGGCGATGATGCTCAGCCTGCGATCCGACCCAACGCTCGCAGCATGGAGTGCCCGACAAAGTCGCGGTGCAGCGCTTGGCCGTCGCGCAGACGACGCCCAAGAATATGGGAAATTACATGTGGGGTGTAGAGAGGTCAAGGACACTCAGCGAAATGTACAGCGAAAGGCCGAAGCTGCCGTGACGAAGCCGCGACATGCGCATAGGTCGAACACGAATACGCGCAAGCGCGCGGCCAGAGAGTTTGCATGTGACAACAAGCAGTCGGATGCAAACATTCGTACAAGCGCTGAAGAACTAGTCAGACTGGACTCGTTCAAACGAAAGCAGCTGACCGCAATGCGTGCCATGCAGGACTCCGAGCATGTAAACTTTCTTGAGAAATGAAAGCTTGACGTCTATCTGTCAAAGCCGACTTCCACTTTCAAAAATCAATGTGCTCCTCGCATGTATGCGCATTGATCCAGGTGACGCTTTGGGGTCGCACGGGGCAGGACATTTGGGGCAGGATCAGGACAGGCTAGTCCCATGCAGTAGTTGGTGTCATCAACAATTTCACTCAACCTCGTCGATCAGTTCTCCAAGTACTCCAACAGACAATCTGGGACAAAGGAGATAAAAGCTTTTATTTAATTCAGGAGATGAGAAAACTACATAAAACACCAAATGTCTCATGACGAAAGACCGCAGGGTGTCTCACTGTATCAAAATGTGAAACCTGCACCTGATCTCGGCAAAATAAGGGCCAGTTGGCAATTACCGATTGTTTAGGGCCGGACCCCGCTTGGTCCAGCCGTGTCCCATGCGTCCCGATCCTGGCTAGGTCCCCCCCACCCATCGGCTGTCACCTACAGAAAAGGAACAGCAGCACGATGTCATGTTGAAGTTCGTACAGTTGCCGCAGTTGAACTGCCTAATCGCAAATCGCAAATCGCCAACGACTGCAGCAGTGCTACCATTGAAATACACATTGCAGTACGGAGATCTCACAGCGAATCGCAAACCGCAAACGACGTGTAGTGCTTTGCTGTCTGAACTGTCCACACACAGTAAACTGTGCAGTTTTGCAAAACGGGTGTGATTGCAAATCGCTTCCCGCCAACGACGTGCTGTCTAAGTACAGATTGCAGTACGGAAGTCTAATCGCAAATCGCAAACCGCAAACGACGTATAATGCTGTGCTGTCCTGATGCAGATGTTCAGGACTCAGGCCTAATCGCAAATCGCAAACCGCAAACGACGCGTTGTGCTTTGCTGTCATGCTGCAGATGTTCAGGCGGAACCCACCTTTGGGCCAGCCCGGCCCAAATATCTCCTGGGCCAGGTATGCCACGTCATCTGCTGGGAACTGCGCTGCTGCCGCACCCGAAGTGGCACTCTCTGTGCCCCAGCAAAGCGCCCCTGGTGGCATAGGACATCTGTTACACCAGCAGAGCGATGGGCGAACGGCTTGATGCCTCTGGAGCATGCTTGGAGCATGCATTGATGCGCTGCCACTCTGTGCAGCTCTCCAGGTAAGGCGCCATGCACATGCACCCTGGTCAGCACCCAACTGTGATGTGGCCGCTTGCATGCTGCAGCATGTGCTCACGGTCGGGCAAGGCAGGACAGCCAGTCAAGCTTACAGTAGTGCACCTGCTGCCGCGTGAAGAGGGCCGCAAGTGCTTGTCAGCCTGCCTCGACACATTCAATTAGCTACATGGATGTCCCGGCCTCGTGTAAATGTGTGTGTATTGCTGATGCTTGTGCCTTCTGGACACTCTGTCTGCTTCAATACCAACAGTCGCTATCTGATGTGCATGCTGCCTTTCTGCTTCTTGCAGGTCGGTGGAGCTGAGAATGCACGCAGCTTCCGAAAGGGAAGGTTTTGACCATGATGGATGAACAATATGCGGCAGAACCTTGCAAAGGCAGCATGATGGCGCTTGGACATGATGTGGCTCCATAGTCTTCTTTATCGGCAAGGGAAGGTGAGTGCGCGATGCTGATTTGCTTGCAACTAATATGTTGGTGCATAGAAAAGTGCAGGGCACCTGCTCGACTCCTGATGTGATGATCATGAAAGCGCCTAGGCATTGCATAAGTCGCTTGTGCCGCGCAGCATATTGATTATGAATGACTGCACAAATCACTGGTGTACGTTGTACATGGCCACTTGAACATCTGGCACTTTTGCTTCTGATGCCATCAGAGAAAATACCAACGCCTAGGCAGGAAGCTCTGCCAGGAACCAGTTTCTTCCTTCACGCGCTCATGTGCATGTGGTGTCCTCAGCTTGCGGCCGTACCAGTTTCTCGTCTTCAGTGTGTGCCAGTTTATATTTTTGAAGAACTTCAAGGCGATGTATCGTGCACCTGCATTCAGTCCACTGTGACCACGCCATTAAGCCGACTTGTGGGCTCGGCAATGTATGTGGTGTGGCGTAACATGTCACTCAATACACCCATTGACATTGCTCGTTCGCTTGTTGCTCTTTGTCTTGCGTTTCCAACAGCTGGTGTAGCGCAATACTGATGGGGGCGTGCACGATAGCAGCGGCAATGCAGCCACATGTTCAGCGTCGAGAAGAACGCTCACAGCTGCGTGGGCAGCGAGCATCGCATGCGACACCTGTGCTGCATGCTCAGCGCCGACGACAGCACCTCGCGTGCGACGACAAGGACGCCATCTGCTTTGACGGCGGTATACACGCGGCACACTGCGCATATACCAGCAGCGCGTGTGATTGGCAAGGAAGGCAAGAAGCGCACTTAGCGCCGTCTTGAAGCTCGCGTCCGCGTGCGGCGGCAGCGGCGGTGCGTGCTGCAAGCGAGCTTGACAAGCTTGGCGCCGGTGGCGGTGTTGGCGCACCAGCGCACTGCGCGTCGAAGCATGCTGGCTTAGGCGACCGCTCTCGCGGTGACAGCAAGCGAGGTGGCCTGATGAGCAGCAGCGCCTTCGCAGTGGCAGGCGTGGCGCAAGGTGCTGCTCAGTCCGTGCACAAGCACGAAGGGCCTTGGCGATGGCGCGTAACTGACAGACAGCGCAGCAGCAGGTGTGCCGGGACTGCCATCTGGCTGTGATGAGCGAGCGCATATTATGCTGAGGATTGTGAGAATTGTGAGACGCATGCGGCATACTGCAGCTGCTCATATGACCGCCATGTGTGCGACCAGTGCAGTCTGAGCACCTTAGCTCATGCAGTGCGCCTGCAGCTGTGTCAGTTGCATATGGCAGCGCGTAGCAATGGTCGTAGTGACAGCTTGATTGAATCAACAAATACTCAACTCTCCTCTGTGCATCTCAACACTTCAATGTTTGTCTCCTACACGTTTGTCGCACCCTGTTGATGCTTGATGTGCTTTACTGGTGATGCAAAGGTGCACTGCTCATGATAGGTGTCTTAGGCAGCAAGAGGTCGGCAATTATCTGATGCATGCTTCTCACTTGCCTATACTGCTGGCTTCAAAGCAAAGTAGATGAGGTGAATTTGGTTGCTGGTATGTGTGTGTGCTACTTTGTGTCTGCAAACACACTACTTGAAGTACTTAATTATAACAAACATAGTGGGCGCAATGCCGCCTCCTTGACGTTGATGCATTGATGAGCAAAGCATCATTGAAGTAATTAACATTGCAAAAAGTGGGTGCAGTGCAGCTTGCTTGACGTTGATGCACTGATGGTCGAGACATGATGTGATACATAGCGCAAAACAAAAAAAATTAAATACATAGCGCAAGCAGGAATCCATTACACCATAAACACAAGAAAAATCACAGCGGCGCGGCTATGCGCTCGGGTGCAAATGCCCTGAATAACTGACGTGGTACACAGTCACTCCTGAACCAACAAAACTGCACAACGGACCTCAGATAATGAAGTGAGTTCATATTGCTGTCAAACCCATGCATCTGGCTCATCACACGTGCAGCAGTCAGAACACAGAACAAAGCATTTCATGACACATATAACACTATGGCACAGCGCAAAACTTTAGAGGAAACCTGCACATGAACAGAGTTGAAACGCCAACGCGAGAAATGTTTGTACTCGCCAAGCGCTCAGGCTGTGGTTTCTTGCCCGAAGTGCTGCCGCGTGCCTGTTTCTCTATATGATGTTCTCCGTGTCCCCTCATGTCTGACGAATGCGCCAATAACATAGCCTGCTACTGTTGGTCACATGCTATTTGGCCGAGGGCCACATGCTCGTTGGTCAAAGCTCTGCATCAATTCTAACGCTTGTCGAGGTGGTGAGGACTTGCTTGCAAGTCCCATACTTCATGTTTCTGGCTGCTGCGCCATGTCAGTGCTCAAAGCACTCAACCCTCATCTATCTGCAACATGGGTGATGCAGGCTGCTGCCACCGCACGGGAGGGGCGGAGTCACGTGTGCGTACTGCGGCATCGTGTAAGTGCAATGCCCGCAATAGCACTCTCAACCCTCATCTATCTGCAACATGGGCGATGCAGGCTGCTGCCACCGCATGGGAGGGGCGGAGTCACGTGTGCGTACTGCGGCATTGTGTAAGTGCAATGCCCGCTGTAGTCGCCATGTTGCCTCAAACGCTGTCCGTCCTTCTTGCCGGCTCCACCGAAGCTGGTGCCCACCAGGTCCTTCTGAGAAAATTATAAACTGCTGCATTCGGTGTCCATGCCTGTGCATTTGCCAACGCGTGCGCTGTGAACACCAGGCATGGTGGCGGCACCCCCGGCGCTGCAACCGCCGCTGTCATCAGCACTACATTGATGTTGCACCGGCGGCGCCACAGCAGCCGCCATTTTTTCGGACACCGCCCCCTGTCGCAAGCACACAGCGAGCAGGCTCAGTGAATTCTCTGCGCACGACACATGAACATTGCTCCAGCGACTGCAGCAGGGACATACCCCACGAGCCTTGTGTTTTGAAAGGACGTTCAACGTTCAACAAAGTCGTACTTCAGAAGCACTTGAGTGCGTACATTCACTGAAGTACAGATTTGCATGCTATATGCGCTCAGGTCATGCGAACGCGGTGTATGGTGAAGCATCAGAGCAGACCACAATACAGCGCGCCCTACCACATGAAAAACCATAGGCACATCCAAGCCCTAAGGTTGCAATTAGTGTTTACTCCGCGATCCGCCATCGCCCACCGCTCGCCACTACAGGCAGCGCCAAACTGTCAACCTCGAGTGCGCATTGCGCTCATTGACAAGGAGGGTACCCAGTGGTCAAGGTCGGATATATATATTGCACGTGCTTCACACATGGTTGCTGCCAACATTTAAGCGCGCAATGCACGTCAACGTGCATGCTGAATGGCGCATCAAGAAAATGCCGGCATAAGCTCATCGCACTTGCTTACCTCAGCATCACCAAGTGGGGCGCCGACGAGGCGCGGGCAATGGCGGTGCCGGCATTGAGCGCACGTTGCCCGTAAAGCTTCCTGCTTGAAGTGGCGCAGAATGCATCATCAATTATTGCTGTTGTGGCAAAAATGTCAGTCGGATCCTGTGTATGCAAGGAGGGTTGAGGGCTAGGTATGGTGAGGGTAAAATTGTTAACAACAGTTCACCTGCGAATTGACAATGGACTTTGGCAACAACTGCCTGCTGCCAATTGGCTCAGCTAGTGGCGTGGAAGATGCCATTAAAAACAACAGTGTGGCCCTAACCAGTGCAGCCGCTAGCGGGTATTGTGTGATGTATGCCATCAGAGAGTGACAACACCTCAAACACATCTGCGATGACGCGTGGCCACAGTGAGCAGTGCTGACAAGACCAAGCGCCAAGGTCCGTAATCACCAACAATGCTCCAATTGATGCAGTGGCTCAGAACCATATGCCATGAGCACCGCATACATAATGCTGAGTAACGCAGCGCTGCAGCTGCGCAGCGCTACTCAGCAGGCGTCGTGCCTCACTGCCGCGCTCCTTCATCTACTGCTACGATTCTGCCCACGCATTCCTGGTGTGCACATAATGATCAACTTGGCGAGCACGGCGTTGAGTGCACGCTGCGCACGTGCTCCCGTGCACCAGGTTCTACAACGCTGCAGTGGAGTGACACACGGGCGCCCAGCGGTACAGCAGCCCGGCATTGCTGCACAAGCGCAGGTGCAGTGAAACGCAGCGCTGAGCTTACTGGCGCATGACGCGGCGCATAATTACCCACCACTATCCAGGCATGGCAGTGACGATGCGCTTTGACCAGTGTTTTGCCGGAACGCACCGATATGTCGCCTACCTGACGCAGCTAAAATTTGGCCACGGCGCCCCCGCCGGCGCTGCCAAACGCTGCGCCCGCCACTGCGGTCAGTTGCCTCGCCACGGAAGCGCAAGCGCTGACAGCACGCTTACACGCGCCTCGGCTCCATCGCCCAGCGCGGGCAGCGCGCCATTGTACCTTGCGGCGTCCTCGGCAGCGGCGCGAGGCGCAATGTGCCGATTGCAGCTGAAGCTTGAGCGTTAGCGAGAGCACGCCGAAGGTGAAGGTGGTGTTGAAGCACAGGCAGGTCCAGCGGCGCTCTTTCGCAGTCCCCGCAATACAAATCCGCCTGCAAAAGGTGCACACGACACTCTACTTACAATGGCTCGTAAATTGCAACAGCTGTCGTGCGCTTCTGGGTATTACAAGTGGCATGATTGGCATGCAGATGCGCAAGGCAAGTTTGCAGCACTCACACGGACAGCGATGCTCAGCGGAGATGTGACAACACAGCACAGGTGTGGCTCACGATCTGAAAAGGCGCGAGAGCACTGCAGGTGCAGCACACCTACTACTTCAAAGTAGCACAGCTACTACTTCACTTCAAACTTCAAACTACGTGATCTAACATTGAAGCATATGATGCTCACATGCTTGCACAATGGTCGCAGCAAGAGACTGATCACAGCCACATAGTACTCATGAGCAGCACGCAAAAAGAGGAGTGGAGCATTATTCAGAGCATGTAGGTAGGCACTGTGGAGCGGAAGGGTTGTCCCCAGCCACAGAAGCGCTGACTGAGATCAAACACCGCAGTCTGTATTCACATGCTATCGCTGCTCACCTGCTCTCACCTTTGATGTCAACATTCGCATTCAGTGGCTCGCCATACGGAAGATGCTCTACTTGCAATTCTACGAAGGAACAACAAAAACAGAGAACAAAGAGGAAACAATCGATTAAGTCAATGACACAGAAGAGGTCAAGCTGCGTACACCTTTGTAGCTGCGTACAGCACTGTGCATGAACACCTGCCAAGGTCATGACACTACACACACAATAAAGGCGATAGGCGATGGGTTATTACATATCTTTAACAAGTGAACACCTGCTGAGGTCATTTGTGCTCACACTACACACACAGAAAAGGCTGATAGGCGATGGGTTATCATTTATGCTGCTAATTCCAGAGCATGAGTTCACAAGCCATGAGGCATCGGCGTTATACGCGTACCGCAGGGAGCGTGTCGATCACATGGTACGACATGATATCTTCGCTCATTGAGTGCAACAACCCCATGGTAGATGCTACCGTAGCACAGTCCTTTGTACAGCATCCAGAGCTTAATGTATCTGGTGGCCACTTAAGCCAGATTGCATAGCGCGTTCACCCTGAGATGCACTACTCAAAACAAGCGCATGACCATGCAGTGTGCCTGGAAGCACACCTATGCTCCTTATCAATGGGCTTTCACCTTGCAGAGTGCTGCAATTGCTCTCTTTAACCCTTGGCGAATGCACTGAGTGCTCTGACATCTGCTTTGTGCCATTGACCAGGCTACCGTTTTCAACACAGCCCAATCGCATGCTTTTGCATGCGATACGTGACGACACAATTCTCAACAGAGATGAATTGTTCACCTATTTTAGCATCTAATGATCTGCTCACCTGACAGCCGTGTGAGGAGAGCTGTGGCTCGATCACGAAATCAGCATGACCTGCTGACACACTTGCGGTGCGTTTCAAGCGGCGGGAGGTGTATTACTGTAAGCCTGACTGGCCTTGCCCGACCGTGAGCACACGCTGCAGCATACAGCGGCCACATGACAGTTGGGTGCTGCCCAGGGTGCATGTGCATGGCGCCTTACCTGGAGAGCTGCACAGAGTGGCAGCGCATCAATGCAGGCTCCAAGCATGCTCCGTAGGCATCAAGCCGTTCGCCCATCGCTCTGCTGGTGTAATAGATGTCCTATGCCACCAGGGGCGCTTTGCTGGGGCACCAAGAGTGCCACTTCGGGTGCGGCATTGCAATGCAGTTCTCAGCAATATGACGTGGCCTACCTGGCCCGAGAGGTATTTGGGCCAGGCTTGCCCAAACATGGGCTCCGCACTCAGGTCTAATCGCAAATCGCAAACCGCAAACGACGTATAGCGCTTTGCTGTCTCCGCAGGTTGCAGGAATCAGGTCTAATCGCAAATCGCAAACCGCAAACGACGTTTAGCGCTATGCTGTCCTGCCGCAGATGTTCAGGACTCAAAGATCTACTCGCACATCGCATTCCCGCAAACCGCTACTTGCATTGCCCCAACCCGCAAGCGACGGATAGCAGATGTTCAGGACTCAGGTCTAATCGCAAATCGCAAACCGCAAACGACGTATAGCGCTTTGTCTCCGCAGGTTGCAGGACTCAGGTCTAATCGCAAATCGCTAAACCGCAAACGACGTTAGCGCTATGCTCTCCTGCCGCAGATGTTCAGGCCTCAGGTCTCATCGCAAATCGCCAACAGCAAACGACGTATAGCGCCTTGTCTCAGCAGGTTGCAGGACTCAGGTCTAATCGCAAACCCCAAACCGCAAACGTCGTTTTAGCGCTATGCTGTCCTGCCGCAGATGTTTGGGACTCATGCTATGCTGTCCTGCTGCAGATGTTCAGGACTCAGGTCTAATCGCAAATCGCAAACAGGAAACGACGTATAGCGCTTTGCTGTCTCCGCAGGTTGCAGGCCTCAGGTCTAATCGCAAATCGCAAACCGCAAACGACGTTTGCTTTGCTGTCTCCGCAGGTTGCAGGGCTCAGGTCCAATCGCAAATCGCAAACTGCGAACGACGCATAGCGCTTTGCTGTCCTACCGCAGATGTTCAGGACTCAGGTCTAATCGCAAATCGCAAACCGCAAACGACGTATAGCGCTGTGGTGTCTCCGCAGGTTGCAGGACTCAGGTCTCATCTCAAATCGCAAACCGCAAACGACGTTTAGCGCTTTGCTGTCCTGCCGCAGATGTTCAGGACTTAGGTCTAATCGCAAATCGCAAACCGCAAACGACGTATAGCGCTGTGGTGTCTCCGCAGGTTGCAGGACTCAGGTCTCATCGCAAATCGCAAACCGCAAACGACGTTTAGCGCTATGCTGTCCTGCCGCAGATGTTCAGGACTCAAAGATCTACTCGCACATCGCATTCCCGCAAACCGCTACTTGCATTGCCCCGACCCGCAAGCGACGGATAGCAGATGTTCAGGACTCAGGTCTAATCGCAAATCGCAAACAGGAAACGACGTATAGCGCTTTGCTGTCTCCGCAGGTTGCAGGCCTCAGGTCTAATCGCAAATCGCAAACCGCAAACGACGTTTGCTTTGCTGTCTCCGCAGGTTGCAGGGCTCAGGTCCAATCGCAAATCGCAAACTGCGAACGACGCATAGCGCTTTGCTGTCCTACCGCAGATGTTCAGGACTCAGGTCTAATCGCAAATCGCAAACCGCAAACGACGTATAGCGCTGTGGTGTCTCCGCAGGTTGCAGGACTCAGGTCTCATCGCAAATCGCAAACCGCAAACGACGTTTAGCGCTTTGCTGTCCTGCCGCAGATGTTCAGGACTTAGGTCTAATCGCAAATCGCAAACCGCAAACGACGTATAGCGCTGTGGTGTCTCCGCAGGTTGCAGGACTCAGGTCTCATCGCAAATCGCAAACCGCAAACGACGTTTAGCGCTTTGCTGTCCTCCTGCAGATGTTCAGGACTCAGGTCTAATCGCAAATCGCAAACCGCAAACGACGCATAGCGCATTATGCTGTCCTGCCGCAGATGGTCAGGACTCAGGTCTAATCGCAAATCGCAAACCGCAAACGACGTAAAGTGCTTTGCTGTCCAGCTGCAGTTGTTCAGGACTAATGCAAATCGCAAACCGCAAACGACGTACCACGCTTTGCTGTCCTGCCGCAGATGTTCAGGACTCAGGTCTAATCAACCGCAAACAACGTAAAGTGCTTTGCTGTCCTGCAACGACGTATAATGCTTTGCTGTCCTGCCGCAGGTGTTCAGGACTCAGGTCTAATCGCAAATCGCAAACCGCAAACGACGTACCGCGCTTTGCTGTCTTGCCGCAGATGTTCAGGCCTCAGGTCTAATCGCAAATCGCAAACCGCAAACGACGTATAGTGCTGTGCTGTCCTGCCGCAGATGTTCAGGAGTCAGGTCAAATCGCAACCGCAAACGACGTACCGTGCTTTGCTGTCCTGCTGCAGATGTCCAGGACTCAGGTCTAATCGCAAATCGCAAACCGCAAACGACGCATAGCGCTTTGCTGTCCTGCCGCAGATGTTCAGGACTCAGGTCTAATCGCAAATCGCAAACCGCAAACGACGTACCGCGCTTTGCTGTCCTGCTGCAGATGTTCAGGACTCAGCTCTAATCGCAAATCGCAAACCGCAAACAACGTACCGCGCTTTGCTGTCCTGCCGCAGATGTTCAGGACTCAGGTCCAATCGCAAATCGCAAACCGCAAACGACGCATAGCGCATTATGCTGTCCTGCCGCAGATGGTCAGGACTCAGGTCTAATCGCAAATCGCAAACCGCAAACGACGCATAGCGCATTATGCATAGCGCATTATGCTGTCCTGCCGCAGATGGTCAGGACTCAGGTCTAATCGCAAATCGCAAACCGCAAACGACGCATAGCGCTCTACTGTCCTGCCGCAGATAGCGCTCTGCTGTCCTGCCGCAGATGTTCAGGACTCAGGTCTAATCGCAAATCGCAAACCGCAAACGACGTACTGCGCTTTGCTGTCCTGCTGCAGATTTTCAGGACTCAGGTCTAATCGCAAATCGCAAACCGCAAATGACGCACAGCGCATTATGCTGTCCTATTGCAGATGTTCAGGACTCAGGTTTAATCGCAACTCGCAAACGGTAAACGACGTATAGTGCTTTGCTGTCCTGCCGCCGATGTTCAGGACTCAGGTCTAATCGCATATCGCAAACCGCAAACGACGTACCGCGCTTTGCTGGCCTGCTGCAGATATTCAGGACTCAGGTCTAATCGTAAATCACAAACCACCAACGACGTATTGTGCTTTGCTATTCCAGTCAGACATTCAGGACGAGGTCTCATCGCAAACCGCAAACCGCAAACGACGTGTAATGCATTGCTGGCCTATCACTTAGGCCTAATCGCGTGTCATTGGCTCAGCTAACACTTTCCTGGCATAGCAATCCAACTTCGGGAGCTGGGATGACTGGTGGCCGCCGACTGTGAACTGCGCAGCTTGTGCAAGCGATGATGTGTATGAAACCTGCATGTGTCTGTAACTTGAGTGGCGACCGGCGACATCGCAGCAGCTCCAGCTCGAATGCCACTGGCTCCGCTGAGCGCTTGTCTGACGCTGGAGTAGCACTTCTACACTTGAGCTGTCATGACCAGCGGTAACCGGAAGTGAATGCGCAGTTTGTGCAAGCGACGGTATGGTCATTCATGGGACATGCTTGTCCCTGTAACGTGTGCGGCAACTTTCGGCGGCGCAGAGGCTCCGGCGCCGGGTGCAATTGGCTCAGCTGAGCGCTTGTCTGCCATACCACTTCAACCTCGCACGCTGTTGCGATCGGCGGATGCCACTGGTGAACACGCCACCTAAGCAACCAATGAGCAGGTCTTTCATGTACATGTAGCTGTAACTTGTGCAGCATATGGCGGCGGCACAGACAGTTGGGCGGGTGCCATTGGCTCAGCTGAGAGCTTGTCCGACAGCGTCTGGAATTATTATACCACTTCAACCCCGCAAGCTGTCATGACCGGCGGATGCCGCTGATCGCGCAGTCTGCGCAAGCAATGAGCTGGTCATTCATTGGGCCTACATGTGTCTGCAATCTGCACGGCAGCTGGCGATGTCGCACCAGCGTGGGGCGGACGCCATTGGCCCAGCTGGGTGCTTGTTTGGCATGGCCATCCAATCTCACGGGCTGTCGTGATTCGTGGGGCAGATGGTGAATGCGCAGCTTGTGCAAGCGAGGAGCTGGTACTTTTTGAAGCCTACATGTGTTGTAACTTGCGTGGCAGCTGGCAGAGTTGCAGCAGCTCAATGCCAGGTGCCACTGTCAGTGCCAGGTGCCACTGGCTCAGCCGAAGACTCATCTTGCCGGACACTCAATCCCGCGAGCTGTCATGACCGGCAGATGCCAGTGGTGATAGCGAAGCTTGTTGCAAGCAACGAGTAGGTAGGTTTGAAAACCTTTGTGCGTTTGTGACATGTGCAGCAACTAGCGGCCGCGCGGCCGCTCGGTCCGGATGCCACACGCTGGCTCAGGCGCTTGTCTGACGCACCACTTCAACTCACGAACTTTCATCATTGGCGGTCGCCGCTGGTGATTGTGCAGCCTGCGCAAGCGATGAGCTAGCAAGGTATGACGCCAATACGCGTTTGTGACTTGAGTGCCAGTGGCAGCTGGCGACGTTGCAGCAGATCAGGGCGGGTGCCGCTGGCTCAGTCGAGTGCCGCCTTGCCTGGCACTTCACTTTGTCTGTTCCATTTGTCACGAGTGGCGGTCCCCGATGGTGAACGCACAGCTTGTGCAAGCGATGAGCTGGTAGCTTGTGAAGGCTGCATGTGTCGTAACTTGCAGGGCAGCTGGCGGCGTCGCAGCAGCTGAAAGTCAGGTGCCACTGGCTCAGCTGAGCGCTTGGCATAATACTTCAACCCTGCAAGCTGTCATGACATATGTGTTCTGGATCTGGAGGAGCGCTGCTGTCTGTTGCCAACCCCGAGCCCTCATCCTGCCTTGCTCATCTCGGCTGGTGGTGTATGCGCGCGCTGCGTCGTCGAAGTTAGGGTTAGGATTAGGAGTACTACTAGCACAGGTCAGGGTCAGGACAGGACTGCGCCTAGCCTCAGAGTTTTCATTATCATACTAAGAGGTAGAATCAGGATTTGCCGTGCGCTAATGTCGCCAGCTCTGCAGACGATCAGCGAATCTTAAACCGACGGTACTAATTAGTCATTTCTATCGAGTTGACGCCTGCGCAGGTTGCATGCTCTCAGTAACAGTTTAACTGTTGTGCGCACCAAACGTGACAGTTCCATGTGTCAGAGCGAAGGAGTCAGGATGGCTGATGCCAAGCTCGCTGTCGCAATAAAAATATGGTAACACGCAGCTGCGCACTTGATGGGCAAGGGTGTCCCAGGTGAACGTGAAGAATGTAGGGTTGCGACAAAGCTTACATGGCCAAAGCATGTAAGGCGTAAGAGCTTACACCTTACATTAGGGCGTAAGAGCTTACATTTGGGCTGAAGAGCTTACACGAGGCGTATATGGAGCTTAAGGCGGGGGGCGGCAAGGCATGTTGAAGATGCAGTTGGTCATCAGGCATGATAGACGCAAGCGCGCAGCTGCAGCATTACAGCAGACACGTGTTTTGGAATGTTGCACTCATGCCACATATGTGTCATACTATCAACGTTGGATGTGATGCTAATTTGTATTGCATCAGAGAATCGAGAACACTCACACTGGCATGGCATTGCAAATGTCTGTGCTTTAGAGATGAAATGAGAGCAGCTGAAGCAGCTCCTCATCCGCGTCTGCCGCAGCAGCACCTGTGCTGCTCGTCATAATGGTGACAAGCTTTGCAACACGCTCGAGCAGGCGCCTGTTGGTGGTCTTGGTGCAGAGCCTGCCCCACACAGACCTATTGCGCTCCGTAGCGCAGCTAGTGACGTGAAACGACAACAGCTTGATGGCGGCGGTGGAGACGTGAGGGAAGTGCTCGCTGTTCACGTCCCACCACCCTCTGCGCAACACTGCGGTAGCAATGGTAGGTGATCCGAGCAAGGCTCTTTTCAAAAGCCTCCTGCTGGGTCATGGATGCGCACATGATGCTGATGCCCCTCCCCATCTTCCGTTTGGTGGAACCGCCACCACTGTTAGCATTGGTGGTGGTGTTCAGTAGGCTGTTACTGCTGCCGCCCTCTGCTGCTGTGAAGCTGCTGCTAGTGCTGCTGCTGCTACTTCTGCTGCTGCCTGCGCAGCATTTGCACGGCGCATGCCAGAGCAAGCCCGCTTCGTCAGATGAGTCTTGAGCGACTGCGCCGGATTCGACACGGCTGAGAAACTGCCGCAGTGGTTGCATTCAAGCCTCGGCACCTCTGAATCCCCCTGCCCCTCCGTGCTTACCTCCACGTGGCTCCAGCTGTCCTTATGCTGCTGCGCTGCAAGCCTCGCAGCTTGTTGACCGCTCCTTGGCACGTGCAAGCGATGCCGTTGACCTTGCATGTTGCGGCTGCAGGTGCCGCAGCAATTGCCCGAGCCATTGCCACCAGATCTACGTAGTTGCCACCACCAGGGTCCGCCATGCTTTCGTTTATGATGCTTTTGTTTCTGTGTTACAGGTGCAACTTCATGATTTGAGGTTAGCCGAAGGGGTGGTATAGGCTGCCTGAAATACAACCGCATCGACTACAAAAGCAGGGTAAGCTATGATAGTCATTGCTGGGCCAGAGAGGCAGCAGGCAGATGCTTTTAGCAAGCTCTGGACACCATCTCACAACAGCTTATATATAAGCTTACATTGCGATCTCACATACGGCGGAATCTACGTAGATTACGTCTACGTAGAAATGTACGTGTAAGCTCGCTCGCATCCCTAGAAGAATGCAGTGGATGCTCAGGCTGCCAACAAGAACCATTACCATGGACTTCAAGGTTTCCGTATTGCACTCACACTTTGCTGAAGATTTTTCACCATGACAATGGTGTCATTTGAGAGGACTAAAGCCCAGGTGTGAAGATGCCAGCGCTGGATGCTGCAACTGGCACAGTGTGGATTATATAAGCTGATGTCGCCCTTGAGCGGCCAGACCGGGTCTGCCTACTAGTAGGTCATGTAAAACACAGTTGGTATAAGTATACCTGCATATGCTCAGTTCTCACCGACAAGCTTGCCGTTGTCAGAGTCGAAGCGCACCACGTTTTATCTGGTTACAAACAGAAGAGCAAGAAGGACAATGGTGAATCAGATCCTCAACTCAGTAGACGATTTGACAATGGAGGCTGCAGTGGCCATCACCTGCACTCTTTTGGTGCTTCAAGTTTGCAACTAGACAAGAATATTCAGTATAAGTTAACTAGGGTTACCCCACTCCGTATAATCGCAGTACTACGTATGCGTACAAATACGCTTCTACGGCGTATAACTGGCAGGACTTCTACAGCGAGCGTATAATGGCAGTTATGGGCTCCTGATGCGCTGCGAAGCTCCGTGCTGCTTCAGCTGTGACCCCTGTTGTTTTAGCTGTGGCCATGCACGACCGCAGTAGCCTTCTGTCGTTCTGTCTTGCGCATTTTCGCGCTTTGATTGAATGGGCTGGAGATTTAAATGGGGCTCCATCTTGCACACACAACGATGGCGGACGAGGACGACGGCGGCGGCTCAGCTGCTGGCAAAACCTACTTGTATAGCAGCCAAAGCTACACGCCCGCGCAATGGTATCAGCAGCTCAAGCACATGCGCGACAGGCGGGGAGCAGCAGCCTGGTGGGCTTCATTCCAGCCCGTGCTGCGTGAGGTACAAGGGGTTGACGAGTGCTTCATCGAGTGCACCTTGTGCAAGAAGCTCTTGTCCGCTTCCAACCCAAGTCAGCGAGCGAAGTCGCACCTGTCGGACACCGGCTGTGCTGGACTCAAGGAAATAGCAGCAGCAGCAGCAGCAGCGATACTCAACACACCCAACGATTTGGAGGATGCAACATCATCATCAGCAGCAGCAGCAGCAGCATCAGCCAAAGCAGCAGCAACGGCCGTCCAGCGGGCCGTGCGCACTGGAATAGCTGCGCAGGGCATGTTGGCTCGTGTTGTGACCGCCCCACAGCAGCTCTGGCAGAGGCTCAGGCCAACGAGCTTGTTCCTGACTGGGAGTGTAGTACTTCGAAGTATCACAATGGGACTGGTGGTAGCTTGCTGCGGATAATGCCTGTGGTGTACAGGTAGGACAGTACCGTGCTTAGCGCCCTGCTGCTCGGGCGAGCGGCAGGAGGAGGCAGCGAAGGAGGAGCCGCTGGCGGAGCGGCGGCGCGGAAGGCGAGGATGCACAGGGGACACTGAGGGCACAGCAGCACCGCACGCTCAACCTGTCGGCCTGGCTACAGCCGAGGACTAGAGAGCGGATTTTCGCTCCACCGCGGGCCTGAGGCGAACAAGGCCAGACACGCAGCGTGGGTCGCCGGTGTAAGCAAGTAAGCCTCGCATTGATATTGCTAAAGCTACCTACGCACACAGCGACATCGGCCGAAGCACAAGAAGGGCAAACTAAAAAAAACAAACAAAAAAAACAAAACATCAGACGATATCGCCGTCGACGGATCGGGAAGGGGGAACCTAGGGCACACTGGATCGCAGGGCAGTAGATAGCAGTTCACCAGATTAAGGTTTGAACGCTTGCTGACCAGCTTGATTTGCAGCCGCACAAGGGACCTCGCCTGGCAGAGACTGACTGCATTCAGCACACGCACAGACACGACAGGACCACGACACTGCAGCGGCAAGGACACGAATTGCACAGCATTGCATTCAGCCCAGCTGCCTTGTGTTGGTCAGAGGCAGAGAGCTTGAGCACACCGACTCGTTCCACCACCGCTCGTTTCACGACGGCGGGAGAAGCACCTCAACAGATACACCAGAGCAGGACGGGATCTTGAACTGAAAGTGGTATAGTTGTGCAGGGGAGTATTCGCGGTTGGCAGCCGCGCATTCGAGACCGAGCCTGGGCTCTTTTTTTTTTTTTTTTTTTTTTTTTTCTCGCGCCTCGAAGTCGCCTTTCAAAGCTATGGCTCTCCACTGGCTTACCAGCCCTGCCTCACGTGGGGAGGGGTCACCTCTGAAACGCAAACGGGAACAGCGCAACCACGGGCTGAATACTGGCTTGTGGTGGTGGCAGGTCAAAGCTGCACGCCAATCTGACACACGCCGCAGACGCCGCCATGGTGTTGGCCGTTGGGTACGCCTAGTGATACCGCCGCCGCCACCGATCCCGGGCCCGCCGCCAATCCCGGGCCCGCCGCCGATCCCGGGCCCGCCGCCGATCCCGGGCCCGCCGCCGATACCGGGCCCCCCGCCGATACCGGGCCCGCCGCCGATACCGGGCCCACCGCCGATACCGGGCCCGCCGCCGATACCGGACCCGCCACCGATACCCGGCCCGCCACCACCTCAGCTGATGGCCCAGAGCTCTAGACCGCGGCCGATGCCAGAGGTGCCAGTGTGCAGTCAGGTTGCAGAGCTGTGCAGAAGCATGCGCAGACTACACTTGTCGTCAGCCGACTCGGACGAGCCTCAGGGCAGTGGCAGCCACGCGCACGTCAAGAAGCGCCGCCGCCATCTGTCTAGCCCAGGTGCCGCTAATCACTGTGACAGGGGATGCTCACAGACGAAGCGCCCGCGGCATCAGCCTGCCAGTGACTCGGAGTCTCAAGCGGCGAGTTTACGGGAGGCACTGCCGCCAGCAGCGATGATTGTACTGAGCTTGGTGGTACTACCGCCACCAGCGGCAAATAAACGCCGTCGGGCGACACTGCCGCCGGATTCACCAGTAGCGACAACGCCAATGCCAAAACGACGTTCGCGGCGGAAAACGCCTTTAGTGACGGCTGCCACTGCCGCACCAGCGGCGGGGCCCGCACCGGCCAACCCGGTGGTTGCACAGCCACGGACGACTGTCACAGCCGCCGCTGCATGCGGTCGCAAGGTTACCTCCGACTTAACGGCGGCGGCAACGCCACGTGCGGCAGACATGGTGCCAAAACCGCCGGCAGGCGCTGCCGCATCAGATGGCCAACGCGGGGCAGCTGCATCCCGGCGGGGTCGGCGTCGCGGCGCCAGCGCCGGGCCGCCCCTGGGACGCCTCGGAAGCATTGGCAGCATCAACCGCCCAGAGTCGCCGTCTGGCAAACTGAGTGCGCTGGCAAAGGCGGTCACCACGACCGTGCCCGTACCGATGGAAGTTGGCGAACCTACCAGTGGGCCAGCGGGTCACCAGAGACGGATCACGTCGCGGCCTTCGCAGCCAGCTAGCAGCGGCGCCTCTCCCCAGTGGCATCCCGGTCCTCAGCCGATGGAGGTCACCGCAGCGGAAACCCCATGTACTGCAGACATGGTGACAACAGCACCAGCGGCCGCAGCGGCTGCTGCACCGGGCGGCGAACGTGGGGCGGCTGCACCCCGGCGGGGTCGGCGCCGCGCCAGCGCCCAAAGCACTGGCAGCGTCACCCGTCCAGAGCCACAGTCTGGCGGTGCGCTGGCAAAGCCGGTCACCGTGACCATGCCTGTACCGATGGAAGTTGGCGAACCTGGGCCGGCGGGTCACCAGAGACGAATCACGTCCCGGTCTTTGCAGCCAGCTGGCAGCGGCGCCTCTCTGTCAGGCGGCAGCGTCACCTCTGACGGTAACAGTCGCAACGGGCACCCAATATCCGGCATCACCGCTATGACAGTTTTGGCGCCCGCCAAGACACCCGCTGCCAACCGGAAGGTCAATATCCCGGGGCTGGACTGCCGCATGTGCGACAAGTTCATAGTGCGAGCAAATCCTCGGGCCCCGGGAAAGAATTGCCCAGCGGCACACGCATGTGCACACCAGCGCACGCGCCACACAGGGAAAGGGAAGCAATTTGCAGAACTGCATGTTCAGCTTTTCCTAGACCACCGACCAATATACGGCGGCCTAGAGCAGGTCTGCGACGGGTGCGGCAACCTCTTCATCAGACGCACAGCAGCAAGCGCCACGACACCATCTGGTGATCTAGGGGCCCTGGACCAGTGCGACGTGTGGCGCTGCGCCGACTGCCTCGCAGGCCCGGTCGCCGCGACAGCATGCACACTGTCAGGCTGTGACCGTGCATCAGGCCATGATCACATTGCTGACATACACACCCGACCAACGACATGCGCGGCGGCAGCGGGTGGTGCAGCTGTTGGTGGGGGGAATAGCCTGAAGCCAACAGCCGCGCTGCTCGCCGCCGCTAGCAAATGTGGTCCCATACGCAAATTCCTCGGATGCGAGCACCTGGGGGTAGACCCCAGGCAAGCCCATGCATCTACGTTGGACGGTGTGGCAGATGCGCCGCTGCCGAGACTGACCCGGAGCAGCACAATGGGTGTGCTGCCTGGCGAAAGTCGTGCTAGCGATAGCGGCGCAACGATGTCAAGCAACGATCGTGTGCCCAGCACACCTGGCAGTGCCGCAGCTGCTGTCGCAGCGGGCGCTCAGTCTAGCGAATGCCCCAGGGACCCGACGGGATCACACTGGCAAGGCCTGCTGGGGGCGGCTGGCGCACTCGCGCGCAGGGTACGTGCACTGGCCCTTGCCCCCAATCGGGCACGCGTCACGGTGCTTTGCGCTTGGCCGACGGGTACCAAGCTTGGACCCTGCCGCACGTCACGCCGACTGCATATGCGGCCGGCGCCCAGCGACGCGCCAGCAACACAGACCCTGCTGGGCCGGACTTCCTGCGCACCGCTGGTGAGTCAGATGCATGACCTGACGGTCACGTTCAGCTTGCTCTCCCTCCGAGAAGAAGGTAATGACCTGGCAACGGTGTTTGACCAACTCTCCCTTAGGGAACCGGTCGTTGCCAGGTCGCCTCGCCAGCCAGCCGGGAAACGTGGTGAGTCAGACGTAACGCAGGCTGGTGATAACAGCACCCACGCAACAATGACCGAGACAGCACCTGTCACGGCTATGGTTGCCAGTGGAAAGCGCAGTCGACGCAGAGGTAAACACAGACGGCGGACGCAGGAGCGACAGGCCCAGTGCGACAATTCTCGTGCACCCCTGGCACCAGCCACCACACCGCCGAGGGGCGGTGCCTCTGCCCCCTCAGCACCAATATCCGGGCCGGCGAAGGTCACCACCGTGACGGTGGCGACCCGGATACCCTCAACCGTGTGCCATACAGTCACCGTGGAGGAGCAGCAAGACGCGCTGGCAAAAGCCACCAACTATGGTTTTTCCACTTGGCACACGGGCCTGCAGGCACTCCACAAACAGGCGCTTGGGGAAAACACAGCGACGCTAGCACGTGGTGGGGAGCTTCGCCCCGTGAGCAACGTGGGCAACGGCAACTGCCTGATTCATACAGCTCTACACGGCATAGACAGCGTCGCAGTTGAGCACGGACTGCCGGCCCCAGCACTGGTGATTGCCATGCGAGAGGCACTGCTGGACGGGATGGTGGCATACGTCACGCAGGGGGCGGGCAAACAAGGGGCCAGCATGTCATCGATGCGTCAACTGACCGCGCATGCAGCAGCCCAACCTGCGTGTACACGTGAACAATTCGACACGTACGGGACACGCGCTCGCTGCCTCGCAATCGAGTACGGCACAAATGAAACGGACAGCGCGGACAGCGGGCACACGCTCCTGCTGCAACGCCTACAGGAAGAGGGCGTGTGGGGACGGCCCCTCGGTTTGTCTGTGTGGGCCATTGTTGCAGCGGTCTACGCGGTCTCGGTGACGGTGTGGCAGGCCGAGCCTCAGGCCACTGGCAGCACGCAAAAATCAACAGGGCTGGTGCTGGCACAACTGATGGGGCTGCCAGCGGTATTCGCACCGGCAACTCCAGCTCAGCCTGACTGCCATCTGGATGTGCTGTGGACGCCGCCTGGGCTATATACAAATGTGGGACACTTTGAACTGCTTGTCGCCCCTGCGGCAGCTCCGCCCTTGCCAACCACTATGACAGCGTCGGCGACCACTCAAGCTAACAGCACCCACATCACGGCTCCGAGTCGGACACAGCCCCGTACTGCGCTGCAGTTGCCACAGCAGCCTGAGCCACTGAGGTGTCCTTTATGCACACTGGCATTTTGGCAGCTTGGTCAGAAAGAGGACAGCAAACAGCGAGGCAAACTGTCAGCTGCGAGCCGCATGGCACCGGTAGTGGCCCACTTCAACGGTGGTAGCTGCACGAGGTCGATGCTGAACCCTGAGGCGAGCACATCACACTGTCAGCAAAATCTGGCGGCAGCATACGCCAAGGGCATCCGGCAGCAGGTTGATCACGACCCATCCGGTGACCGTGCCCCTTCAGGCAGCAGTACCTGCAACACTGGGGCACACCATGCCAAGCGTGTGCAGGAGATGAGCACCATGTATGGTTGCACGGCAGAAGACTTCCTACGGGCGGTAAGGAAGCTGAGTGCATGCACAGGTGCCTGCGGTCTGGTCCATATGTCAGCCAGCGCGGGGCAGAGGCAATGCGCGCTGACCTCGCCATGCCACACGTGTCGACGGAATGGAAGCGCCCCCACGCGCGCACGCCCGGCAGTACCCCCGGGCCAGTCCGAGGGCGGGGGTGCGGGTAGCGACGGCGCGGCCGCGGCGGCGGGGGCTGCCGCAGCGACACCTCCAAAGCCACCGGCGGTGCCGGCTAGTGGCGCTGCCAACTCAAAGTCCAGCAAGAAACGCCCGGCGGCCACGGCAACCGGCGCGCAACGCCGGCGCCGAACGGCAGCTGCTGCAGCACCGCCTGGCAGCGCCGGCAGCCGCACTCAGTCTAACAGCCTAAGGCTGCAGGACAGCAGCCCCCCCCACGGGACGGCCGTGGGATGGGCGGACATGGACTTGGACCCGCCGGACGATGCCGCGTCACCGCCCCCCCCGACCACCACCACCAGTGGCAGGCCCTCAAAGCCCCAGTCACGAGCATCCCTGGCTTGGGACCTCTCGACGCCCTCGGTCGTCCACGCACTTGACCAGACCAATGAGGCGGATCTACTGCTGCTACGGTTCACCACGACTGCCAACCCCTTCCGCACTCAGCTGCAGTGCACCCAGTGGGCACGGCTAGTGGAGCACGCCACACGACTACTGGCGGACGCCACAGACAGTGCACGTGAGGCGGCACGGGTGCGCCTCCACCATGGTGCCGGGGCGTTTGCTCATCAGGTTTCTCAGACTCTAGTGCAGCGCGGCTACAGGCTGCTGCACCTGCTAGCAGCAATGGCCTTTGGTAGGCAACCGGAGGGAACCGGTATGCCGCCTGCGGCCCGGCTGGCAGCGTTGCTGTCTGGCGACTTTGCGGAGCTACTGAGAAAGACGCTGTCAGCAGCAGCGGCGCTGCGGGCCCCCAAACCAAACAACGCAGCTACGGCGTCGGCACAAACGAACTTCGATGCCGACTGGACGGAGGCTGACTCCAGGCAGCAAACAGCATGCGCTGCCCTCTCAGGCAAGCGACGGGGGGTAGGCCTGGCTGCCGCACGACTAGAGGCGCGTGAAGCATGCGCCCCAGCAGACGAGGTCACGGCACAGGTGCTGGCAGCAAAGCACCCTGAAACTGGCACCCGGCCCGGGGTAGTCGATACGCCAATGGAGCAAGTGCGCGGCCTGGTACGCGACGCCCGGCGGCACTGCTTGCACGGCGCAGGGGTGGCAACGACCGCCGGGCCCGCTGGCAGCGGCAGTCCCGTCTTCGAATCGGGTCAGGCGCATGATCGCAGCGATAGGCCTGAGGATGCTGCCAGCGCAGCCGGACGGCGCCTCGAGGTGGAGGCGACAGACATACTGTCGACCTTGTCCGCAGCAGGGGCGGGGAAGGCAGGAGGGCTGGACGGCCTACGCTATGAACACCTCTTGATGGCCGCTGGGCCTGGTGCACCAGTGAAAGCAGCCACCCGCCCCGTGGGCAGTGCCTCGCCAGGACTAGCTGGTGATTCAGAATCGGATGTGATGGAACCGGCATTCGCCCATCACCTGGCCAAGGTGTTCACGACGCTGCTTGTTGAGCCCGAACTGCTGCCGGAGCAATCGCAACGGCTTCTCCGCGCCGCGGCCCTCTCAGGCATAGGACAGAAGCGGCGTCCGATCGCCTGCTCCAGTGTCTGGCGCAGACTCCTCGGGTCCACAGCGGCACGGGGTGTCAAGGGCAAAATATCGGGGCTGCTGGCCTCCATGTCGCAGTTTGGCGTAGGATACCGGTCTGGCGTCGAGCATGTGGCAGCGCGCGCGCGCGTGTGGCACGAGCTGTATGGCACCACAATCCAGCTGGACTGTGAGAACGCATTTAACAGTGTGGATCGCGCCGCCATTGTGCGGGGACTTATGCTCTTCTGTCCGGAGCTGCTCCCGCACTTTGAGTCCGTATACTGTGGTGACACTGCCCCAGAGATGCGAGTGGAGGTGAACGGTGAAGCTCGCATTATCTGCTCCCACCTAGGGTGCCAGCAAGGGGACCCTCTAGGGCCGCTGTACTTTGCAGTGGCAGCGGCATTCCTACTCTTCTACCCTGATGGAGTGAGTGCGACGCCCGGCAGTATGCCGGCCTACGGCCACAGCACAGCGGAACCGCCAGCCCCGCACTGCGCTTTCCTGGATGACCTCAACGTGCTGCAAGCTGCCTACTTCGACGATGCAGCGGCCGCTGGGGTGGCAGAGGTGATCCGTCGGCTTGCGGCAGGGGGCCTACGCGTTCGACCAGACAAGTCGCTGGCCATTGCCATGCGCGGCACAGTGTTTGATGAAGCGGCCAGAGCACGCCTGCGCGCCCTTGACATACCGTTTGTGGACGCCACCATGCCAGAATCCAGTCAGGGCTTTACGTCGGTCGGGGTACCGGTAGGGCACCCAGCCTATGTGCATGCTGCCATGAGCAAGCATCTTGTTGACGCAGGGACATGGCGATTGTCGTGGCAGCTAGCTGGGATGGCGCGGCATCACCTACAGGCAGCACAATTCATTCTGCGCAGGTCACTGACAAAGCGCATGGGCTTCTTAGCTCGGGTCGTTGACACGGCTTTGAGTGAGACATGGCTGCACGCATTTGACGGGTTCTGTGCATGGACGCTTGAACGCATGCTGCACCTGCACGGCTGCGCTACCGCGGCAGTCATGAAGTCACACCTGCTGGCCGCCTGCACTGCTGGTGACAATGAGGTAGCCAGCAGTGGCAGCGTGCTGGTATTGCCGCGCTTGGGCCCGCCAGAACTCACGGACATCGCAGTGCCACTGCGGGCGTCACGGTTGCCGGAGCGACGAGGCGGTCTGGGCATGCCGCTTTTGGGGCTACTGGCACCAGCCGCATACACGGCCCAGGCATGCACAACACTGCGGCCTGCAATAATTCATGCCACTGTGGCAGCAGGGGCCCTGAGGCTCGGCACTGACGAACACGGCGCAGTCACCTGGTTCGCGCAGCACTCATGCGCAATACGCGAGGACCAGGGACTGCCGCCAATCATCGAGGCCGTGCGACGCTCTACGCGAGCGCTGACAGCTGATGGCGGCGAAAAATCACGCACAGCTGTGGCCGAGCAGCTCCCAGCATCGTTGCTACGGTGGGCAGCGGATACAACGGCCGCAGCGTCGACGCTCCCCACTGCGGTGCAAGCGATCTACGCCGCAACTGCCGTCACGGAGACGGGGACCACTGAGCCAGCCCCACACACCCACGGCATTGTGCCTGGCGCCGAGGCGGCCGCTGCGGCGGCGACCGTACCTGGCCCTCAAGCCGCTGCCGCGGCTGCCTCTTCCACGCCCGCTAAAACACAAACTAGCGCGGAAGAAAGCAGCTGCAGCGGCGGGCAGGAGGACGACGACGACGACTGGGAGGCCTATGCTGACGAGATCTGCAGAAAGGTAGTGCCCCGCCGCCGGCGCGGTCACTTCACGCACGGACTACAAGCCGGCCTTTCAAATGTTCTTCGACGTCAATACGAGGACTGCCTGGTGGAGGACCTAGAGGCTGCCTCGGCTGGTGCCGTGGGCAAGCCGACGCAGGCTACACTTATTGGTGACTTGCGTGACACCAGCCGCCGCCGCCAACAGGCTAGCGCGCGGGTCCTGGCGCAGCTGCGCAGCCAGCGTGCGTCCGGGGCAATGGCGTGGATGAGCGTGCCACCCGCTGCCAATGACCGCCCGGGTGCGGCGCCCATGTCCAGTATGGCAGCAGCCACGATGATTATGGTTGCGATCTTTATAGACGGGTGGGGCATACAGGGCGAGGTGTGCCCATGGCGGTGCAGTGACGTGAGCCCCACCTCCACGCATGCGATCAGCTGCCCCAGCCAGCACATACGGGGGCACAACGCGACACACACTGCCCAAAAGCGGTGCCTACAGCGCATCTTGAGACAGCACCATGTCTCTATTGTCCGCAATGAGGACGCTAGCGTCTTCAAGGTACCGGGGTATCGGGCGGACACAGTCATTGACCCAGGGTGTCTGCACTTTAGCAGTGCATACCGTAACAAGGGAATAGTGCTAGACACAAGTGTGCGCGCACCCACAGCGAGCTCGTACCTGACAGGCAAAACAAATGCCTCGAACACGGACGGCTATGCTGCTGGGGTGGGGGAGGACGCGAAGGTCAAGCACCACACCGGCACCTTGACGTCATCTTGGGCTTTTGTGCCATTCGTGCAGGAGTCGTACGGACGGCTGGGCAAGCAGACAAGCCTTTTTGTTAAGGAGTTGGCAATGCACTCAGCACTGTGCTCAGGGGGGGGGAAGGCAGATGTGTTACGCAAGGCCGGGTTAGCTAAGCGTCAGATCCACATTGAGCTGAGCATATCGCTGGCGCGGGAGTTGGCGGAGCGCGTCATGGCATACACACGTGGAGCGCGAATGCTGGGCTGTGTTGCGGCGCCGGTATCCAAACTCCTAGGGCACAGCGCAGACTAGGCTGCTGCGTTGACGCAAGCTTTTCGATTGCATAGGCAACCCGGCCTCCCTTGGGCCTTTATAAATACAAGTCCATACGTACAGGTAGGATCGCACGACATCCACTGCAAGACAGAAGCTTGTTGAGGACATGCAGTAGCTGTGCTGGGGCAAATACAACATTTATACACCATCGATATAAGATCACCTTATTGTGCAGATGTGGCCTGTAATACGCTGTTATACGCTTTATACGCCGTTATACGCATATAATCATACGCATATAATTATACAAGCATACAATTGGAAAAGTTATACGCTCTGGGGTAACCCTAAGTATAACGGATTGCTTGCCATAGCACTACAGTGAATGCCACAGCTACGCAGTTCACGGCAAAACCTTCTATTGCATTCATCATGAAGCAATGACTGCCACGGGAATGCAATCACCATGAAGCATTGACTGCCATAGCACTCTGCCAGTGGCCAGTGACACCAGGCTGTTTGGTAGGACCAGAACTCGCCGACAATGGTGCTGAGGCTCTGGTCCTCCAGAGTTCAGTGTGTAGCTTGGGTCTGTTCTGGTGCTTGGGCACAGCAGCCCAGAATAGGTACAGCTGCATAAAAAGTACAGCTGCAGGAATGAAATGCACCAGAATGGATGCACTCAGCTTACCAGAATGTGACAGAACACATGATGAACCAGAATGCTGTAAAATCTCCTAGTGTCGACCCTATAACGGTTTCAGGTCTGTGAGGCTTCACTCACCAGTACCACACAAGTTGGTCTTGCTCAAACCCATCATGTCAACTGTGCTTTCAAATTGGTCAAGTTACAGCATGCTGCTTCATTTTTTTAACTGCTCCTGAATGTTGGTCAACACCATGAGCTTGTTGTGGTTGTGCTCTCAAAAGCTGCTGCAAACCACATTTGTCAAGTGTCGCATCTGAATCACAAATGATCTGCACACCAGCATCCCTGGCCTCCGCTTGAAGTTGCCCACTTAGTAGCCTCTGAGATTAAGAGCGCGATTTTTGCTTGTTGTGCTGCAGTACCCTAGGGGTGGCAATCGACCGGTGGAGAGCTTCAGCTGTGGAGTCCAGCTATTGGCGGACCACATGCAGCGCTTTTGAAAGCCCAAGGCCATATGCGCCCGCAACACTGCGCCGCTCCAGCCCAGGCGCACTCTTGCTGTGTGTACAGCTCAGCTCAAGTCACAGCTGTCAGGTGCTCACCATCCGTCTGCCTTTTGCTAGCAATAATCTGGCAATTTCTCATACCCGTCAGCCAGCAAATGCAAATGGCGGCCCTCGACAGTCAGCCAGCGTTCACTGTGGCATCGGCTCAAGCGGCTTTCACTACGAGCGCCGCACACTTGCCGCAAAACACATGGCAAGGCGCTGGCAAACTGATGGGCGACGGCAACGGCAGATGGTTTGCCGGCAAAACGTGGCGTCTCGCAACTTGAAGTAAATGAGACCACCTCTGCTTCCTAATTATGGACTGCATACAAGAAAGAGAGACAAAATAGTCATTCAACCTGAACATACAAACCTTTCCACATCAAGTGCGACCCCGCCGGCGCCGCCGGTATAACCCCTAAATACGACCCCTAAGAATTACCCCCAAGTTCGACCCCCTAAGTATGACCCCTAAGTATGACCCTCTAAGTATGACCCCCAAATATGACCCACAAGTACGACCACAAAGTATGAGCTGGTGACATGACATGGTAGCATGAACTGGTAGGTACATACCTACCAGTTCAATGGCCATTCAAGTAACACGCATGTTGCGATATTGCCAGCGCAATATCATCGGTCTAATAACATGTCACAAAATGAATGTGCGTGTGGATCCACCATCATGATTGTCCTTTGCTGCTGTGCCACGATAATGTACAAAATAGTATTTTATGCACCCATGCAGGCCTTATCTTTGCATCTGCCGCACTGGCTGATACACCTTCAATGCTGCAGTGTTCATCAACTTGAAGTTCACTTACACCTCAATGCCATTGGCAGGTCTTCAAGAAGTGTCTGCATCGAGCATCCAGGGCACCCACGGAGGTTTGCTTTAAGCGCGCCTGGACCGCACTTCACCGTGCACTTGCGAGTGCTGGCAAAGCCGATGCCGATGTTGTCAAGTACCTGAACACGACCATCTACCCCATACGGCAGCGGTGGGCATTCTACTTCCGCATCGGCGTCCTCACCTTGGGGATCAACTCTACCCAGCGGTGTGAGGGATATTTCGCCAAGATCAAATCTGAGCTTCACAAGCTCAGCACCCTCTGCGTCCTTAAGACCACCATTGACCGCATCACCAGCAGATACAGCGCCGAAGACCAGCTCTACAACAAGGCCACAAATCGGGCATATAGCGTAGCGCTCAAAGGCGTGGATGCAGCGCTTTGCAACATCTATCAGCCGCTTCTGGACGTCGCTCAGCAGGACGGGACGCTGCACTGCTTCACGTGTCTCGTTCAGGAAGTTGGAGCTGCTGCGCGCTATCATGTTGAGCTGGCGAGGCAGGATCACTGCGACACCTCAGGTACATGCAAACAGGAGTTGTACAATTACCAAGAATTGATGTTCAGCAGCTTGTTTTTGCTTCAAAAAGTTCCAATTGAGTTTCTGTTCAAGTAGGTAACATTAACTCCTAACTTCAACATCAACGGTTCGGGTCATTAGGCTAGCTAGAAAGTTTTTCACTTCAATAGTGGCAGTCTCGCAACCTCATTGCATACAAGGAGCAGCGTGTCCAGAGCGGCTTGAGCGCATATATCGACCCCAGTGATCATCACCACATCAGTGCTCAATTAGATTGCTATGCTTTTTGTGTGTGGTCAAACGAAAGGCTGCACAACGCAAAATTTGTTGGTGTCAGCGACCAGCTTAGCAACTACTTTAGGCATGTGTTACATGTGTGGTCATCTGTGATATCATCACATTTACATTGGCCGTACTTCTGACACTGTCGTTCAAAACTGTTGTTACCGGCAGGCAACAGCAGCATCCTTGCTGCTGAATAGACACCAAGTGACGACTATCGCACCAAGTGGTGAAAGTGGAGCAAGCACAACGGGTTACTGTGTTCCACTTCACATTGACTAAGCATGATGGCATGTGCTCTCTGCTTGCAGAGTGGGCCGTGGAGGCTGAGCCCGATGCAGCACTGGACGAGAATGATCATCACAGAGCAGCATCAGCGTGCTGCAAGCCATCGCAGACAACTACACAGCGTTTGGCGCACAGGAATGGTTTTCTGTAGCTTCCACTCTTGGCCGCTCGAGCCATTCTGTGGTGATAACTGCCTCAGGAGCTGCGCTGTGCACTTGCCTGGAGACTATGCGGACAGGCATGCTGTGCCGCCATGTCCTCGCGTGCTTGCCGCGAGTGACAGTTTTGCCTGGTGAAGGGGGCAACGGAAGTGGTGAGGAGGAGGGGCAGCGCAGCGGCGGCGCGGACGATGGCAGCAGCAGCGGCGAGGAAGATGAGCAATGCAGCAGCGGCGCGGAGGAGCGGCAGCGCAGCAGCAGCAGCGGCGGCAGCAGAACAGCAGCATCCGGCGCAGCGGCAGCCACAGGCGGTGCTACTCAACTTCAAGCGTACACTACGCATGATGTATCACTGCGCATGATGGTGGGAGAGAGTCTTGGAGTTGAGCTCGGCTTCACGGACAACACGGTCACAGTGCTCAGCTTCACTCGCAACAAATCAACAGGGGCTCTGCTGCCAGCGGAGGAGAGCCGGCGCATTCATGTAGGTGACTCTGTCACCGCAATTGATGGGCGCAGGCTTCAAGGGCTCATGGCGGCGGACGCAAAGCTGGTGCTCAGCAGCGCACGCAAAGCAAGCCCCAGCACAAACATCTTGACTGTGTGCTCGCGACGGACTTCGACGCCGGCGCTGGCGGCATCAGTGGTGCGAGCTGCTGCGGCGCCGCCTGCCATTGGGCGCACCATGGACGCGGCGCCGGCGACAGCAGCGCTGGCAGTAGCGGCGGCAGCGCCGCTTGTGCGCAGCATGTACGCAGTGCCGGCGACAGCGGCGGCGGCAGCAGCGGCGGCAGCGCCGTCGACAGCGGCAGCGGCAGCAGCGGCAGCAGCGCCGCTTGTGCGCAGCTTGGACGCAGCGCCGGCAACAGCGGCGGCAGCAGCAGCGGCGGCAGCGCCGGCGACAGCGGCAGCGGCAGCAGCGCCGCTTGTGCGCAGCTTGGGCGCAGCGCCGGCGACAGCAGCGGCGGCAGCGCCGGCGACAGCGGCAGCGGCAGCAGCGGCAGCAGCGCCGCTTGTGCGCAGCATGGACGCAGCGCCGGTGACAGCGGCGCCGCCGACAGCACCAGCGACGGCGGCGGCGGCAGCATCAGCGACTGCGGCAAGCCCAGTGACGACCACGGCGACTGTCGCACAATGCTCACGCGTGCAGCGCTCAGCTGCAGAGTGTATCTTCCGCAACACGCACTCGAGGTGGCTCCACCCCTCCCGTATGAAGGCGGCAGCCTGCATTCTCACTGGTGAAGGTAAAGAGATAGTACTAGCAAAAGTGGTGGCGCTTGCTGCAAGGCAATTTGCAGCTGCCGCATCTGGTGTCAGGGCTGCAGCATGCGATGACTGGGATGCAATGGGGGTGGATGAGCCTCAGCAGCTGAGCGTTGACATAGCGCATGCCCAAATCTGGGGACTTGCCAAGAATCTCATTGCGGATGTTAAGTCATTGCCACCTCAGGAGGCGGTGGAACTGATGAAGTACCTTAGCCAAGTAGCACGTGATAGAGTAGCAGGCAATGTCCATGACCCACTCATCAGGCAGAGGCGTACACAGAAAGTATTGGGGAAACGGGCACGAGGCAGCACAGCTGGCCCCAGTAAGAAGAAGAAAACCTAAACGCTTGCATGTGCAATATATTCCTTGCATTGGCATTCCATCTCTGATGCATTCATCTTTCTTGCAAGATTGTGTTTTTGCCCTTGTGATGATCATGCATGATCTGAACTGTCTTGCAGACAGCTTTGTCAATGCTACGCTCGGCTTTTTCCATCAGATGCATGGGTGTGCATGTGATAGGAATATGAGCTCGCTCTGCAAATGTGTGCGTGCACACATTTTACACTCTCATTGGAGACCTCTGAGGCATTCGTATACATGCATGTAGCATGTAGTGGTTCACGTCAGCTGTTTGGGACATTGCACGCCAAAGCACAGGTGATGATTGTGTCAAGATTTAGGGTAAGGTTGTGTGGATGGATGCTGGCGCAACAAGACCACATGCATGCTCAATAATCCAGCAGCCATAATCAAATGGGCAGCAATGTGCGATCATTCAATTTGATGCTTGTCCAATGTGCGATGGGAGCACACACACCCGTGTACCAGCACCCATGTTGGCCATTTGCATTGATTCATGTACATTGCAAAGCGAAACACGCAAGTTCATGATGTTTGCGTGATACATATATATATCGCCAACCTTTCGAGTTTCAAATGAAGCAACCAACAGGAAGGTGTGCAGCATGCACAAGAAATCTAATGTGCAAGCATGATGCATCAAGCGTCAACAGGGAAGGTATGATCATGCACAAGAAACCTCACGTGTAAGCATCATGATCATGCATCAGGCGTCAACAGTCAAAAGAGCCTCCAAGACAGAGTCACACGTGGATGACGAAACATGTTGGACAACTATACTTCATAGTATAGCGTAGGTGTTGGTAGTAAAGCCTCGAACATTTATTAAACGTCGCCACAGCCAGAGCTGACGTGCCACCATTTACCAAGGCATGCTCACAATTGTTGAAAGCGTCCAGCATGCTGCGCGCCTCAAACATTTATTAAATGTCGCCACAGCCAGAGCTGACGTGCCACCATTTACCAAGGCATGCTCACAATTGTTGAAAGCGTCCAGCATGCTACGCGCTTCCATCTGCAACTGACGCAGCTGAGGGTGCATCACGAGCCAAGCTGCTCATGATGCACCCGTCGGACAAAACATGCTGCGGCATGCCCCTCATGCACATTGCTATGTGCTGCACACAGCCAGATCGCTGGTGGGAGTCACAACAGCTGCGCTAGTGTTGCGCAGCTTTGGAACACCTGCTGCTGAAGTGTCTGGCAGCTGCGTGCCATCGCCACGCCCGTCCGCGCTTGATTACATCAAGTGAGCAGCACCTTGTGCCGTGCCAGGCGCTGCTGCTCCTCAGGCGTATGCGCCCCCGCCTCTTCTGCTGCCGTCGAGAGCACCCGCCTCCCCGGCCCGCCTGCTCGACGCCAGGAGTTCCTGGAGGCGCAGACGCTGACGCCGGCGCAGATGCGCGAGCCGCGCACGAGCGCCGCCATCGCGCACAAGGTCGCCGCGCTGCACGGCGCTGCGCTCGCCGGGCCTCGACGCCACGCCGCAGCTGTGGCGTATGCTGCGGCGTTGGCATGCGCTCGCGTGCGGCGGCGGCGGCAGCGCGCCGCACGCCGCCGACGCCGACGCCTTTCAGACATGGCGCTGCTCGGCGAGTGCGTAGAGGAGCTGGAGCGACGCACCGCGCTCGCTGCACTGGCGCCGCTGCATTCGTAGCACGTATCGCCGGTACCGCCATGCGATACAAGTGCCATAAAAGGCATTATGCTGTGCACGCGGCTGAACCGCAACGGCTGTTATGCACACTCCCATCGCGTGCGCGCACCGCCGCCACTGCTGGCGCTGAGACCATGAAGGCGGTGTCGCTGCTGCCGACTCATGCGCGCCTGAAAGCGCCGCCACATCAAGCGTTGAGAGCACGGCTGAGCTGCTGCTGTTGTCGCGCACGTCCCTGTCGTCCCTCTCGCACAGCGCGCTGAAAATGCGGCTGCAGTGCGTCGTTGGCAGGTGCATCGCCGCATGCATGCGTGCATACAGGCACCGGCGCTGTCAGGGGTTGGTATTCAGATGGCTTCAGAAATGAAGGCGCCATGCGTTCAGGCGTGGGCAAAGGACGCCACTGAGTTTTCCAGGCAGTCGTAATCTAACACTGCATGGCACGAGGAAATTGTTCAACGTCAAGATACTTGAGGCACATCAAACTAGCATGGGGGGCGGTAGCAAAGTATTTTGGCGGTTTCTTGGTAGTAAGCCCGAACTAGTTTCTGCACCAGTATACAATGTTGAGTGCTTCACCTTCAACTGCCAACAAGATGCTCAATGAATCACATCACACGCAGGATAAGCGCCATCATGATGCTTATGGAAGCGTCCTGCAGCAGTCGCCATTAAGGAATTAGAGGCCCCAAGCCACCCAAAGCCCATACATTTTCAATGATGTAAGAAAAACGAGTGTTAATATAAGTTAAAACCTTATGGTCATGTAGCAAGAAGACACGCTAAAGGTAGAAACAACATCAGTAGAAAAGCGAAAGACCAACGATTGAAGTTTGTAAAACTCCCGTGCTGCCCTCGACTCCTCGGCTGTTAGCGAAAGCCGGCGCCCTGCACCGTAATTGCGTCTGAGGCAACTGTGATAAACAAGACTTGCTCCAGGCTCGCACAGGCGATACAGACCGACATGCAAGGCAACGCCATGATGCACGGGAAGGATACGCAACTGGAGAGCTGCAGCGACTGCCAGGCATCACCTGATGACTCCAGCGTGCTCTGTAGGCCTCGCCCCATCCGCCAACGCTCTGCTGGTGCAACAGCTGGTGTAGTAGCTGTCGTACGCCACCAGGGGCGCTTTGCTGGGGCACAATGAGTGGCTCTTCGGGGTGCGGCAGCAGCGCAGTTCTCAGCGGATGACGTGGCCTACCTGGCCCACGAGATATTTGGGCCAGGCTGGCCCAAATATGGGGTTCGGAGGAAGCAGGGGGCACAGGAGGCGGCACATGTGACACCGATATTGGCAAGCCTGGCAAAGCAGAGGTGCAGCACACATGCTTGTTGATACTACTTCACGTAGCTTCAAGCGCATGCACTGTCCACAGGAATGCACTTACTCCATGCAGGTTTCATGGCAGTATCAGAAGTGTGCTATCACGTCCTGCTGTGCCAGCTTAGTCTGCGCCTCATCTGCTCTCATACCACATGATGCTGTTAACACCAGTGCGTTGTTGGTATCACCTGGCCTCATGAAGAATGCATTACCATGGCACCTGCTGCCCGAAGCAGCTGTGCCACGATGTTGTCACTGGCATGCAGGCAAAAGCCTTGGTACCCTTTTGCGGCATAGAGGGAGGGTGCCACTCAGAGATGGTCCATGCAGCCCTGCAAGCCTCGAAACTGAATTACATCGTCGGGTGCATTCAGCCCAAGCCAGTCACCATTGTAAACAGTTGGCAAGAACCGGCTGTGGCAGTCCAATGCTCATGAGTCGCCAAGTCAACTGAGCATAACTTGCTGCGTGCTCACTGCATACATGGCCCAGGTGACAGCATGCACAGGCAACTCCGCAAGCCTCGCATGTCGCATATGTGTCTTCAGCTACAGCCAGCCCAAGTCAGTCGCCGTTGCAAACAGTTGGCAAGTACCAGCAATGGAAATTCATGCCTGATGGAACGCCAGGTCAATCTATCGCAGTCTGCCGCGTGCTCACTGCTCGACTTGACAGCATACAGATCTGCAAGCCTCGGACCCGTATGAATTATGGCCTCAGTTTCCACCGGCCAGGCCAGTTGCCGTTTGCGAACAATTGGCAAGCACCAGCTATGGAGCGTCAAGTCAACCAATCACCATTTACTGCATATCTGCAAGTCGGCGGCACCAGCATTATTGTGCTCCTCCTGCTTGTTGAGTAGCTTTACCTTGTTATTGCCTGCAGCACCCATCGTCGCAACAGACACTGCTGGTGCCCGAGATACAGTTGCATAAGACACGCTCCCGCTCAATGGATACAGCTTGTTCCACAGCTGCATTGGGGCGTATGCTGTAGACATGTGTGGTAGCTGAGCCTAGTCATGCTCAGCGGGTCTTGATTGGACATCACAAGGTACACCGGTGCTCATTGCGACAGGTGCTGCTTCTCCCGCCCATGCATGGGTTAATTTGCCGTCACCAGCACCACTTGCTGCCACACGTGGCTCGGCACTGCTCACCGTGAAGCAAGGGCTGTTACTGCACCTCACTCAGCACCTGCTCTCGTGTGCTGCGTTAGGTTACCGTGCAGCTCCACTGTGTTGTCACAGACCGTCCTCCGAGTCCGCGAGCTGCACCGCACCGTGACGGGGCTGCTGCTTCTTTCTGCTGCGCGCCTACATATATACTCTTTGAGCTAGCCTCACCACTTGCTTGGCAGATATCTTGCATCATCATTATACCTAACGCTATGAAATGTACCATGCACCGAAAAGGATGAGAAACAGGCTTCTAGATCAGGAGTTGTTACGATTTAGGGTCTTTTGCACGATGTGCAAACGGAGACCTAGTGACTTCGTCCCTAGGAATCATGCACGGCTAGGATATCTAACCAGAGAAGGTCTGATGCAGCGGCTGCGCACCGCTGCTGGGAACAGTGGAGCAACCTTTGATGATTGGGGCCTTGGATGACATGGGTGGAATTTATGCACCTTAGCTGCTTGCAGTCAGCGACGAGCGCTTGGTGGACCTCTTCAACTTCACACACAACTTGCGTCGCACTGAAATCAGGAAGGTCATCAGGTCCAACTGCGGCACTGTGCTAAATGGCCCCTTTGCATCTGGTGTGCCAGGCAGGTGTGTCACAAACCATGCAGTCATATGCTCCAGCCTTAAGTCGGGATGCAGGCTAAGGGGACAGCTTAGATGTACCATTTTGGGGGGGGGATTTAGTCGCGTCGGTAATTATACTTTTAAGTATATCAAGTTGGACTGCATACTATGGTGCATTAGTGCACAGGGTACTGGCCAAATCGACGCATTGCCAAGTGGTAGCTAGTAGGACTTGCTATGTTGTCGTGTCAGCAAGCAGCTGTGAGCACGCTGTCAAAGCCTACACCGTCGAGGTGATGGTTGCGCTTAAGGATCATTACAGCGTATCGGCACAGTCAATCTCAAGTCAGCCGCACACATGTCACTTTTCAGCAAGCACCTTCGAACACAGTCTCATTGGTGCTGCTAGAGCCTTCACTGCCGTGCTGATCAAGTTTGAGGATCATCACCCTAGCATATATTAACACTGTGACATGCAAGTGAAGTCTGTGGCGCACATTTACGTACATGGCTTGCAGGACCATTTCTCACAGTGAACAGGACCATTTCTCACAGTGACCGTGCGTGTTTACTGCAGGTGTACTCAGCTGGAGCAGTTGCTGTTGCTGGATCACCGAATGATTTGTTGCCTAGCCCAGGATCCACGTCAGTGAATGGACCGCTTTGCGCTCTTTGATTGAGGGCATGCGTCAGGATAGTGTGGTATGTATGCAGGTTGAACAGCAACATGCTGCATCGCAATGGGCGGCACAGCGGCACCAATGCTGGTGGAGACAGCTAGCAGGCAGCAACAGCTATGATGCCACCTGCAGTGTTATAGACAAGCAAGATACCAGGCTTTGGTATAGGGCAATATCTCTCTTACTATTCACAACTGTTCCTGTCACCGGCTGTGTGACAGTCTCACACCTGAACATGCAGGCCCCACCAGCAGTAGCGTCATCTGCATTCCAGGCATTCATCATTTCGATGCTTCATGCTCTCTCTGCTATGTCCGCTGGCAAACCAGGTCTGCGCTGCTGATCGGCATACGGACGCCTGCTGGCAAGGTGGTGCTCGTGAAGATACCGTGCTCGCGGAAGGATGCTGAGCAACTGCATCAGAGTATTCCGTTTACGTGACCCTTTGGGAAAGCTGCATAGGCACCGGACCGCCACCACACATAGCTGGGGAGGCTGAGTTTTTGAAAAGCTGTCAGCATAACAAAAATGCAATGAACCACACAACCCCGTAGGCTGTCAGCAGCCTTGAACTGGCGGTCTGGCGGTTCTGAGGGTCCTCCCCAGGGACAACACCATCCGGCTGTCAGTCGCAAATACCTCTGATTGAAGTAGGCGCATTATAGAGCAGACTCCAAAGCGCTGAGACCGACAGGAAGATGGTCTGAACAGCCCTAGTCGACGCCGTCTTGTTCGTGCCACTTGTGAAGTTTGCGCTCCTGTTAGCAGACCTTTCCCAACGGGTGGGGCGTGCCCTAGGACGACGCGACGTCCACTGGCAGCTGGCGGATCCGTAAACTTCCCAATCACCAAATGTGGCCTGGGGCCCAGAAAGTGTGCTGTACAGCCATGACCCGGATGTAAGCAAGCTCCGTGGCAAGCTCCGTGGCTGAACAACAAGAAAGTTGTTGTCCGATCCAGATGTTGAGTGACCAGTGATGGTTACCATGCATACAGTGCGGCCCGCTGAGCATCCACTCCAATTAAAAATTTAACCTCAATTGATCATTGCAAAACCTCAACTTCAAAGCTTGTCAAACTTCAACTCAAACTTCAAGTAATTTAAAATTCGACTTTTGCCACTTGCGCTCAACATGCATCACACATTCAATCTCAGCACACAGCTGCCACAAAGGCACAAATGAGATGCTCACACGCACTCCGGCACATCATATAGCATACAAATTTGCACGCTGCCATTAGTCAAGCACGATGTGCAAACGGAGACCTAGTGACTTCGTCCCTAGGAATCATGCACGGCTAGGATATCTAACCAGAGAAGGTCTGATGCAGCGGCTGCGCACCGCTGCTGGGAACAGTGGAGCAACCTTTGATGATTGGGGCCTTGGATGACATGGGTGGAATTTATGCACCTTAGCTGCTTGCAGTCAGCGACGAGCGCTTGGTGGACCTCTTCAACTTCACACACAACTTGCGTCGCACTGAAATCAGGAAGGTCATCAGGTCCAACTGCGGCACTGTGCTAAATGGCCCCTTTGCATCTGGTGTGCCAGGCAGGTGTGTCACAAACCATGCAGTCATATGCTCCAGCCTTAAGTCGGGATGCAGGCTAAGGGGACAGCTTAGATGTACCATATTGGGGGGGGGATTTAGTCGCGTCGGTAATGATACTTTTAAGTATATCAAGTTGGACTGCATACTATGGTGCATTAGTGCACAGGGTACTGGCCAAATCGACGCATTGCCAAGTGGTAGCTAGTAGGACTTGCTATGTTGTCGTGTCAGCAAGCAGCTGTGAGCACGCTGTCAAAGCCTACACCGTCGAGGTGATGGTTGCGCTTAAGGATCATTACAGCGTATCGGCACAGTCAATCTCAAGTCAGCCGCACACATGTCACTTTTCAGCAAGCACCTTCGAACACAGTCTCATTGGTGCTGCTAGAGCCTTCACTGCCGTGCTGATCAAGTTTGAGGATCATCACCCTAGCATATATTAACACTGTGACATGCAAGTGAAGTCTGTGGCGCACATTTACGTACATGGCTTGCAGGACCATTTCTCACAGTGAACAGGACCATTTCTCACAGTGACCGTGCGTGTTTACTGCAGGTGTACTCAGCTGGAGCAGTTGCTGTTGCTGGATCACCGAACGATTTGTTGCCTAGCCCAGGATCCACGTCAGTGAATGGACCGCTTTGCGCTCTTTGATTGAGGGCATGCGTCAGGATAGTGTGGTATGTATGCAGGTTGAACAGCAACATGCTGCATCGCAATGGGCGGCACAGCGGCACCAATGCTGGTGGAGACAGCTAGCAGGCAGCAACAGCTATGATGCCACCTGCAGTGTTATAGACAAGCAAGATACCAGGCTTTGGTATAGGGCAATATCTCTCTTACTATTCACAACTGTTCCTGTCACCGGCTGTGTGACAGTCTCACACCTGAACATGCAGGCCCCACCAGCAGTAGCGTCATCTGCATTCCAGGCATTCATCATTTCGATGCTTCATGCTCTCTCTGCTATGTCCGCTGGCAAACCAGGTCTGCGCTGCTGATCGGCATACGGACGCCTGCTGGCAAGGTGGTGCTCGTGAAGATACCGTGCTCGCGGAAGGATGCTGAGCAACTGCATCAGAGTATTCCGTTTACGTGACCCTTTGGGAAAGCTGCATAGGCACCGGACCGCCACCACACATAGCTGGGGAGGCTGAGTTTTTGAAAAGCTGTCAGCATAACAAAAATGCAATGAACCACACAACCCCGTAGGCTGTCAGCAGCCTTGAACTGGCGGTCTGGCGGTTCTGAGGGTCCTCCCCAGGGACAACACCATCCGGCTGTCAGTCGCAAATACCTCTGATTGAAGTAGGCGCATTATAGAGCAGACTCCAAAGCGCTGAGACCGACAGGAAGATGGTCTGAACAGCCCTAGTCGACGCCGTCTTGTTCGTGCCACTTGTGAAGTTTGCGCTCCTGTTAGCAGACCTTTCCCAACGGGTGGGGCGTGCCCTAGGACGACGCGACGTCCACTGGCAGCTGGCGGATCCGTAAACTTCCCAATCACCAAATGTGGCCTGGGGCCCAGAAAGTGTGCTGTACAGCCATGACCCGGATGTAAGCAAGCTCCGTGGCAAGCTCCGTGGCTGAACAACAAGAAAGTTGTTGTCCGATCCAGATGTTGAGTGACCAGTGATGGTTACCATGCATACAGTGCGGCCCGCTGAGCATCCACTCCAATTAAAAATTTAACCTCAATTGATCATTGCAAAACCTCAACTTCAAAGCTTGTCAAACTTCAACTCAAACTTCAAGTAATTTAAAATTCGACTTTTGCCACTTGCGCTCAACATGCATCACACATTCAATCTCAGCACACAGCTGCCACAAAGGCACAAATGAGATGCTCACACGCACTCCGGCACATCATATAGCATACAAATTTGCACGCTGCCATTAGTCAAGCACGAATGAAGGCACAAGGCACTGTTGTAAACACATTGTTGTACCAGCAGTTCACTTGCCGGCGCACCAAGCTCTGCGTTGAAGCAAATTGGAATCAGACGAGGGTGCTTTTTGTGCCATTGGGTACTAAAACAAGAGCAAGCACTTTTGCTCGAGACAGCAGGCATACTGCAGTTTACAACAATCAACAGAGCGCCAATTAAGAGAAAAATTGGTGTGACATCAAGCGTTGAATTGTACCAACCATATTTGCCGGTGGTTTGGCTGGCTGATGGTCATTCACACGTGCGCTACTCGTTGGGTAGGTGGACGCATTCTCGATTCCTCCAGCACCTGCGATGACACAATGTCAAGTCGGAATTGCATTTAGCATTCAACTGCAAAGCATTGGTTGTATTGTTTTCACTTGAGGATTGATTTCTTGGCCAACATCATCGAAAGCACGATGGCATTTAGTATGCTGATACTCAAAATCACTTTGATACTTGGTGAAACCTCAACTGCCCTCACTGCATGAAGGTAAGCTGGATATACGCTAGCTACTGCATGAATGTTTCGGTGGAGAAGGGGGACGCGTTTCAAGTATTGCACAGCGCTCATTGCAATGTACACGAACGAGCATGGCAAACCTCCAAGTGCCTAGCCTCATGACTTGTTAGCTTCAAGCAGAGTGAGGGGATAAGAAAATTGTGCTAGGCATATGTACTCACTTGTAAACAACGCATGACGGCAGGTGCAAACGTTGCCGCCAGCAGGAGTACATTCAGGAGCATCGCACTGCTGCACAGTCCATCACCACTGCAGCCCTCTGCCAGCAAACGGAGCAGCCAGCACGAATGTTCGATTGTTAGGCACCAGCACGCAAATGGCATCATGACGAGTCCTGCAGCAGGCGTAACTTGGCACAAGTAGGTGTTGCACAACGGCAACTGGTGGACATGCGCAATGCAAGCTTGTAAATGCAAGCATGTAGAAGCTGCAAATACTGCATTTCATTGAGTGAAGGTTCTCACGTGACCTGCTGGTAGGAATCCCGCTTGTTTTGCACTGGCAAACCTGTTGCGAAATTACTTGCATGTTGTGATCGTGGAAAGTGCTGGTCATACAACCAGGCACTTTGGCACCAAGAACATGGCCTTCATACTGATACTGAGTGCAGTCTACAAATTGTGACACAAATCACTTGATGATGTTTGGAAGCAGGTAGACAACGTATATACAGTAGTTGACCAGCAGCTGCAGCACTTGTGTCCTAGCCAACGCCGGGCTGCCGCGTCACTGTAGGCTTGCCCTTGTATGCCACAGGCATGATTGGGTTGCAGGCACGAAGCAGACACTCAGCTGCAACCAAAATTAACGCCCAAACAGTCAGACAGTCGTGCAGGATGACGTCTCAGAGCCTCTGCGCGCTACTGCATCGCTTCTTCATCACGCCACACCCTAGTTGTTCAGTAACGTTTGAAGCACTCTGCAGTAATCAATACTTCGAAGTATGTTGTGATCATCAACTATTTGTGTATGCGCTTCAACAATGCGCATCATACAGTAACAAGGGCATTGTGGTGGAAACGAGCGTGCTTGCGCCCACAGCTACCTCATAGCTGAGGTGCGCCACGAATGCCCCCCTGCCCAGCACCTTAATGTTGTCATGGGCGCATTCATCCAGGAGTCATGTGGTCTGCCGGGCAAAAAGCCAAGCCCAAAGCTAAGGTCGACAGCATGTATTCGTGCTGACACAATAGCAAGCTTTGCAAGGGCTTACCATGCAAGTATGCTGAGTGTTAAAGAGTGGTGTTGCTTGGTGAAGGCGTTCATGGTCGAAGCAGCTCAAGAACAATGCTTGGCAAATTAAACATGCGGAAATTTGTGCTGCTCACCACTGTGTGTAGCCAGTGCAAACTGCACAATCAGCAGGATGCAGTGCAAGGCCCCCAGCACAGCTGCAGCGGGGAATAGCCACAATGAAGCACCCCTTGGCAGCACCGCCCAGATGGCGCTGTGGGCATTGCTGCCAAAACCTGGCTTGCTGCTGCCACTGCCCATGGCAACAACGGCTGCTAATAGTAGCAGCAGCGTGCAGGAGACAACACCTTGTGTCACCATCACTGGTGCTATCGGCTTGTCATCGTGATCCTGTGAGGCCAAGAAGATGGATGTGCAATCAATCACTGCCAGCTGGACGACTTGTATAAAGGTAGGCAAAGAGGAAAACGCATCATTTCGACATCAGGCTTGTGATGCATTGCGTGCATGGTGACAGAGGAGGTGCTGTTTGTAGGAGTGCTCAGCATATTTGAAGTCTTTACACTGTATTGAACTGATCTGATCTGCAATCTACACCAACCTGGTTGTGACATTCCTTGGCTTTGACAGTGTCCATTGAGGTGTTGCATTGTCAGCACTGGCACGTCCCCATGCAAAGCCCTCCCAATTTGAAAGGTTCAACATGCTTTGTTTCTGCAGACCTGCATAAAACCTCTCAAGTGCTCTGTAAATATGAATGCAATAGCTATAGTGCGCGTTGCAGCCAGGATGTTAACAGTAGCTATATATTGCAGAGGTGTGTGTACGCTCACTGAATCAAGGTAAACGTCTAAGGACATTGGCATGCAGGAAGGAATGACCATGGTCTTTGTGCGTGCAGCAGAGCCGGATACGCATAAAACCATGAGCATGACAATTACCACACGCTTGCCTGCCCTGTTGCAATGTAGGCGGAGCCAACAATCAGCAAGCATAGAGGCACGACAGGCGATGCCAGCTTGATGATGCGCTGACACCGCTTGCGCCTTCGTGTGGCCAGCAGTGCCTCACGGCTGCTGTACACATCGGCCTGCATTGTAAGAAAAGATGGGATTGACCACCAAATCAAGCTAGGATTACAAATATCAACCACACCTCAGATGCATCAGATACTATCAGAATGCACAGCTCCAATCAGCATGTGTGATTCATGCTGGTTATTCATTGTCAATTTCGACACAGTGCAGTGGGCAGTACAAAATTGAATGCAGCACAAACTCTGGGTGTGTTGTGGGCACCATTCGCTTACTGGCTGCACCATTGTGTGTTGGCAGCACCAGGCCTATGTCTTCTGGACTGTTTCAAAGGGTGCTGCAGGCATACATAGAGGAGACTCTTGTTGTTGCGAACTACTACAGATTGGCATAAACTTCTGCAGTTTGCTGTAAAACTAGAGCATTGTGCGCGTATGCTAAGAGACATGTGAAGGACATTGCAGGTTGCACTTCCCATGAGGAAAGAGTGTCAGTCAACGTCATCATCTTACCTCAGGTTGCAAGTGGGGCAATTCCCTGGTGACAGCTTCAAGCACCTCCATGGGCCACAGGCCGCTGGCCACCGGCAGTGCATATCTATGACACCGGTACATCTGCAACAGGGACATGTGTGCACAGCAATGGACTGAACTTGCCGCACATGAACAGCTTGACTAAATTAGGTGGGACAGGACACTCACTATGCACAGCCAGATTCAATGGTGAATGTGCACTTTTTATTAATTCTCGCTCAGGGCGCGAAAAAGCCCAGATGATGGTCTAACTTGATGCTGCTGCACAGAATCTACATGTCGTGTGACTTCTGAAAGTGTCTCAACGAATGTGTACTTTCGCAGTCGTGTAAAGCCAAGTACGTTGCAGCGCTCGCATCGCGCGATATCACACTGCGACGAGCTGACAGAGCTTATACCCAAATTTTCAAACAACGCACAAAATCAAACTAATAATGTCAGATAGAAGCCTGCACCAGTGATTGCAACCTTCACGGTACCCAAAACGAAAACGTACCACGCACATGTCATGTGTACACAGAAGCTGGTGATCTGCGAAGCGGTGCAGGCAGCATACTTCTGAGATGCAACTTTGCACAGCGGCGGAGCGTATGTTCAGCGATCACCCACGTGGTAAGAGGTTTATTTAGTGTGGGCTGGAGTGAACTCAAGTTGCCAGCGCAACCCTCACTACCCAAAATCATGACCAGGGAGCCTCCGGCATTGTTACACATGGGGGGTGCGCCCCTGCCTTGGATAGGACTAGTCCAGCTTGCAGTGTGATGCACCAGATAAGCCTTTTGGGCCGGAGCCGTGACTTCTACCATGATAAGATCGTGAGTTCACAGTTTGCTGCTTTCAGTCTCATTGCCCACCTCCAAAAGTCGTGGGTCCATTGGTGCATGCCCTGAACTGCACTCGCGCAGAAGTGACTGCGCCGCCGGCATGGCACTTGCCCGTGCTGCTACTGCACCAAAGAGGCCATCCACTTCGATAAAGTGAGCTCGAAGCAGGTCCTGCACGCAAAGACATGACATGGACGTCAGCATCAGCACACTTAGTATTGTGACATGAGCTCGCCTTGAATCTGTGCACACGCCAATGAGGAAACCTGCCGCGAGTTCGGGAACTCGTCAAAAGTTGATGCCCTCAAGTACGCCAGCTGACAAGCAGCCCCAAAGCAATCACTGCAACTGAGCGTACTTTTAGAGAACACTGTACAAATTTGTGCTTTTGTCGAATGAGTGTTAAGAGCCAATTTGTGGTACAATCGCATGTAGGTCACAGCTGCACAAGGAGAGTGCAAAGCGGACAATGCAGATTTTGATTGTTTGGCAGTATGTTTCGATGTGATCTGGAAGCTGATGCTTTTGCGCACGCCAGCACATACGCTGAGGTATATTTTGTTGCTCTATGCCTCTGCTTATTGCAGCTGTGTGCCACCAAACACCCACATTTTTGAAATAGACTTCCATCATCCCCTGATGAAGCAACAATGCTTACGACAGTTTAATCACTAAGCAATTGGCATTCGTTATTTTCATTGATCCAGTGTGCAAAATTGCAAGGGCACCATGAGCCAGCACGGATTGTCTAACAACCTTTGCAGCAGTTGCGCATGACTCAGATTACCGCTAAATCATAGGATCTCTGTGGTGCCATAAATACTTATAATTGCAGCATTGCAGCAGCAGTGTAGTTCCCACCAGCTGGTGGATGCTTGCAGCGCATTGGCAGTTGTAAGCTGTTTCAAAGTGCCACGTGCTTTGAAAGGTGGCGTGCCATAAAGGCATCTGTGAAGCGTGCAATGGTGCTAGAAATTGGGTAGTGCACCGGTGTTAGCTTGCAACACGCCCACGGAGTAGGAATTAGGAACTCCAGCCAGGTCTGTCAAACTGCGCCATTGTAATCAGCTGCGCTCTACAGTGATGCGCAAGGCTCCAGATGAGCATGCTGTACCTGGTTGCCCTGATACAAGTGGTTGAGCAGGTCCAGCATGACAGCAACATCGCCGATGCCATCCTTGATGCATTGCGCTATTGGGAATGCTGGGTTGAGCTGGAGTATGTGCCGCTGCAGCTGCCGCCGGGACTGCATTGGTCGAACAAAGAGGAGAGATCATGCACAACAGACATGATGACATGTGTCAAAAAAATGGACGTTCCATTTTAAACATGGTTAAGATGTTCATAGGGGTGATGCACTCTACCGGGAGGCATCAGTCGTCAGTCGAAACAGGCACAGGATACGAAAACAACATCGGTGTCTTCAAGCTGACGCTTGCTTTTTGGCCGGTGGGTATCATTGAACAGTGCTTCTGGATTTCAAAGCGTACCATAACTGTCATGTCATGCATGCCCAGCAAATTGTTGGATAGAGAAAGCGATTATGCGGAGATGAAGAACAGCATCAAAGACTGCTGAATGTTGATGCTATGTGCAAGAATGTCTGAATGAGAATATTATGTGGAAGAATGTCAAGCAAAGCTGCGATACAGTTGACATCATCACACTGTTTTCCCTAGCAAAGTACCCCCTTTGGAGGCAGGATGCTCCCACTTTATTGACGCAATTGTCAATCAGCGACCTACACTGCTGATTATGGTGGCAGGGTTAGAATGGTCTACAATTCACACATTTGCACCCACTTACCTTATAGCCCAGAAGCGGATTGATGGCATTACCACCACACTCCAGCAGTGCAGCCAGGATCTCCACGCACACTTGGTGTACAGTAGGGTCAGTTTGGCCACCTATGCCCATGCACACAAGGATGCCTGCAATCCCTGCAGTGCTGCTGGAGCTGCCTGCAGCGATTTCTGCAGTGCTGCTATTACCATTTGCGATGTTGTGGCTTGTGGCAGCGACTGTGGCCAGCGTGCCCTTGTTGTCGTTGTCACTGCTGCTGCTGCCTCCACTGATGACAAGCGCACTGTGGGTGCCACCACCGGCGCCAGCAGTGCCGGGAGTGTGTGCCTTAATGATGATGCTGTCGGCGCTGTCTGACCCGCTGATGCGTGCTATGGTAGTCCCAAATGCATTCAGTGCAGCGGAAAACGCTGTCTGGGCAGGCATTGTTGCCGGAACTTGTCGACATGGCCTCAAATTTGTAAGCTGCAGTATTGCAAGCGGTGCCGCGCACTGCATGATCGCTGTAGCTTTGGCTCGCAGCGCCTGCGCGTATAGGGCAACAACAGAACACGTAAATTTTGTCATAACTGAGCTGATTTGATGCGGCACATTACTTTGCAAGGGGCAGGGAGCCAAACACGAGCGCAACGAGGGCTAATGCAAACTACCTGATTCGCCACACAACGCACTCTGTATGCATTGAGACACCAGCAAGGAAACCAAGGCAGATATCATTACACCCCGAGTCAGGGCTATACTCACAGTCAAATTGCTGCACAAACACACGTGTATGTCTTGCTGCATTCAGCTGGTGTTCAAGCAGATGTACTGGGGTTCGGTAACATAACCAGTGCGCTGCATCATGATGCGCCGTCTATCTCAAATAGCATGATAGAAGCAGGATGGAATTGGACACGATGGCAGCATGGCGTCCTTTGCGGTTGGAGGATTCAAAGAAAACGACTCCGCAGTCATACGGTACACACCTGAGCCGCATCTTCTTCCTTCATAGGCACACTGCGCTTCACCGCGTCATAAACTTGCATCAATAATGCTCCCAGCTCGCCGGCTTCAGCCTGAGTTACGAGCTTGTTGTACTCGCATTCGTCACTTGGTCCACTGAACGCCCTTCCAGGCAGCGAAAATGCTCGCATGCATATGTTGAGGATTCCATGCCCAAGCACCAGTTCTGCACACAAAGCACAGAAAATGATGGCATTTGTCAGTGTCACGCATGTCGCGTCTGACGTCGACAATTAACATCCACACTTGCGTGCAGCTGACAGTGTGCGCCCAGGCATGATTTGTGGATGCACTATTTGGCAACACGTGTGGACCTCTGTGTGATATGTACCACTCTTCCTAGCTACACCCGAAGCTACTTGCGCCCAAACTGTATTGAACAAGCTGTGCTAGCACGGACACAGGCAATCTAAAGTTTCAAACCAGCATATGCTATCGCACTTGAACATTCTGCCGCAGGGTGACCTCAGTTTATCTGTGCTTTCCATGTACTGCTTGCCTTACCTTCCTCCACCGGCACAGATGATGGTAACGATGTGGCACTTTCGTCCACTATAGGCAGGATGGGTGCAGCAGCACTTGTCTTGTGTCGCGCTGCAGCAATGCTTGTTGCAAGAGCATGTTTTGCCACTGCTCGCATTCTCTGGCCGATGTCGACTGCGGCCGCCACTAGCCGTTCGCTTGGGGTTGCGCGCTTACAGAGGCTAGGGCGTTCCATAATCTGCTTTCACGAGGGAAAGGGAGAACGCAGTCGTCTGCAAGTGAGCACCACTGTACAAAGATCATTGACACGTCGGTATCAGATATCGACGTCTTGCGTGAACTCAGCACCGATGACTTGCGCATGTGAAGGACGGAAGTTTAACACTATGCAAGATGTTGTCGGCATGTCTGGATAATATATAGGATGTCAGCAGTTGTTGCGTCTTCGCATACTTCTGATTCAGAAGTTCTGAATGATGTCGAGTATCCTTATCCGTCCGGGGATCCGTCCGGGGGAAACCATGATTTGCACATGATGCTGAGCAGAACAACATGGGGGTATGTCACCCATTTACAGGGCAGCTGTGCTGCGTAATGTAGTGTAAGTGGTGCCTGGCAAGGGGATTGTGAAAGCCAGGGTGTGTGCGAATGCTAGTCCATGTTTAACCTCACAACTTGGGGTACTTCAGAGCATAAGCTTTGACACACTGCTGCCACACAAACTGCTGGCAACGCAAGTGTTGCTGTGGCATGCACTCCACAAGATAATTGCAGCCTGCTACTCAAGGTTAATGGGTGAAGACATTGATGAGCAGTGATGACCGGTTTGAAGAGGTCAGAAATGGCGCAAATGAGCACAACGTCATCAAATGATGTTGAACATAGCATGCTAAGCGTTGCAGATGTACATGATTACTAATGCAAGTGATCTAGATGTGCTTCACATACGGCTGATGCACACATATATACACCCACATAACATGCTTTTTAAAAGCTCAAGCTGCACTACTTGGTCTAGATGCCCTGTCGCAGGTCTTGCACGCTGCAAACATGGTAAATGCGCTGCTGCATCACCTGCTCACCTGATGCTGCTGCATGCGTGGTGGAGCTTTCCAGAGCGCATCTCCCGACAGCACCACCTACACTCACAAGTAAGAGCACCGGTGGCACAAACACAAATAGATGAGACAATTATTGTGCATAAACATTCATGCCCTCAGCTGTTGGCTATGATGCTTGACCTTACATGCTTAATAGGTTTTTGCATCAGCAGGATGCTACACCTGCTCGATGTAAATACGGCCATTTGACTCTGCGTCACATTGGCAACCTTCACATCCTTCCTCATCAAAGGTCGCAGTCAACACTCACTTGCAGCATGGTGCAGAGCCTAGCTACAGCATTAGCACTGCGCACCTTTGCCACCCTTTTACATCCACTCATAATGGATTGCAGCAGATGTGAGCAGATACCACAGGCATTAACGTGCCAAGAGCCCATCTCAATCCTTTGGCTGTTGGCATTCACACAGCAACAATCAAGTGTGTTTCCAGACTGCAGACTGCATGATGTTCTTTATGAATAAGCTATGTATGCATCCAACAATTTACAGATTCTGCCAACCGTGAATGACGAAACAAATGAAACCCAGGCGCCTGCTTGAAGACATACCTCTCCCAGATACTCCGGTTCGCCACTCATGTTGTAGTCCCATATCACTAACCGCAGCTCGCTGTTGTTGCCAGCAGTGGTGCTGGGATCCCATGCAGTGCGCTCAGCACCAGTAAGGAGACATCTCTCAGCCTCCTGACAAGGGCATAACGAGGTGATACTAGTGGCCGATGCACTGCAACCGCCATCTGCAAGAACACCATCAGTAGTAGCGATAACCCCGCTCCTGAGAGTGGCAGCGTTGTTGTTATCAAGAACTCCAGCCATGACGTCAGCACCACTGGCATTGGTAACGCCAGACGTGTCGCTGCCCCGTGCTTTCAGGGTTGCCGAAGCAAATGCAGAACTGCCCTGCTGAATGCCACATTTGGCGCATCTGTGGGCCCCACTGACAGGCAGCACAAACGTCTCATCCCATCTGGGTGTCAGCGTCATTGGCATCACCTGTGTCTGGCCGATCTGCAAAATGAGGAAGAGAAGCAAAATGTAGGAAGATTGGCGCATGCAGTTCCATACTAGAAGTACTGCAAGCAAAAGTGGCTGCCTCATACAGATGTGCAACCCTTTAATTCCGCCGGGGGACTCTGACGTTTGCTATTTCTGCCAAATAGTCAAAACGTGTCCATGTACGAGACGCGAACCCCATTGGGGCAGGGTAACACCCAACATACCGCATAGAGACGTTAGGTCCACAGATTTGCTCTAGACTGGCTGGAGCAGCAGATTCTGGCTGAGCACAGCACCACTTGCATTTGTGCAGTCAAGTGTAGGGAGCAGGCAGATGTGCTAGCAAAGGGCAGAGTTGCTACTACGTGCCACAGAAACAAGATTTGCACTGCTAAGTATGGTAGGCAGCGCTGCGTCTATGTTTACATAGTGCCGGACCAGCCTTTCAGTACAGACACACGTACAAGTGCATGGATACACGCACAGAAGAGAAACGGTGCCACAGCATCTCTCTCATCTGCTTGCAGCATCATGTCTGCATGCTTCAACTGGATACACGTTATACGATTGTTGCTTTGCAGGTGCGAGGCCTGTGTCGCACAAGGAGCAGCTGTAACTGCAACTGATCATCAGGCCATACATGCTACCTTGCCTCATTTGATGCTGTCACTCTGCACCTTACACGCACCATAGCGCACGGCCTCAGTCTCATCTGGTCAAGTGGTACTGCAGTGGGTCATCACGATCACGCTATCCAGTACTTCAGAATGGTGCCAGCTGAGCTGTGCTTACCTCTTTGCCACACCAGTAAACGCAAACATATGGGTCAGATGCACCCATGACATCAGCAGCCCGCAGGCTACTTGCTCCAGCTACTGTTACTGTTAAGCTGCTGGGACTGCTCCAGCTGCAGTGCACAGCAGCATCCAGGGCAGCCGCTGCAAGCTGCACAAATGCAAGCAAAGCATTAGGCGTACAGCTGTTGTGAGTCGTGAATGTCCATTAACAGGCATGGCATTGCATTGATGTCAGCATCAAAGCAGGCCTGACTGATGGTGTTGATGTGCCAACTTGACGAACAACATTTAAAAAAATGCCGTTAGACTAGAACCTTCAACTCCGCTTTGTTGCAGGGCAGCAGAGAACCATCATACATGCCAGTTTGGTCTGAGACTACTCAACGGAAAGAAAATGTCGTCATAGGTTTGGGCGCACACTGAGCAATGTTCCGGACTTGCCATCTGATGCTACTTGAAGGCGCCCCACAATGGCCAGGTGAGGATACTTCGGTTCTTAAGTACTGGCGCTTGAGTGGTAACGCATCAGGTGAGGGTGGGTGCATTCCGGTGGCACACGGCAACCTGATCTGTGCAGCACATAAAATAGGTCACACTTTCGCCCTTGTACACAGCGCACTCCGGCAACAAGAATGCATGGGGACGTGTCACCAGCAAGGTCATCTGTTGTCACCTCAAAGTCTGTAGGTCCAGCTTGTACCAGCTCCACAGCATCCAGGTAAAACGTGCAGCTTCCAGGCGGCACAGGTGGCATGGTGGCCACTGCTATCCTCAGCGTATGGCTGTGCTGGATTGTTATCTCACATGTAAGCTGCTCCCACTGCTCGCTCAGTACTGCGCCCGTGGAGACCTGCATGCAGAAGTCACAAGCCCACATCAGTCACGGGTGCTGGAATAGTGATGCCATACCGACCAGACATTCACAAGCCATCATGCTGACTAGTTTGCTGTAAGCACGCCCTTGATGGTTGGCTTGAACTCAAGCCCGCAACCAGAAATTGTGGAACAAGTACATAACTATTGTCACTCCAAGCTCAAAGCACAGCATTGACTCGCAATATAATTTCCTCTACTTGAACATTGCAGGCACACATGCGCATCATTATTGTTGAGCACTTAGTGTTCAAAACATTGCATCCACGTATTCCGCTTTGTTGAACTCGACAAAGACCATTGCAATATGCAGTGAAGCCAGCAAACCACTCTGACAGTACGTCTCCGATTTCAAAGACCACTTGCCTTTACGGGAGAACCGGCAATAAGGTCCCATAGTTCGAGTCTTGTGGTACCCTCCGGCGGTCTGGCATGCCATACCATTGCGCTACATACGTACCGCCGCCCATCTGTGACTGGAGTATCAATGAAGATGCCGCCACAGCCGCCGTCACACCCCGCTGGGACAGCAACTCGCATGCTGCGTAATCCTGCAGCATGGATTGCAGAGATCACGTGCTGAGAGCAACATTTAGCACATTTGCTGTAAGAATATGAGGTGCGGTGCGCTACGTTCATGTGAGTTGTCGGCACATGTCACAACGACACTGGAACAGGTTGCGTGCTGTAAAACATGTCACAACAACTCTAGACCAAATCCATGCGAGCTTGTCAGGAGTCACCAGTCTAATGGACGATCACCTAATGCTTGTGGCATGCGCTCAATGAGATGGCAGCAGGTGATATCAACCCTTGCGTCGTTGTAGAAGTGGCAGCATAAAGTGCTTGGCATTTGTAGGCGTTGCTGACTGTGATCAAGCATACTTCAAAAGTACATGACGCAGTTAACATCTATCGGCAGTGAGACTTAAGCCAGGCTTGCCAGCAATCTGCATTTCTCAATTTCACAGACGATCACGTTTGTTATCTCCACCTGTAAAGCATCGTTCCTTTTTCATCTCCGCTTCAACGGCATCTCCTTCCATACTAGCTAAGGCCCCATCCTGCTGATCCGCCACAAGCGCATCACCTGCAGAAGCACGTGTTGACAAGTGAAGGTAACACTCGGCACTGAACCTGACACACGTGACCTCAACACGCAATACGCGTGGTCAATGACTGGGGAACAAGTTCGCAGTCAACATGGTACATGGCAGCAATGTGCTTTGAAAATACCAGAAATGGGGCCGTATGTCGCTCAAGTAGTCTTTGCCCGACATACCAGTACACAATGCTGGTGATCTCAACGTCAGTCTGCATGTATACGTTTCTTATGCAAAGTCTTCGAATGTGCTAGCTATGCATGCCCCCATGTGCACTGCTGTCCTTTATTTATCCCGTCATCGCCAGTGATCTACCATCTGTAGCACGCGATAACAAGTCTTGTCCTAAGGCATACTGTATCAAAGGCAGGCCATTGATTTTCAAGGTACAGAAACGCACATTAATAAAAGACGTGATGCAAGCAATGCGACAATAAATGGCTGTATAATGACGTTTTGAATACCTCAACTCAGTTGAGTGCGCATTACCTTCATAAGCACGCCACTGCACATCGTCTGCTGTACTTTCGAAGAACCAGGCTGCTTCATACTTGGGCTCCGGCAAGGCAATTGGAGCACTCACTACAGAGCTTCCGGGTATTACCATACCCTCATCTGTGATGCCAAGACGTCACAAGTTTGCGGAAAGCATTGGCATACAGCGCTGCATGTGTTTGTTTGGCACAGCCAGCCAATATGCAACACACATGTCTGCACGAGGCACACGAGCCGCTCAACATTGCATCATTGCGTGCACCACACTCTGAGGGCCGACGAGATGATGCAGAGCTACAGCAGTACGTTGAATCACTGGAGGCTCAGCAGCCGCTCTCACATACGCCATTGTGCGGATTTGCACACTATTGACCTTGAAAAAGTCAAGTTACAGTTTCAGTACTCTGAGGCATGTCAGAGCACACCCCACTGCCAATAACGCTAATGCCATGAGTTTAGCAGAATTTGGAGCACACCCACTTGCACATCACATCAGCATCTCACCTGACAGTGCAGCAATGTGGAACCGATATGTGAGCCTCTGCTTCAGAGCAGCAATGACAGCGCTGGTTGCGGTCGTCCCAGTGTGTTTGATGAGTGTGTGGAAACCCTGCCCCGAGCCCACTATATCGCTGCTGATGCAATAGCCATGGATTACAGACCGACCTGCAAGAAGCACAATTATGCAAGAGACGGCAAAGAGAAATTCGACAAAGATCTGGAGCATGCATGCATACCTTCAACTAGAAGTAGACAACTTTTGCCACTGACGATCGTGGCACAGCAAACAGGGCAGCGGGCTGCATGAAAAAGTCAAACACAGTGAGGAGTGAAATGATAAGGGAGCATGGTGTCAGCGGTCTTGAAGCTCACAAAACGTTGGGTCCAACAAATTGAAGTGCATCAACCACTATTTACTTGAGTTGGTCGAGGTGTCTGCGTACGACTCACAATGGCTGGCTCCTGTGTTAGCAACCAACGTGTGCAGACAGCGCGGGGCGCTGATGATCGTATACATGTGGCAATTCTCTACGGGTAACCCTAGCAAACAGATATTGCATGGTGTATGTCCTGCATGCTGCACTGCGCAACATTGGGCAGTACTCGCTTCACAGCAGCACTACTGAGCCTGCCTTGAGGGGCCCCTACAGATGTAGGTACAGAATAGTCTACGCACGGGTGCTGCTGCGAGTGAACAACTGCCCATGAGTATGCATGATGATGAGGGAGACTGTACATGTGAGCTGCCCCGGTATAGCCTGCTCCTGCTTTTGAGATGCCAGTATTACTTCAGCTGCAGCTATTACAGTCTCACGTGTCCATTGACATGAGCACTACTAGTCGCAGCAATGCCATCGCGTCACATGCACACGAAACGATGATTGAAGCATCCGAGTCACTATGGATATCTTGTACTGCTGTCGTGCATCAGAAGTGTGGCATTCTGACAACTGCCGAAGCCGCGGTACTGCTTATACATCACTGGAGCTGTCCTCTGTACCTGGTCTGCTAAACGAAAAGATGGCAAAAGCCTGTGGAAAAGCGTTCATGTACGACTCATGCCACCCTTGCTTAAGTGCCTCCCATGGGCCAGACTTACCCACGTTAGGCACAGGCCAGCCCAGGCGCAGCGCTGTTGTGGTCACATCAGTAAATGTGATGCTGGGCTCCAATCTGAATGTATGAGGGCTTAAGGCAAGCTGCAGGTCTCCACCTCCGTCCTCTGTGTCTGCACATGTCTGCATTCCCTCGTCTCCTCGGCGAGCCCAGTGCGCTGCCGCCAGAGCTCGATCACCTCGAAGTCTGCACGCAATTCGTCATTTCAGTGGTGCTCAATTCTGCCATCGCAGCCAATGGATGCGATGCTGTGCTGTATGCTGTGCTGTGCTGCTGTGATGTGATGTGCTGCTGGCTGCTGCTGCTGGCTGCCGCTGCTGGCTGCCGCTGCCTGTTTCGAATCTGTTGTGCTGTGGCTCCAGTTACACAAAATGCAACGGTTCACCATGACGACGAAGACAAACTAGAGAAGGAAGACTAAACCGCGCCTTTCTCGGCAGGCAAGCACGCAGGCGGGCTTGGTATTGCAGGACCGCACATGGCAAGCTTAGGGTGCTGACACACGGGCACCCAGTCTGAGCGACGCCAGCGTTAACTTACAGCAGCAGCCGATCCATAGCGTGGACTCGGGAAGATCTCAAGTATCCGACAGTATCGTTCATTTGAGCCAGAGGCGCTGCTCCACGATCCTTTCCTCAACACGCTTTCGATGTGTCAAAACGAGGGCTTTATTTTTGCGCGTTCAAGACAAGGGCTTTATTTTTGCGCGTCCAAAGCAAACTTGTTGACGCTACAGTTATTTATGTATTCACTCGGTGGGCCACAATTGACCAGTCTCCTTGCAAGGGGAGACTTTGTGTGAGACACTGGTACCGATGCACAGTTTGCTGCAAGCGGTGTGACTCCATGCCTGATCTTTCACTAGTTCGCCACACGGCAGTGGTGCTGCACTCAGCGCTCGCCGCTGCGCATTGGGGAACAGACGTACTTCTATGGAATAGAGTATGAAGTTTGTACTTCATGACGCCGTACCCGTGAACGCGGCCGCCCTGCGCGTGCGTGCGCGAGAAGATGTGGCAGCGTACACTTTAATGAGGTATGACAGGAATCAGTTGCGCGGTAGCACGTGAAGTATGTGAAGTTACGCGGCTACGCGCTCGGCGCGGCACGGCGCTGCGGCGGCGCACGAAGCGAACGACAACAAGAGTCGGCTGCGCCGCAGAACCGTGGCATGTTTGCGGAAACACTTGGTCTACCCAACGCCGCCTGTTTGTCGGCTCAGGCCACTGTTGACAACTTGGCGCACACAGCTGCAGTCGCGCGCTAGCTGTAGGCAAGACAGGGCGACGGCGCGCTGGAAGTCAGAGTGCCTAGCGCAGACACTGCGCACTACCGTTTCAGCACCTGTTACTGCCACCGTGACCTTCAACAACATTGTGAACTTTCAGGAAACTACTAGTACTTCTGGACTTGTATTTATAAAGGCTACTAGTTGTACTAGTAGTCCTTAGCCTTAGCAAGGGTAGGAAAATTGACCAATTTCAAGTTATTGATTCTGGGTTTGAAAGTGCATTTTGCAAACTGGCATGCACTGCAGTTCTTAGACTAGTTCTCAGTGGTCATCATGGAAAATTTTGGATGTTTCTCCATTAGTGACTTCAGCGCTGGTGTCTTCACCTCATAACCTCAACATCATGTTCAAGTTGACATGAGCAGCAAAGTTTAACAAGTTCAACGCTGGCCTGCGGCTTCAAGAAGTTCAACTTGTCTGATGACACTGAGTTTCAATGACATGTGCTCATGAGACTGCAGCTGGCGACTTCACCCAGTCACCTGCCATCAGTGACATTGTGCAGTAAAGACTCAGTCAGAGGTTTGGGTTGCAACAAATGGGACCTGAATTTCTTTAAAAACTGGTCGGACCCTTAGGTGCCACAGTGTGAACGCTTCAACCGGGCTTTTGCTCAATTGTGACGACATATGTATAATGGTCACGCCGAGAAGCAAAAAACGAGGAAAAACAAATTTTTATCTGCGCTCAGGATATCCCATGTTGAACTTCAAAGTTGGACTTGAACATTAACCTTTCAAAATATGAACTTTGCTCAAGTACAGAAGGTCAAAGTTTAAATTGAAGTTCGAAATGTGATAAATCAAACTGAAGTTTGAAAAGTGATCAGAGCTCATTGTCGAATTCAAATTCACCTCAACACTGGTCAACTGATATTCTGACGAAAAACGAATCAAAAGATCTAATAACGTCAACTGCTGCTGCAGCAGCGGCTGCCGGTGCGGGCACAGGCCCGGCGCAGCCCGAGGCAGTGCAGGGCCTTTTGTTAAGGAGTTGGCAATGCACTCAGCACTGTGCTCAGGGGGGGGGAAGGCAGATGTGTTACGCAAGGCCGGGTTAGCTAAGCGTCAGATCCACATTGAGCTGAGCATATCGCTGGCGCGGGAGTTGGCGGAGCGCGTCATGGCATACACACGTGGAGCGCGAATGCTGGGCTGTGTTGCGGCGCCGGTATCCAAACTCCTAGGGCACAGCGCAGACTAGGCTGCTGCGTTGACGCAAGCTTTTCGATTGCATAGGCAACCCGGCCTCCCTTGGGCCTTTATAAATACAAGTCCATACGTGCAGGGCCTGCAAAGGCCGCCATTTATCCGCGGTGCGCATTGCATGGCACTGGCTGCCTCTTTCGGGACAGTGCCCGCACCGCGCTTTGTAATCCGCAGGAACGGGGAGGCGCACATGCTCACGGCGCAGGCGTCGGCGTCGACGGCGTTGGCGCACCGCATCGCCATGGCGTTGGCGGATCACCAGCGCCCAGGGGTCTGACCTAACCTTTACTGTCACTGAGTTTAGATGGCTAGCCCCACAATCGCTCAATCTGTGTTGTTCAGCTTAAGCTACTGGCTCATCTGCTTGCCAGCTCCTGCCTCTGCTGCTGCTGAGGGAGTCATCATAACCCCATGTACGTATGGACTTGTATTTATAAAGGCCCAAGGGAGGCCGGGTTGCCTATGCAATCGAAAAGCTTGCGTCAACGCAGCAGCCTAGTCTGCGCTGTGTCCTAAGAGCTTGGATATCGGCGCTGCAACACAGCCCAGCATTCGCGCTCTGCGTGTGTACGCCATGACGCGCTCCGCAAACTCCCGCGCCAGCGACATGCTCAGCTCATGAGGATCTGACGCTGAGCTAACCCGGCCTTGCGTAACACATCTGCTTCCCCCCCCCCTGAGCACAGTGCTGAATGCATTGCCAACTCCTTGACAAAAAGTCTTGTCTGCTTGCCCAGCCGTCCGTACGACTCCTGCACGAATGGCACAAAAGCCCAAGATGACGTCAAGGTGCCGGTGTGGTGCTTGACCTTTGCGTCCTCTCCCACCCCAGCAGCATAGCCGTCCGTGTTCGAGGCATTTGTTTTGCCTGTCAGGTACGAGCTCGCTGTGGGCGCGCGCACGCTTGTGTCTAGCACTATTCCCTTGTTACGGTTTGCACTGCTAAAGTGCAGACACCCTGGGTCAATGACTGTGTCCGCCCAATACCCCGGTACCTTGAAGACGCTAGCATCCTCATTGCGGACAATAGAGACATGGTGCTGTCTCAAGATGCGCTGCAGGCACCGTTTTTGGGCAGCGTGTGTCGCGTTGTGCCCCCGTATGTGCTGGCTGGGGCAGCTGATCGCATGCGTGGAGGTGGGACTCACGTCACTGCACCGCCATGGGCACACCTCGCCCTGTATGCCCCACCCGTCTATGAAGATCGCAACCAAAATCATCTTGGCTGCTGCCATACTGGACATGGGCGCCGCACTCGGGCGGTCATTGGCAGCGGGTGGCACGCTCATCCACGCCATTGCCCCGGACGCACGCTGGCTGCGCAGCTGCGCCAGGACCCGCGCGCTAGCCTGTTGGCGGCGGCGGCTGGTGTCACGCGAGCCACCAATAGGTGCAGCCTGCGTCAGCTTGCCCTCGGCACCAGCCGAGGCAGCCTCTAGGTCCTTCACCAGGCAATCCGTGTATTGGCGTTGAAGAACATTTGAAAGGCCGGCCTGTAGTCCGTGTGTGAGGTGACCGCGCCGGCTGCGGGGCACTACCTTCCTGCAGATCTCGTCAGCATAGGCCTCCCAGTCGTCGTCGTCGTCCTCCTGCCCGCCGCTGCAGTTGCTTTCTTCCGCGCTAGTTTGTGTTTTTTAGTGGGCGTGGAAGAGGCAGCCGCGGCAGCGGCTTGAGGGCCAGGTACGGTCGCCGCCGCAGTGGCCGCCTCGGCGCCAGGCGCAATGCCGTGGGTGTGTACCATAGTGGCTTTGAAAGTTGTTCATCAATGTTGGGAAAACAAGTCGGGACACTCAAACCGAGCAGACACAGCAAGGCGCTTGGAGCTAGATCCGAAACTACATATTTTGCAGTGACGCTACACCTCGTTCACGCGTGGGTGACGTCGCAAAGCTGTCGACTCGCGTAGGACAGCGACAGGGCTGACATCGCAGCTCATGTACTTAAATGATTAGCGGCGTTGTGAACGAGCAACCCCATGCTTGTTTTGCTCGGCGTTCGGTGATGCCGGGCGCAACTCCCTGGTGAAAGCTTCGCACACAGGCAGCGAAGACTCCGCAAATTACGCGCCTGTCGTGGGGGTGGTTTGAGCGCAAGTTGGCCGTGCGCCTAGTCGCATCCAAGGAGACATCCGCGTTGGCACTCCATGGGTTGATTACAACTTACTCTTGAAGTACTAGGCCAGTGCAAGAGCAGGAACGTGTTGTAAAGCGTTTTGATGAGAGGTATGTAGGATTACATACGACGGCATTGTAAAAAGGGAGACAGGCCTGCAAGTGCGTGCACGTGTTGTAACGCGTTTTGGTCACAGGCTTAATTAAATGAGATGGCATCGTTGGCAGGATAACAGGCCTGTAAGAGAAAGAAGTGTGTTGTAAAGCGTTTGGCCACGCAGCAGTGGGTGCACGACCTCTGGCTGGGCGCCGACCGGGAAGCCTAAGCACCAGCTGGTACATACACTTGCATAGAATTGTCAAGAAGTCATGTTCATTTTACCCCACGCCCACGTGGGTGCCCTCATGAAGGGTATGGACCGGGTCTGGTGGACATGGAGTGTGCGGGAGGTGCCATCTCGGATCTTGAAGCACTTTTCTGTGCCTTGAAACGCCGGCGTCGTGAGGGCATGCATTGGCAGCTCTAAACAGTTGGCGCCGTAGCAGCGTGCGTCTGCATGCTGCCCACGCAGGAGGCAGCACACCCGGAACGCACTTCTCCTTTGCTTCCAGTATGGGCTCTCTTCCCATGTCTACTATGTGTGAGCACTTGTACTTACATTACATTTTCGCTCTTGAAGTAGTATATTATGTCCTGGATCGCATAGGCTGTGCACACGATAAATCGGGCTTGCAACAACTAAATCTACGGAGGGGCCGGCGGTTCGGCGCTGGCCGGCGAGGGCCGCGGCACTTGCAACAGTGCGATGCGGCGGTAAGTGCTGACGTCGCCATCAGGGGCAATGACTGCGTTCCAGTTGTCGATCACGACACGTGTGAGCGCGCGCTGTAGCGCGAGGGAGGTGCGGCGGCGCCAGAAGGCAACGCGCTGCGCGAGATTGTAGCTGCCCTGCGAGCTCTGTTCGGCGAGTGCATGTAGCAGCGCTTGGGTGTCGCGCGACATAGCGCCGAAGTGGTCAAAGGCTGCGGAAAATAGGGTGTGTGTAGTGGGGTCCAGGGCCCCTGAGACTACGCATGTGTCTATCTTTTCCTGCAAAGCCGATTCTAGCACGCGCTGCACATCGCGCGCGCCCCCCTGAGCCTGACGGAGGCGGGAGGGGCATGAGCTGTCACGTATGGTGACGTCTATGCAACAAGCTACTTCAAAGCCGCCGCGCAGTTTAGTGCACCGGCCTGCTGCTACCGCGTCGCGCTGGGCTGCCTCGGGCTGGAACTTTAAGTATTTACCGATCTTTATTTTCTCGAGAACAACGCGGTGTCACAACACACGCCATCGGCTTCTGAAAGCGCCTTCTTCGGAACTGCCACGCTACGACCATCACCCCACACGCATAGGTGAGCCTTCCGCATAAATTGTGTTGCACTGCCTCAAAGCATCCCACAGTAAGCAGAAGCCGGGAGGCGCTGGAGGCATTCACGTGGGAACCTGCGTGATGGGCGTGAGTGCGTTCTGCTGCACTATCAGCGGCAGCGTTAAGTAGACTCCTGCAAACATGCCAGGTAGGCAGCAGGGCTCACATGTGGGATCGCTCCGCTGCAAAGTTGAAGCTTCTTGGCCAATGGCAGCAAGGCGGGTTAGTGCTGCGGGTTACGCCATTCCTTTGTTCCCGCTGCTGCTTTCCCGCCTTGCAATTTGTGCACACAACAATTGACGTTTTTCTCAGTGGTTGGCGTTAACATTCACGTTTGCAGAGGCTGAGTGATGGCTGCGGACAAGCGTGCTGGACTGGATTAGCCAGAATTGGTAACGATGATCAGCGGGTGATCCTGGCACCAGATGCAGTTCGCACTGCTTTGGTGGCCCAGGACTTGTTCACCGCGACCGTATGCACACGTGTGGGAGTATTTGACCAGCCCTGTAGCTTGCCATGCATGGGCAACTAGTATTCGAAGTAGTTCACTGGTGGCATGGCGCAAGCGCTGAAGGACGCGCTTCTTAGTGAGCGACTGCATGTCTCATGCAAGCTGCATGCCGTGTATTGTATGCCCACCCCTGATGTGATCAGATCTGCAGTTGTCTATGCGGATGGCGGCAGAGAGGAAGCGCGGCTGTAGTGGAGAGTGAGCGTACAGATTCATTGCGCCCCTTAGCCGCTACCGTGAAGTACTGGGTAAACAGCCCCCTAGTAGTAGTTTAGACAGACCCTGCGCTGTAAAAGACCCAGGGGTCTTGTAGCACCAGGGCGTCACTGCCACCTTGAGCCCTCCTACATGGTAGAAGCCCCGGGGGTCGTTTGTCATGTGATGCTTTTGTTATGAGCCATACCCATGTCACCACAAGTGTACTCAGAGCACCATGCATAACGTGTGTTCATGGGAGCCTATGTTCCGTTTTCAGGCCTGCAGGGCAGATGTAACATGGTCCAATTTCAAACTCAAACATCTGTGAGCTGGTGTACCTTGCCCAGATTGCCCACCGTAGAAGGGTGCCGTAGTTGTAGTTCTGAGGGCCACATGGAATGTCCTTCACTAGTGAGTATCGAGGGGCTGTAGCCTCTCGCCCTAATTATATGTTGTGAGGCCGTAAAAAGCAACAGAATTACGTACTTCATGGTAGCCCCAGACTTTTGGTGCTTCATCAACGTTGTGGATCAAATATTATACCTTCACCAGCAGACATCAGAGGATCGTCATCCGTCGTCCTAATCGCTTCTGCCGCTGTAGCGATAACGTTGCCGCCGAGTCTTGTACCCCCTACACGCCCATATCTCTTAGAGGGTGGGGCGGGTATACCACGGCAACCGCACAGGATGGAGGCCCTGGGGTCGTATACGAGAGGGACGTTTATACCGTGATCTGCGGTTATGCAGGTCTAATAGCACTGTTGAAGTATGCACATGGTGCACGCTTACGTAGTTTTTCCCTTGTTTGGTGCCACCTCCGTTGTTCTCTGCCACTCTTGAACTGCGGCAGCTGCTGGAGCTGCGCCTGGTGGTGGCGCTCAAGCAGGTATGCAGAACTCAATATATACTCACATTGGCTACACATAGTGGGTCCTGGATACAAAGAATAGTTTCCTGCAGGTGGCAGGAAGCTTGACAATTCAGTAGACGTTTTCTCTGCTTTGTTGCATGATGTGTTCACAAACGACATGCGTGTTTGCTGCATGCTAGGTGCTGCCAATGCAGTAGCTTCAGCATCCTTACCACATACTTGATGTAACTTGCTGTGTATTGGCAATGCATGCTGTCCGCATTCAGATGCTCAGCTCTTACAAGTACCTGTTGGCACGTGCGCATCTGTGTGCTTGCTGAGGCAGGTGATGCCAAAAGCCCCTCGTATGCATACACCTGATGCCTACGTCTGGCATGCTGGTCTCATCACCCCTGTCGGGGCACTGGCATGCGCTCACACGTCATTGTTGCCGTGCATCTCAACAGGTGATATATGTTGCTGCATTTGCTCAGATCTGGATTCATGTTCTTGTGCTGCGCATTGTCAGCCTAGGCGCTTGCACCCAATTGCACACCGGGTCCCCCCATCACCAAGGTGGCGCATAAACCAAATCAACTCTTCTGCATGGCTGTAGTAGTATGACATGCTGATGTATGTTGCAAATTGGACAAGCTCGTTGGATGGCAGTGGTGCCTCAGTGGGTTCATGTGTCAGCTGAAAGTCTGCAGCTGAGTTTGTGAACATGCGCTGCGCAGGGGCCTACGTGCGCTCTTCGTGCCTGGTCTCAGCGACTCATGCCGCCTTGCATCGGATGCCCCAGCACTGTGCAACCATACTACGTCTGCCAACCGCTTTTTGCAGATACCGATTACTATCTCCTCTTTTGCTCTGTTTTGCTTTGCAGTCTGGTCCTGCATGTGCAGTGCCCTCCTTGTAGCTCAACACAGGAGCGTTGTGACTTATGCCCACCCCCCTACGCAGGTTTCCGCCACCCGTTGCTACGCCCCAGTGATGCTGAACTGATAGAAGCATTTCGGCGCGTGAGCAACGTGCAAGAAGAGGGCAGAGACCTGGGTACTGTTGCACGGATCACATCAACGGGCTTGTGCGTCAGCGCCACCCGCGTCTGGGTCAAGGATGGAAAATTTGTTGAGGCCACCGCATTTGGCGGGCACGCCATGGAGCTTATTGCCAGCTTCCCGTTCTACGACATCATACTCCTCGAAGCTGAACTCGTCAACCTCTCAAGCAATTGTTACCTGCAGCAGTTCGTGTTGGCAAATGAGACGCATTGGTGTGGTTCATGCCCTGCCACGCACAGCTTATCCTTGATCAGACTTCCTAATGCTTGACAGAACAAGTCTACAGTACCTGAGCACTTTGAGCAGGATAGTTGTCATGACGTCATGACATACCTGTTGCTGGTAACGCGTGCTGCCTCTTCTGGCATCATCATGCAACCGGTGTTGGATTATGTCCTTTCCTCAATCAACGCATGCTCGTTGCAGAGCAGGAAGCTGCTTTCGCTTGGTGAAGCGTATCGGCACTCATTGGACAAAGCCCGGCATTGCATTTTGCATATGCACAGATGTAGAAGTATCCCATGAGTCCGTGGCTTATTGCATCCTTTCTGTCATCCAAGTGTTCATGTGCTTGGATGCCTTTTGCATCCCTGCCTCTAATCACTGCTCTCGTCCTGTGCAACTCTGTTCTGCTGCTTGCCTTTGCGTAGGGCCAGCTGGCCCTGCGTTTGACCTGGCAGCGACATACCCTCACATCGGCAGGGACATCATGATGTTGGCCTTCCCAGCTGCGCCTCAACGGGACATACCGGATCTCAAACTTCCAACAGTGACGCAGGGCCGCATTGTTGCCGTGGCCCCCGCTCTTGAAGTGGCTGCAGCATATCAACATGCAGGTATAAAGAGAGAGGAATTCAAACAGGCAACTCATCGTTGAGTTGACCTGCCGCAGAGCTTTAATTTGCATACACATTTCAGAACTGCTGCGGCAAGACGTACTCGGCAAATAAGCGAATCGCAACTTCCTTTGAAGCCTCACAGCCATTGATGCCAGGGTTGTTGCCCCTGAGGTTTGCTGTCAAAGGCGTCATGCATCAGAGTAGTGCCTCCATTGGTCTGCCTGATTCTGTGATGCCTGAGAGCTTGTGCCATATGTTTGATGTGCTGCTGCAGGTATGCCAAACTCAAGTGGAGGGGCAGTGTGCTTCGACACACGCACCTTTGCGGGGACACACACAGGGACAACTTACCATCTGGACCGTGCGCATCAGGCCTCGTTGGAGTCGACAGAGGTGCGTACACACATGATGCTCGTGTGTCATTGCCACACTGTACAGTAGTCCCATCATATGATTGAAGAGTGCACATCGTGTGGACATTAGCCGCTGGTGAATACTCCAACAATACGAAGAGTATATACGGGGGGTACTGGAAGCCTGTGCTATTTTCGCAGTACATCAGGGACTACAACATGAGAGGCAGCAGCTGCATGTACGCATGCAACATTCTCTCGCTTGTTGGTGCATACACTGTTGCTGGATGTATCCTTTGAACCGCATGTTTTGATGGTGACTAGACCATTCTTTGTTCAATGCGCTGCTCTGTGGAAGCTTTCAAGAGATGTAACTTAAAGCTCAATCATCGACTTCAAATACTCTGGAACATGTGATTTGAGTGTTGATCATGTACTGTACGGTGCTGCTCCTTGACAGATGCAGCATGTCATGCAATATTCTGCTGACCAGGGTTGGCAAGTCCATTTCTTCTGAATCAGTTGTACCGTAGATCCACACATGCCTGTGCACACAAAAATACTTTGGGAAAGTATCGCAGTGGCCTGCTGAATTGTCAATCTGTTCTTGGCATCTTTCAGGCTTGTGGCAATTTGTGCATATCAAGGCAGCCTCGAGACCCTTTAATGTTCCGCCAAGAGTATGCATCTTCTCTTGAAGCTGCGCCGTGTGGGGACACAATGTACAAGCATCGTTAACGCTCTGTGCTCAACGAGAAGTCTAGGAATGCACGCATCACAGCGGCTGCTGCAGCACCAGTGCAGCGCCACTGTAAGACTGGGGCTGCACCAGCTACAGATGAAGAAATGAAGGGATAAGCTGCCAGCTGCAGCAGCAGGGACAACTTCACAGGCGAGGACGAGTACGAGGACGAGTAACGAGTGCACGAGTACTACTCCCGGAAAAGTTGACTTTTTACACGAGTACTCGAGTACTACTCCCGGAAAAGTTGAATCTTTACACGAGTACTCTGAGTACTACCCCCCCAGGGAATGAAAATTCACCGTAGAACGAGTACTTGCTCGATACTTTGACAGGTACTCGAGTACCTTGACGAGATACTCGAGTACTTGACGAGTACTCGAGTACGTATGGACTTGTATTTATAAAGGCCCAAGGGAGGCCGGGTTGCCTATGCAATCGAAAAGCTTGCGTCAACGCAGCAGCCTAGTCTGCGCTGTGCCCTAGGAGTTTGGATACCGGCGCCGCAACACAGCCCAGCATTCGCGCTCCACGTGTGTATGCCATGACGCGCTCCGCCAACTCCCGTGCCAGCGATATGCTCAGCTCAATGTGGATCTGACGCTTAGCTAACCCGGCCTTGCGTAACACATCTGCCTTCCCCCCCCCTGAGCACAGTGCTGAGTGCATTGCCAACTCTTAACTCCTTAACTCGAGTACTTGACGAGTACCTTGAGTACTTTAAAAGTGTATGTTCTCGTCATAGCAGCACTGCAATGTGAGGCACCAGGCTTCGGGGCTGCAGCACGAGATATCGATTCCCTATTGCCAAGTTGCAGCAGTTGCGATACATTCAGCGAAGGCTCAGGAAATAGCCGCTTGCAGCACAGACAATAACCAGAGTTGCTTACATAAGGCCTACGTTAGTATGCTCGTGCGATGTCCCACACACCTGCTGTCTCTCACTGATTGTTCTGCGAGCGGAAAACTGTGGTTCACCACTGCATATGCTGCTAGGCCATATCAGCACCGCGACATCTACAGTACAGTGTAGAGATCTTGACATCAATATCAGTGCCTTGATGCCGACAGCGATGCACCTGGCACCATGCACCGACGCAAAAAGCCGAGGCCTCTTCGGTGCATAGGCCTCTTCGGTGCATTACCGTCAAAAAGGTACTCGTCAAGTACTCGTACATTAGTAACACTGCTGCCGCTGCGGCAGCGGGCACTGCAGTTCCCAGGGGCCCGGAAGTTGACGGCGGCAGGGCACGCGGTAAGGCGAGTTCACTACAGTCAGCGTTTTGCAATGCGCTGGCGAAGCGGCGTGCAGACGCGGTAGAAGCGGCCCTTGGGGGAATCTCTGACTCTGCGCGGCAGGCGCAGGAGCTCGCTTGGTTGCGCTCCTTGCGCAGCGAGCGGTCCATAGGTCTGGCCTTCCTTCGTGTTTCATGGCTGGGCGCGGCGTCAGTAGGGGGTTCGATGGCGTGGCCTTCCAGCTGGCGCTGCGGCGGGCGTTGGGTGTTGAACTTTCCACGCTTTGCTGCCGTCTCTGCGGCAAGCATCCAGGGGGCTCCCTGCACGCTCGCTTCTGTGAAGCTCCCGCGATTAAGGGGCACGACACCGTTGTACACGATAGGATGCGCGGCGCGCTGCTGGGGCTGGCGCAGCAATACTTGCGTGTGCCGGTGGCGGTGGAGACCTGAGTGCCCTTCCTGCACTCGCCACATCCCGGCGCTGAGTTGCTGCGCATGGATCTGGTCCTGCCCGACCACGCTTTTCCACTGACTGCCTTCAATGACCCCGCGCGCCGCCTGCCGCGCATGGTCGATGTTACCTGTATTGAGGTGCAGTGCGCCAGCAACGTGCAGCGGGCAGCCAAGGATTCTGCGGCGCTGTGCTCAGCACGCCAGACCACCAAGAAGCACCACTATTCGCGCCACTTCGACGCGAATTGCTATACCCTTGCCGCAGCGGCATTTGGTTCCTTTGGTGTGCTTGGCGATGAAGCCGGCGCCCTCATTACCGCCATGGCTGAGGAGTATGCAGCAAGCGAGCGGAGCGACTTTGGCCCGGCGGAGGCGGCGCTTAAGGGAATTGCGGTTGCTAGGATTAGGGCTGCACTTTCCACTGCGTTGCAAATGGGGTTATCTCAGCGAGTGATGGCGTATCTGGCGGCGCCAACTCCTGGGGGCAACAGCGGGGGTTCTGAGGCGGACGAAGTCCTCCTGGAAGCCCTTCTGTAGGTGGCTTGGCGGTCTGTGACCGTTCAATAGTGTAGATAGCGCATGTGTCACACGTTTGACATAGCACAATGTCATGTGTACACGACTTGCATATTTTGTGTTTCATAGGGTTTCCGCCCCTCAAGCGGAAGTAAATAAAGTACTCGTACAGTACTTGTGCAGTACTCTCTAAGTACTCGTACAGTACTCCTTTTCCTCACGTACTCGTCAAGTACTCGAGCACTTACTCGTACTCCCAGATACTCCCAGTGCACGTCGAAAAAATGCACGAGTACTCGAGCACTACTGTACTCCCGACAAAATTAAATTTTACACGAGTAAAAAAGTGTCACTCCTTGTCTTAAAATGAGTAGTACTCCTACTGCTTGCTCCTCAAAAGTACTCGTACTCGTCCTGACTGTGGACAACTTGCTTCCTGTCCAGGTCACGCAGGCAGGAGTCCCGGTCCAGAATCTTCCAAAGTATGGTTCAGTATCTTTAAAATATGGTGTGGCGTTACATCAATGATGCCCAGGCCCAGGCTTGTTGAGAGCCTCATCAGACCGCGGGATACCATGCACTGACATCAGCATTTGCAAGTTTGCCTGCACCTGTGTGGTCACTGCTCCCTGCGCAGCAACAGGTTCTTCGGGCAATTGTTTAAAAATTGCCGTTTGCTGCTCGCCTTACTGGCTTACTTCACAACCAGTGCCATAGCTGCAGCTGCCCATGTGCGAAAGGGCTGTAGTGTTTGCTGATTGCGCCCAAGGTCAATGAAAAGTGTTAAGGCTATTATTTGCCAATGGATGGTTTATAGCGGATCGGTGTTTTAAACATCAGTAAAAATAGCATTGGTCGCTAGCGACTTCCTGCATCCTTTCCGACACGGAGTGGGTGGCAGATAATAGTCAATGAATCATGTTCTGGTCAGGCTTGACACAATGAAGCCACCTCAACTGCTAATGTGCTCCAACAAATCTCTATTTCCCAGCTGCTGCTTCACTGTATCGTGATTAAGGGTTGTGTTGGCAGATTCTTGATGTTTCACATTCTTACCAATACAATACGCCAAAATGCATATTCTGCCTGTCTATGAAATTTCAATTCGGCTTGCGTCAAACTCATTGCTTGCACATACACATTCTGGCTTACATGGGCACCGACACATACGTACATATGCAACTTTGTCAATTGGTGCCTCATGACAGCACAAGCCTTCACGAGCCCAGGTCGACAAGGACAAGAATGACATGTGGCCAGCACGCCGGCAGGAAGGGTCTCAGGGTGGCCAAAAACGCCGAGGAGCTGCAGCTGTTGATGCTGCTTCAATGACTGAGGAGCTCCACAAGCTGTCCCTACACGCTGTAACCAACATCGAGCACAAGCACCAGCTGGCACTTTTCGTACCTGTGCAGACAATCTTGGGCTTGGCGGCTAGAGAGGGGGCGATACAACTCCCGACATGGCCCAGAATGGCTCAACTCAGTGGCCGATGAAAGCACGCATGTGCACAGCTCAGCAAAATCTGCAGGCATTCTCTGAATGGACATGGAGACCTGATATCAGTGCTTTGAGCATGTGCTGTGATTTTTATTGAATGCATAACACATGAACTAGAAACTTGTTGAATTGAATTCATTCCAGCTTTACTGGACTTGATTTGGTCCCTAACCCTTTTGCGCCCAAATGTGCCATGGTGTGATTAACTTGTTGTTGCCTCATGTTGCCTCATTGAAGTGAAATGTTTTTGCTTATTATACACCTGGACAGCAGACGGCTCCTGCTGGAGTGGTCATGGCTCAGAGATGGGCACGTAGATTCTTTTGTGTCCTGGTCAAGTAGCAAGTTCTCAAGACATGCATACATACCTGCAACATACAGGACGTAGATTCTTTTGTGTCCTGGTCAAGTAGCAAGTTCTCAAGACATGCATACATACCTGCAACATACTTTCTGTATGTTGCTTTTATGCCACAGCATGATTGCATCATCCATAAAACACACAATATGAACACACATGACACACTGACTAATTGCCAACTGGTCAAGGTGAAATGCCATAATAGCCCTGCGGGCGGGGGAAAAGTCCCAGGGACGCGTGCAGGTAGAGAGCACCATGCTGATACATACATCAACAAGGTAGTGAGGCAACCCCCCAGGTGGAGCAGTAGTTGAAAAGGGCTTGTTCGAATGCCTCTCTTGTGCTATATAAGACACCTGACACCATGATCTCCTGACTGGACTTCTATCCACTGCCTTGGCTCCTGGCATTTCTTCCATTTCATATGGGCTTGCACACAGTACACGGGCGTGTGGAACTGAGGTCTCAGGAGTGCTGAGGTGTGTAGTTTTCGAGTTGTAGTACATGTACACAGCAGTGAGGAATCTCATGCTAAATATGCGTTGCATTGACCACCTGGGCGCACATCCTCAAATGATTTGCAATGGGACTCAGATGGGGGCCTGAGGCTCCACCGCTGTCCCCGAGCCTACTTGGAGTGCAGCACCATGGTGCACACGCAGCAAGTAGGATGCCCGCTGTACCTCGTAACCTCAACAGCATGTTAACATGAGGAGCAAAGTTCATCAACGTACAACGCTGGCAGCCCGCGACCTCAACTTGTCCGATAACACGTCTCGACGACGTGTGCTCAGCTGGCAACAATGTATACTCCGTAATACTCGGCGGTCACCTCTGATTCAGTGACACTGCAGTCATGACTCAGAGGTTGAAACACTGTGGCAATGGATTGCACAAAACGGGCACTGCATTCAAAACGGGACCCTCAGGCGCCACAGTGGGTGCGGTGTTGGGGGGGTGGCTCCTGTTGCAACCTGTGGGTAGACAAGTGGCATAGTGCCATGACCGTGCACTCAGAACACTTCAAGAAGTGCGAGCACTGGTGCCTTGAGCTGGGGGGTGCAACACTGCGACAGGCTTGACCCCAGCAATTGTGGGTACGGCTGCAGGCGTTGTGCGCGCAAAGGGGCATATGCATCTCGCAGCTGCACATACACTGCCAGTGCTCTCCACCTTGCAAGGACTTGAGTGTGCTCAACCCGGACCGGAACATTCGAAGCGGGACTCAGGATGGTGCGGTGGAGCCTTGACTCAGTGAGTCAGACCTCTTTGACCTGAGGCTCGTGCGAAGTCAGGTGATGTACACGTTGCAGGAAGTGAGGCACTAGGATGTAGAATCGGAGCTGTTGCGTAGGGGGTGCCGCTATCAGGTGTTGGAGGCAGAGGTATTTGGCGCCCACAACCACCGAGCACGCATCATAGCTGCCAGTGTGGCTCATATGACGTCAAGAAGCTAAAGGGGTACCGGACGCCTGCCTTGACCCATTCTTTGCAAAAGTGCATGACACTACAGTAGCTCACATTATTAAAGTATTGACGACGGAGAGTTTCAGTATCGCCTCACAAAGATACAGATTGACGTACACAGAGTAGACTCTCAGATGCCCTCTGCCCACAGTGCACATGTGCTAAAACTGGCCACGATTCTATGACCGCAGTACGAGTTCCACGCATGGCCTCCCCATGGGGCTGCATTTACATGTACGTATGGACTTGTATTTATAAAGGCCCAAGGGAGGCCGGGTTGCCTATGCAATCGAAAAGCTTGCGTCAACGCAGCAGCCTAGTCTGCGCTGTGCCCTAGGAGCTTGGATACCGGCGCCGCAACACAGCCCAGCATTCGCGCTCCACGTGTGTACGCCATGACGCGCTCCGCCAACTCCCGCGCCAGCGATATGCTCAGCTCAATGAGGATCTGACGCTTAGCTAACCCGGCCTTGCGTAACACATCTGCCTTCCCCCCCCCTGAGCACAGTGCTGAGTGCATTGCCAACTCCTTAACAAAAAGGCTTGTCTGCTTGCCCAGCCGTCCGTACGACTCCTGCACGAATGGCACAAAAGCCCAAGATGACGTCAAGGTGCCGGTGTGGTGCTTGACCTTCGCGTCCTCCCCCACCCCAGCAGCATAGCCGTCCGTGTTCGAGGCATTTGTTTTGCCTGTCAGGTACGAGCTCGCTGTGGGCGCGCGCACACTTGTGTCTAGCACTATTCCCTTGTTACGGCTATTTACATGTACCCTGCAGACCTTCAAGTTCACGTATGCCATATCAGTGACTACGTCAAGAAACTTGTTGAGTCAAAGTCGATCAAAACCTCTGACGCCTAACAGTATGAGATGGTTAGTGATGCCGTGCCTCCGGTGCTTGTGCAGGCAACCATGTGCTGCAGCCTCAGGCTGCCAGTGACTGAGTGTGCCCAGTGTGCGCAGCACGCGCTGTGGTGACAACAGGTGCGCATCTGCTGAGAAGGTGGCGAATGCTGTCGCTCAGATGCACCTCAACAAATACAAAGTAGGGTAGGAGCCAGAATCAGATTCTGATGTCATACAAGTTGCTAGTAGTCCTGAAAATCATGCACAAGTCTAAGACTTGTGTTGTCATTGTGTTGTACTACCTCTGTGTGTGACTGCCCGTGTAAATGAAATCATGCATGACCGTGGTGGTAGGTGTGCGATGGATTATGCGCATCGTGGTGCCGTGCCTTGAACGTGCACGTGCATGACACGTGTTGTTGTTGTGTCTGGTGTATGAATGACGCGTTCAACAAGTTGCCTTTTTCTCAACACCGGCCTGGGGCTTCTGCTCAATCATGATGACAAAGGTGTAATACTGGCGCCTAAAAAAAAGTAAAAAAATGAACTTCAACCTTGTCTGCGCTCAGGAGATATCCCATGTTGAACTCCAAGTTGGACATGAACATTAACCTCAAACATGAACTTCGTTGAACTTTGCTAAACAGAAGACCAACTTCAAATTGAAGTTTGAAAAGTAAGCAGTGCTCATCATGAAATTTTAAACAACTTCAACGCTGGTCCCTTCACCTCAACTTCATGTTCAGGTACACTGGCAGCAGCGAGCGGCGCTGGCAGCCTGAGGGTTCCGAGTCAGCCGGACAGCAAACTTTTGAAAGTGGTTTGCTGGGTCTCGCCGGCGCGTTCCCCATGGCAAATTGAATTCAGGTCCTGTGGTAGCATCGTTTGTGCCCTATGCTTAGGGATTGCTGAGCAGTGACAAGTGGGAGTGTCACCTGCCTTGCCTGCACTTGAATAATGATCACTCTTGCACGGGATCTGGTGGTGGGGCGTCTTCTGCTGGCCAGTGGGCCTCCTGTGGGCCGCAAGGCCCCGTGTTTCAACATTGGAGGAGTCTGAGGCGTATGGCGCCCCTCGCCACACATCACCGCGAAATTGTCGGTCGGAGAAACCTTGGAGAGAAACCTGGATAATATCTGGGATCCCAGTAGTTCTGGCTAGCAACGGGGGGGGAGAGGCAAAGCAGCAAGAGTCCACGGCAATATTGCTTCATCCCTAGCCCGCCACGGCACAGTAGCATAGCATGCCTGTGCAGCATTTACCCCCAGCAGGAGCTGCCAAGCCTAAACCTCAAGTAGGGCGGGCAACTAAGGCTGCCGCTAAAGCAGCAGCGCCAGCAGTGGAGGCAGATACGCGGCCTATGGCCGACTCGCTGAAGCCATCGGCGCTCTTGGCTGAAGAGGGAGCTGACCGAGAACCTCCTCATGCGGACCTGATACAGCAGATGAGCGCCCTACTGGCGCAGCAAAGGGAGCAGCTTATTGGGCAGCAAGCACGGCTCGACCAGTTGGCGGCTGAGCAATCGGAGCGTGAAGAGCGCATGGCGATGCGCTTTGCAGCAGAACAGCAAGAGCGCGAACAGCGCTTTGCTGCCGAACGACTGGAACGTGAGGGGCGCCTCATCACACACCTCGCACGAACGCTCGGCGGGAACAGCGAGCTAGGCAGTGGCCATCGCGGCGACGACGGCAGCAGCATCGGCCGCGGGAGCAGCCACAGCACGCGCCGCAGCCAGCATACCAGCCAAGGCTGCCGAGACAGCGACGGCAGCGGCCGCAATAGCCGCGACGGCAACGGCGATCGCGCAACGGCGACGGCGGTCGCGGCAATAGCGGCGGCGGCGGCGGCGGCGGCGGCAGCGGCGGCGGCGACGACAGCGGCGGCGGTGGCGGCGGCGGCCGCAGCAACCGCGGCAGCGGCTGCAACAGCGGCGGCGGCGGCGGCGGCAGCGACAGCGGCCGCGACGGCGGCAGCGGTGGCAGCGGCGGCGGCGACGGTGGAGACGACAGCGGCGACAGCAGCAACGACAGCAGCAGCTCGAGCAGTCGCTCTTCTAGGGGTACCGAGGACCGCCACAGTTCTTAGACTGGCCACCACAGCTCTGGCGGCCTGCGCGGCAGTCGCAAGGAGCCAACGCCGCCGCCACAGTTCCTCATGCGCCTCTACGACGACTGGGGCATAGTCGGCCCCTCGACAGCTACCGTCCACCGCATGTTGGACAGTGTCACCAAGAAGCTGGCGCAAGCACCCAAGCTGTGGGGTGCCAAAGGCGTCGGCGCCAACCGGCAGCGCCAAGATATTGCTCAGTGGGTGGCCCAGGGGGAGCTTCACCAATTCCTTGTCAGTAACAAGGTCACTGAGCACCGTGTGACAGCGACTTCCTCCACTACATGGAGCGGATCGCGGAGGGCGAAGCTGTCAGCGTCATCACAGCTTTCCGGCGCGACAACGTGTGGCCGGGGGACTTCGCTGAGGCGGTCATGAAGATTACACATCACTTCACGCCACCTACCAGTTCGACGCTGCAGCACTGCAGGAGCTCGTCGAGTTTCAACAGCAGCCTAACGAAAACATCGGCAACTACATGGTGCGCGCTCGCCGCCACGTGCAGACTGTAAAAATGCTCTACTGGCAAGCGATGGCACAGGCGCGCAACGAACGGCGGAAGCTGCCGGACTTGGTCGAATGCGTCGCCATCACGCTGCTGGAGCGCGGCCTCGCGGGGTTCTTCAAGCAGCAGTACCGTCTTTCCAACGTGCCGCGCTTTGACCTACTAGTAGAAGAAATGCGCACCGTGCTCGAGAGCGTGGAACGCACCGCCGAGCTGCGCGAGCGCGAGAAACGTGCCGCCGCAGCAGTAGGAATCCCTACCCGGTTTGGCAACGGTGACAGCCAGCACAGCAGACGCGGCAGCAGCGGACCTGACTCTGGGGGGGAGGCAGCAGAATTGGCAGATCCAGGTCACAAGCAGTAGCGCTTCAAGGAGATTTTGGAGTGGAGGCAAAACGAGCTGGACGCAGCTACAGGCGACAACCCAGTTCTCTGCTACACCTGTGGCCACACAGGTGACCACTGGTGGCTCGACTGTCCGGAGAGCTTCAACCCCCAGAACTGGCGACAGCCTGAGGCTGTGCAGAAATACTCGGAGCTGAACGACTTGCCAGCGCTCCCTCGCACACAGCGGCTCTATGACTGGATGCGGCGCAGGTTTCGCAGCGGCAATGGCCCAACACTAGGCGCCGCTTCCAGATGCCTTGCAGTTTCGCGGCGGCGCGCCTACGCGTCGCTGCTCATGCAGCAGGCGGCGGCGCGCGCACGCGCTGTTGCCCCCGGAGTTTGGCGGCAGCGCGCGCACGCGTCGCTGCCCCCCATCGCGGCGGTGCGCCTACGCGTCGCTGCGCACATGACAGGCGGCGGCACGCGCACGCGTCGCTGCCCCCCTTCGCAGGCGTCGCTGCGCACATGACAGGCGGCGGCGCGCGCAAGCGTCGCTGCCGGCGGCGCGCGCACGCGTTGCTGCCCCCCGGTCGCGGCGGCGCGCCTACGCGTTGCTGCGCACATTGCATGCGGCGGCGCGCGCACGCGTCGCTGCCCCCCGGTCGCGGCGGCGCGCCTACGCGTCGCTGCGTACATTGCAGGCGGCGGCGCGCGCACACGTCGCTGCCCCCTATCGCGGCGGCGCGCCTACGCATCGCCGCGCACATTGCAGGCGGCGGCGCGCCTACGCATTGCCGCGCACATTGCAGGCGGCGGCGCGCGCACGCGTCGCTGCCGCCTATCGCGGCGGCGCGCCTACGCGTCGCTGCGCATACAGCAGGCGGCGGCGTGCTCACGCGCTGCCGGCTTCAGAGTTTGGCGGCGGCGGCACGCGCACGCGTCGCTGCCCCGTATTTGTGGCGGCGCGCCTACGCGTCGTTGCGCACGCAGGCGGCGGCGCGCTCATGCGCGGCCGCCCCCGGAGTTTGGCGGCGGCGCGCGCACGCGTCGCTGCCCCCCTTCGCGGCGGCGCGCCTACGCGTCGCTGCGCATGCAGCAGGCGGCGGCGCGCGCACGCGCTGCCAGTCGGGCTTGGTAGTGGCAGCTGGCTGATGTGGGTGTTCTGGACAAGCTCCAGGCCTACACTTGCCAGTTTCCTCTTGCATGCTAGCAGCCCAGCATAGCGCATTCAGGCCTTTGGCACGATAGCTGGTTTGAGCGTCCCCTATGCAACTCGCTGGTCCGACGCGACTTGCTAGGAGCCGGGGGGGGGGTTGTGGTAGCATCGCTTGTGCCCTATGCTTAGGGCTTGCTGAGGTGACAAGTGGGAGTGTCACCTGCCTTGCCTGCACTTGAACAAAATCCACTCTTGCATGGATCTGGTGGTGTGTGGTGTACTGCTGCTTGCACAGCGCAGTTCTGCTGGCTCAGAGAGGCCCTGTTTCAACAGTCCCCTTTTTCGTGATGTGATTTAAATCTTTCTTTTTCTTTCAAGCTGACAATCATGATGGCCTGGAGGCTGGACTGCATTACCCGGTGACCTGTCAAGTTAGTCCAAATATTTGGACTGCAGTGATGGAGGGCGGCGCATTTTCCAATCATTGGCTAGGCGCCGGCAGGCCCACAACATAGGTATATACTACAAGTATACATCACAATCATTATGCCCGGCAGTGAGATGCTATATATATACATGCCACTGGCATATGACTGTCAGTGTGTCGACCCAATGGCATGCATCATTATGATTGTGCCAAAGACCTGTGGCACTGACCACGAGGCAATTGCACACAGTCACGTGTGCTGAACACCCTCAGCATCCAATTGAATACGACTGCCGTTACAGTAGTTTGGATGAGCATGTTATATGATCCAGGCCTTTTTCCCGCTCAACGGCTGCGATGTATGCCTTTTACAGCAAGGCTTGTCGAGAGCTCTGAGTGCTCTGAGAGAGCTCTAGAGAGCTCTCGCTGTCGGTTACTAGAACGCGTTACTTGATACGCACGTATTGCTCTCAGGCTGCTGCTATGCCGCGGCTGCTGCTGTGGGCTTGATGCCTGCTTAGAGTTTGTCGGTGCAGCATGATTGCAGCATGATCTCAGCAGGGGGCTCCAGGCCAACCCGAGCGCTGGTTGAAACGCCAGCTGCCAAGGCGGATATCCGTGACCGTTGTCGCTACGTTGTACGGTTTGCGAATCATGACCCTATCTCAAACCTTTCTTCGTTTCTGCCGCCTGCTCTTCGGCTTGATCGAGACAAAAAGATTGAGACAAAAGAACGGTTACTGCAAAAAATACCGAGACAGACAAGGCACCATGCACCATGCACCATGCACGTGTATTTCCGCAACCTCTACAAGCACAAGGAAAACTGCGATGCAGATTTTATACATTCAGCGCGTCGCTGCCTGGCCCGAGCTGCGCGAAGCCTCATAGAAGTTTGCGATCAGTTAATCGGCATTTTCTGTGTGAGAAAATTTCAAAGTACAAACGAGCCGGCCAGCGAGCGAGCGAGCGAGCGCGAGCCGAGCTTCACACTTTCACGAGCTTCACACCTTCATTGCCCCAGCTATATCAGCAAGCGACCCAACGCTCGACGACGATGCAAACACGGCTGTCGGCGCTTCTGTGGCTGCCTTGCTGGCCCAACAAGCCTGCGCAGCGACGGAGCAGGTGCGTTTTAACGCGGCTCAGCGTTGCCGTCGTTACACTCGAGTGTAACGCAATGCAGTTGCGAAGCTACTGATAGGAATAGTGCGGTCAACGACCTTGCAACAACCACACCTGCGCGCGTTTTGTCTAATTCTTCTCACACTGTGGCACCTGGTTGCAGGCCGTTCAGATCAGCAAAGATGCCGCCATCAAGGCGAAAGCCTATTCGAAAGAGTTCTTGGCCAGCATGAATACCACCTACGCTGCAGACCTGCGCGACCCAGGCCTCAAGTACACAGGCAGCAGCACCGACTTGCAGATGCAGAATTTCTTTCGCAAGTGCGTGACGCCGGGGGCGGTTATCAACGTGGGCATATTGGGAGGTAGCATCTCGCAGATGGACTACGGCTATCAGATCAACTTCATCAAGCATCTGGAAGACATGTGCCCGTCCGCCGACATTAAACTCTACGATGGCGCTCGTGGCAGCACTCCGTCGATGACCTTGGGTTACTGCGCCGTGACTGCCATGGGGGGGCCCAGCGAGCTCGATTTGTTCATTTCGGAATTTACTTTAAACGATGGCGTGAAGGTAAGAGCAATCAGGTTTTTTGTAAGAGCCACTATCGATTCCTGTTGCTGTGGTGCCATAGTTCATGCTGGCGTCACTACTCAGTCATTCGGAATGATTGAATCGGATTGAATGATCAGATGGCATTACTTTGACACAGTCACCACATGTCATACTATGAACAACTCAATGACATTGATCTTTTTGACAATATTCATACGATAGTATGATCATCATGATGACAATCATCAGTCGGAAAGTTGAGTCAGATTCTAAAGTTGCAATTATTACGCTTCAAGCTGTTCAAGTTGCCAACAAACTTTAAGACTTAAGTCTTTTAGTGCAAGTTGAACTTCCTGTGAACATCGTGCACGATGCGAATTGTAAAGCAAGCTAACTTTCAGAAATCGAACAGGCAACTGCTGTAGTGACTGCTTGAGCACCTTCAAGTTGCAAATTTAATGCTCTGCAGTACCCAGTCTGGCAGTAACTTCAGAGTGCTATTATGACTCATCAGATGTCATATTCAATTGAATCAGATTTATGATAATGATTGTGCCACAGTGTGATTGTTACAGACTGAGTTACAGACTGAGTACTACGTACTGAAAGTTACAGCCTGAGGTTACCATATCATGATCATTATTATGATGTCATAATGTCGAGTGTCACTCAGGCTGGGCACGCCATGATAGCGTATACTCAGGCTGTGACATGGCTGCAGCCCCTGCGGCAGCAGCTGCTGCGGCAGCTGCGTGACCACGCATCACGAACACATGATCGCGCCTCAGGCTTCAGTATCAGAAGTATACTGAGTCTTTAACAGAGCACTTCAAGTTGCAGTTACTGTACAGTAATTGTTCAGGGTGCGGTAATAATCATTCTTTCGAAGGAAGCTGATGACTCAGAGCGCCGCGACGTCGGACGCATCCTTGCACAGCCGCGGCACCGTGACTTGTCGAACACCTTCAAGGCGAAGCTCATTAAGTCCGAGTTAGTCGATTGATAAGTTTGCTGCCCAAAGGCTTTAATGATTTCAAAGTGCGACCAAGTTCATGCTGTGCCCAAGGACATCCCGAACGTGTCTTGCAGTCCTCTGCTTCCAATTTCAATATGCTTGAACTTAACAACTCACCTAGGAGTCTGAGCTCTGACTAAAAAACGACCACAGCAACAAGTCTTGCTGCCTTGCACTCACTGAGGCACTGGCAGTATGTGCTGCCACTTTTTAGCAACTTGAAGGCTTGACCCAGTTGTATTAAAACACTCGCTGCTTGCAGCCTAATAACCTAAATGCTTCAGTTGAAGATCCTGCCAGTGTCACACCGTCTGATGTTGCGGTGCCACCACTCAGCCTGTCAGTGAGTGTCCTTCGAAATAGTATAAGACATAATCGCCACTCTGAGCCTGGGCGCATTTGACTTGTTGCCTGTCACCGTGCTTTTTGACACATTGCCGCTGTTACAGTACACTGCCGACGGTGCGTTTAGCTCGCTGCCCTACGAGCTCATGCTGCGCAGCGTCCTGAGCGCGTTCCCGTACTCGCCGAGCGTCATGACGCTACACTTCTGGGGCTTCAACTTCACGCACAAGACGCCCCAGGCCGACCTGCTCAAGCTCGCGCACCGTTACAACCTTTCTGCAATCAGCATCCGCGACGTCATCTGGCCGTAGTACACTTCCGGCCGTGAGCCATACAGCTCCAAGGACGAATGCACAGTCGACGGAATCCATCCCTCGGTCCCCATACACCATCTCACTGCGGATCTGCTGCATTCCCACTACGTGACCAAGTTTCTGGCATGGGTTGACTCCGCGATTGACGGCACTGCCAGCAGCACCGCAGGGAACGAGATTGTGGCGCTGCCAAATGCAGAGAACGCGTACCTGAATAGGTACAAGCTGGACCAGGTAAGCGTGGCCACTGCAACTTCAAGTGACTTGAAAAACTGAGTGAAAGTACTGGACCATAGTACCACGGGCGTACCCTACGTAGAGGTCTAGTGGTAACTCTAGCGGTCAGTGAGCACTTATTGCAAAGTAGCCGCATTGCGCATGGCAGTGCCTTCAATGTACAAATGGCGCGCTGCCTGCAGCCCAGCAACACAGAAACTGAGATGGCTGCTTAGCCTACTCATGAGTACTACTAGCAACTGCGGCAGCTGAGTGTGGCTCTCTGCAGAGAGCAGTTCGGAGCCAGAACCGTAACTTCTACTACTTCCACTAGGTACTTCATACTACTGACATGATGTGGCTTCTCCGCTGAAGTTCCTCACGCTGTCGCATCTGATTGACAACCTGTGGCTAGACCGCCCCCCTCCCCCGTGCTACCTAGTGCTCCAGCCGACACGCTTCAGTGTTGCGGCTGCAGTGCAACCCCACAAAGCTCCTTCGTAATGCGTTGTCCGTAAGATATATATGATTTTCAAAAATTGGTGCTTATTGAAGAGTATACGGATGATGTGTTCAAATTGATCATGCACTAGACAATTTTGCATGCGTGCTCTTTTCTCATCAACGAGTGATTACATAGGCTGGCATGGAGCACTCAGGCTGTTAACATAAGCAATCACAGTCCGCAGTGATGGATGCGCACGTGCACGGTCGCACGCAACTGGCATGCAGACACCTGTGTGCACAACGTTTTGCTAAAGATATCATACTACTTCAGTATACTACTAATGAGTAGTAGTGTGCATTTCTGACGTGTACGATGAGCGTATTCAATAAAGTCTGTGCTCGCCGAGTACTTGTACATTGCAAACATCCATGACGTGGCGTTAGATATACCTGCAGTGCTTGGGCACATGCGCAAGTATGACAAACAGGTGACACCCACATGTCGTGATATGCTCTTGTGGCAGACCACCATAGACTGCATAGTAGAGTCTGTTCATTCATTATTAGGCGCAACAGCGGCGCCTCACTAGCGCTCAGCTTGCGGAGCGCACTCTTTCGAACACCATCTGTACTGGCAGTTTTTCCTGTAACCCACATCTCCACGACCTCTCACTGCAGGCCACAATGGACTGCGCCATGGTGCCCAACGTCAATCGCGACAACGGCGTCATACCCGCGCTCGAGTCCGGCAGCTCCGGCTTCGTGGTCAAGGAAGAAAAGCTCTTTGCGTGCATGGCCTTCGACAGCGACGCGCCGCTCGCAGCCGTCGAGGTCACGACCCAGACGGGCCACATCTTCATCAGCAACTGCAACTTTGCGCTTGCAACGGATTCGCGCGTATACGGCGCGGAGGCTGCAGCCGCTGTGACCCTGCATCATGTAACCGCTAAGGGCAAGTGGGTGCCGCTGACGCTGCGGCAGCTGGTGCCAGGGATCCCCGAGGGATTTGAGGTAGATCCGCCAATGCACCCGGGGACTTACACAATCGGGGTGAGTGAAACGCCGAAAACTCAGCCACGCATGCACTGTGACGGTACATCAAAGTGAGCATGCATGCATGATCACCCGCTGATGCTGTACTTCTAGTAGCAACTAGAAGTGTCACACTCGTTATGGTGTGCTCAGATGTGCATGGGTATACTTCAACTTTTGTGTGCAATGACCACTGGCAGTTGAAGAGGCGAGATGTAACGCTTCGTCAACATAACTCATCATGCAGCAACGAGCACCTGACCTTTGCTAACCGATGGGGGTCCCCCCCTTCAGGACGAAGACATTCCACAGTGTCACAGTGGCTGTCATCGTAACTCCTACAGTATGCAATTGCGAGGACTGGTTCCTGGTGGAAGCTGCACAGGTCGAGAGTTTTTCATATTATGCTCAAGCAATTATATGCAACCCTTGCAGTTGTCTTAGCCATTGGCCTCCATACACAAACCTGTCAGTGAGTCTTTGCTGAGACCTGCTGCTACCCAGGCGGAGTCATTGATCCAACTTTCAAGGCAGCTCTGATATCATATGGGTAGTGTTCACATGATAACAAGCAGATTCCAACCCTTCCGCTGCTGCCCCGTTCGTCGCAGATAACCAAGAACCCGAAATGCGAGGGTTTTGCATGCTTACACGGCTTTGTGGCCATCGGCGGCCTTTGAGGTCACAGATAGTGGCCTTTCAACATGCGCACGCCCTGTCATGGATGATCAGAAGCACAAGCTTGTCGGCTAGGTGAGTTCCAGTCAAAACATATGTTTGCTTTGTGTTGTCAAAAAAAGGTCTAAGAAAGGTGGCGTATAACTGTGTCTGCTAATATCGCATCAGCCTCTCTTGAGATTACAACCGCAAAACAAAGCCCAGAACAACGACAAAGTCATTTGCTGCTCAATGCTCATGCTTGGTACCAAACGCTGTTTCAGAGCGCTTTGTTGATCACAACAGATCGAATGAGTCCTTTGCACAATAGCCATCAACTACCGGCATGCGGCAAGCTGGTACGTAGATCTGCTACATGGTAGTGCGCACTTCATCGAATCTGCAGCCGCCAGCATGAATGCGCTCAGCAATGTTCATGAGCACACACTGCGCATGCCTTGGTCACTGACAATCCTTTTGGGGCGCTCATGCTGCCTCAGATGCAGGCTACGGTCTACATGGTTGCATTAAATACCTCAAGTAGATGAATAAATGCTATCCAATTGAGCTCTGCTCTGGTTCAACAGCTGTTTATAGGCTTGCAAGCACATTCCCAGCGCAAGAATTAGTGGAGCTGGCGCAATGCTGTGTTGATGGCCCTCCTTTGTATGCTAATATAAGCCATCATGTAGCAGCATTTGTGACGTGTTTTGACCATAATCTGGCAGTACAAATCCTCTGTACTCACTTTGCAGGTGCAGGTGACATACTCACTGGGCAAATTGCTGATTCGGTGTCTGCAGATGGTGTATGTACTGGCAGCGGTGGTGGCTACATCAACATGGCGACCAACATCCAAGCGGCAGCAGCAGCACGCCGCTCACGATTATGGTTAGACGAAACGTTCAGCCTTGCAGATGGTGCAAGTCAAGGCTCTGAGCGACGAACCTGCGGCTTTGGGTGAGCTGCAGCTAGCAGTTTATTGTGCGTGGCGATGTGTGCCGTATTTGTTGTTTTCTTGTCATACCTATGCTCAGCCCGTAACAGGCAGTGGCGTGGTGTTGCTACTTTGGGGCACTGAGCCGGTTCTGGTGGCTTTTTTTCCCCTGCAATCGTTGCAGCCTTATCTGTGAGACGTCTTTGTACACCGGTGCTTGGCTTTGCTGTTTAGCAAAGATAACCTGGTGGTACCTGTTGAAGTGCGCATTGTGTGGCTTGACCGGGTTTTAAGGCGCTTTGACAAAGTGCTGCATGGCTTAGTATAACAACGACTTCTATGTTCCTGGCTAGATTTCAAAGTGCCGTGTTGTTTAGTAATGATGGCTGTTCTATGTTCCTATGATGATCTTCTGTACGTTTGAATTGTGGTTTTCTGTTGTCACTGCCCATCCTGAAGCATGCATTGTACGCAAGGAAACACGACGCCGCTTGACGATTGCCATGCGCTAGCCATCAGTGCACTGTGCAGTTATTCATGTCTCTGCATTACAATGGAAAATATAAGACTGACATATTCTACACTAGCACAGTGCCACGCTATCACTATGTAGCAGGTTAGGTGTACGCATACGCATATGATAACTGTGCGGTATGTGCCCCAGGAAGAACCGTTTGAGGTAATATGTAAATAGTGAGAACGACAATTGCCAATGCCATCTACATATCAGCCTCACTGCTGACATCCTGCATGATTATACATCAGGTTTGAAGGTGCAAACGCGTATTGCGAAGAATTTTTCTTTTGTGGGGTCATATCAAAACAGTCAAGGAGACAGATATCATCATCCATTAGGAAAATCATTGCATTAGGCAGTGGTAGTGTGGAGGCGTTAGGAGCGGCTTTTGTTGCAGGTAGTGCAGATGCTTCTACCGCAGACACGGTGACTCAGAAATGGGCACTGACGCCTACTTGCGGCGTGCGCAATTGCTGCATGAATGCGGTATAACGCAACGCAACAGGCGCGGCATGCTTTATCAGCGAGAGGCGCCATGACTCCCGCTGAATTATGCACGTGCAGCATCGAATGCTGCGTTCATAAAATCAAAGTGCAACGATGAAGGCCCGGCTTGTCAGCAGCACATCCATCTGTTCAAACCCGATACGCACAGCACCCCCTGGAATGTATAGAGGCCAAGGCCTAGTTGCAACCCCCTACATTGACAATAGAGTGATGTAGACGTATGCGGCCGTACAGCAGCTGCAGCGCTGTGCCTCCTGCTCATCTGGCGCCGGAAGTTGCAGCCAGGTGCGAAGGCCACCCCCCAGCTGTGACGGCCAAGTGGTAGTGTCATGACCATGTGCATCCTCGATAGCCACACCTCGCAGATTACTGCTGCATCGAGTAACTGCCTCAGTAGCCGGCGAGCTAGTATAAAGTCCAGGCCGTTACATGGCACGCTCAAATGCATGCCGGCTGCTTTTCCTCCACCCTTGGCTGCAGGTGGTAGAAGGCGCCATCACTGTGCATGTCTCAATCAAAAGCAGCACACAACGCACGACAGCGACAGCAGCGGTTCAACTTGGTGGCACCGCTGAGCTGGAGAAAGCAGCCGTTGCATAGCTTGTGACAGGTGAAGGTGAGGCAGACAAGCTCTGGTATATAGGCAGGGCTAAGTACAAGCAGCAGAACCAGCTGAAGCTGAAAGATACCAAAGAATACAGGGAAAAGTGCATACAGCAGCAGTGCACAACATGATGTACCCCACAACAGGCTCAATTGATCAGAGCCATGGAATAACCTCTACCAAAACACCCTTCTTATGAAAATGGTGTGCTGAAGTTTAAGGACGCGCTACACCAGCGCACATATTTATCTGACATGCTGCAGCCGTTGTGAAAACGGAGGCCGCAGATCATGAGATCTGGCGGCACCTATCCTGTGGGGGCGGGGGTTGCCGACTTAGACTCCAACATGATCCTTAATTGCACCTGTTGCTGCGCAAGATGCGCATCTACACCAGAGCATCGCAGAGGTGTGCCTGCATGCACTCAACAGCTATCACAGGCTACAACTCGCATCAGGCAAGAGTAAATGCCTGACGTGATATTCATTCTGCTACAGGTGATACCGAGTCCACTACACTATACTGAATGCGACTGACCCACCTGATCATGGCGTTCATGTCATGACATCGTGCAGAACGATATGGTGACCCCTTGACACCGCTTGCAACGGAAGTACTCTGCTGACGAGGGGTTTGTTCCGGGCTGGCGCACAAAGTCACGACCGCAGCCCCGGCATTCTCCGACCTCATGTGTGCTGGTCGGTGGTGTTCGTCCACTCACGCCTACAGGCGTACCTGTGTGCTGCACCTGCCGCGTTGAACACAGCATGTTCTAGTGTGAGCAGCAAACTTGCACCTATCTGAGGCAACAGTCAGAGTTGATGGCCACAGCAATGGTTTAGCTGGCGCCAATACAAACTCTATCATCTGCACGCAATGCAGCGATGATGAACGCTGCCTGCAATTGCAGAAATACTGTGAGAACTTGCATCTGGCCTCTGCAGATATCTGCAATAAGTAGCACCAATTATCATCAATCAACCTCATTCAATTAACAGTCGAAATTTTTAGCCTGCACACCTGTTACAGCCACTCTGTATGGCCACAACTGGCTTGAATCATCATGAAATAAAGGTGGCGTTGATGATCAACGGGCCGCTGATTTTCACGCCGACCTTTGAGGGTCGTCAATGGGGACATGGGCGACTAATGAAAGGTGCCAGTACAGTCGCCGATCAGATGGCGCGGCCTAACATCATGATAGTGCGTTTGCCAGGCACACCATGGAGGCTTGCGCTGTGGTCATTGCACATATCGTGGCCTATGGGAATGCTGCTACTGTTAGCAGCACCGCTGTGGTGTTGTGGCATGAACTGCGTTGTCAGCACGCTCTGACGGAGATAACATCCAATGAAACAGATCGCTTTGGTCATATGGAAATGCTGACTCGTGAAGCAGGCCACACATTCATGGCCGCAAAAGTAACTGTTGTGCAGACTGGCTCTCAGTTTGAAAGGCTCGTGTACTCTCTTTTTGACTTCACAGCGGCCTTCAAAGTGAGCAGATGGAATCCACTGAGTCACAACCATTTGGCAGACCACTTTACACTTTTGCTGTAAGCCAAACCCGGATATCGCAATGTCGCAATGCCGCTGCCATGTAGCTGACTGGGTGCGCTTGTCGGCATCAATGTTGTAAGTGATTATTAACTCCGGACAATACTGTAGCGGCAGCCTGTGTCACACACACCTGCGTTGCGAACTGAGAATACTGTCCCTGAGGGACCAGCGGTTCTGCTGCGACAGCTCCAGCAACACCGGGCTCCGCGTGAACTGGGCTGGAGACCACGTGCGCGGTGGCATAGATGGGTTGCGCACGATTTGAACTGCTCCTGCCAGGTGCCGATGGCTGCACCGTCACGGCCTCCGTAACAACGTACTCATGCCCGCCGCCATCAGCGCGCATGTTCACTTTCACAGTTGAAGGTTTATCCAGGAAGTTCAAAGTTGAAGTGTTGGTTTATTCTTTTTCGAATTGGAGTACATAGCTTTTGGCTGCTCTCACAGTAGTGCAAACGGCGACCGAGAGAGCCCTTTGAAAGGTTTCATGTACGCCGCTCGCAGCGAGCTGAAAATGCTGTTGTGGGTGTTATTTTCTCTTAGGCTTGAAAACACCATCATTTTTTGGGCTCGAAAGCATTGTGTTGGCGACATGGTAGCAACACGGCATGTAGAAGCACAACATGGCATCACCGGAGAGTTGATGTAAACTCGACAAAGAGCAGATCAGGAACGAGCTTGCATTTGCAGCAGCAGCTAAGTGCTGCGAGGTATGCAAAGAATGTAGTGAGGCGGCCCACATGCTTGCAGGCCACCGCAACAGCGAGCCTGCAAATGCGGCTGCAGGTGCTATATGCCTGCTCACAGCAGAAGCGTACACTTTGTGAACAAACAAGCTAGTTTCACTGTGGGTATTTCTGCAGAAAGAGTGGCTCCCGAGGGTCTTCTGTCCACAGTTAGCCCCTCCCCTGCCGCCGGGGCGGGGTCTGGTTAACTTGCCTTGAAGCTGTGCTCAAAGCGTGTTGCCCCTGAAGCACGATACTTGGTGCATGTTTGAAAGCGCCTAATCCAGTATCACATAGTGTGATGCATTCCAAGCTTCTTGTCAACTTTGAATGCAGTCAACATGAATGCAGGCGTATAGGTTGAGACGCGTGTGCCACTGGCAGCCTGAGGTAAGCACCGGCGTAACAAAGCCCGCCGCAAGCGCACTTCAGCACGCAGGCAGAATACGCACATGCTTAGTTTGGGATGCAATACGGTGCGTGCTGGCCTGTCATGATGTTGTGCCACTCATAAACGCATCCAAAATAAGTGTGGCAACTGCTGCGAGCACTTGGGGCCCCATGGGGGCTGCAGCCTTGAGGCAAAGGCCTCGACGCTACGGCTCCGCACATACGCCTTCCGCGCGGTGGAGATGATGAGCGCTGGCAGACACATGCCCTTTGCGGTCAATAACAATGTGAGGCGGTGGCTGCCAGAACCGCTTTAGAAAAATTCTTAAGGAAGAAGCAGCACGTGACCTCCACTGTGTTGTGCATACCCTGTTGACACTCTGTCAGCTTGGGGCACAAGTTACATACGCGCCAATGGGTTTGTGGCCTTTGCCAAGTTGCCGTCAGCCTGAGGCTGGTTTGCACAAAAGACCTGCAATTGCATCATGCTTGCAAAGCATCAGTATCGCCATATCATTGATGAGCAGCAGAAGGAGAGGCTGCACATGTGCACGGCACACCTGAGTGACGTTGTAAATCGAGGGAGCCGTATATACGTATGGCAGCAATGCACCTATTCCTGCCTTTTGTCCGCACATGAATCTGCAGCAACTGAATCGTGGACATGGCAGTGCAGTGTGTAGAGCAATGTGTTCGAAACAGCAAGCACAGCAACAGCTCAGGAGGAAGGGGCCGCATCAATGCCGCCGCTCCGCTCACTGGCCCGACGAATTCCAAACCAAGAGTTCTGCTGCACTGGATGGGCCAAGGCTTTGACACCTCTGAAAACCAGGATCGACTGAGCAAGGGCCATCAGCAACAGCAGCACATTCAGCACCACCAGCAGAACGCCGATCACACTCTGGCTGTAGGCGTCTACGTACTTGACCTGCATCAGCAGCGATGTGAACATGGTTGCTGATATGATGCTGTAACCGAGGCGATAAAGCATCTCATCTCCCCGCTCCCTGTGTGGTCGAAATGACTCGTACACGATGCCGGTGAACAATGCGAACACACACGCCACTGCTGTCTGCCCCGCTGTCCCAGGCATGATGAACATGAGAAGTGTTGTCAGCATAAGCCGGCGCAGACACTCTGCGCATTCCCAGTAGCGCGCAGAGGCGGCGTACGGTTTGCGCAAGAACGACGTCGCAGCTGTAAGCATCGCAGGTTGGTCGCCGTCGCCGCTCGTGCGTACCCCTTGCCGAATGATTACCGCGAACATTGCAGGGATGCCGATTGGGTAAACTGCCACCATGACTACGGCATACACTGTATACGCCGTGTGCCTGGGAGTGCCACACTCAAGTGAATAATCGGCCAGAAGGTAACTCGTACCACCAGCCTGAGGGCCATCGTAGTTGAGGGTCTCGCAGACAAAGGTTTGGAATACTGTGAGCGAAACGCCGGAAAAGATCAGGAACGCAAAGACCAGCAGGATATTCAGGTCCTTCTCAACAAATCGCCGCAGTTTCACACCAACAAAGCTACGTCCGCTGCGTGTTCTGCACCAGAGGTACGCACGAGGAGCGAGGAGAAGAACGGCGATCCCCAGAGGAACGAGCGTGCTGAGGCACAGTCGCTGATAGAAGTTGAGACGCACCAGGCACCCTGCCGATGGTAGCCACCGCAGGTCTAAAGTCAAGACGTCCACAACATGCAGGAACTCGAGGTACACCGACGGCACGGGGACACCAGTGATGCTGACGAATTGCGTGAGCACCTGCAGGACGATGACGGGGGTCCGCAAGTGTCTCGCAACGACCAGACCAATGTGGGCCAGCTTTAATGCGCTGCCTGCAATCACACCGGTCTGTGCGGCGTCCAAGCCGTCTGCCGTACCAAATGCCGTCGAAAGCAGGACCCATAGACACAAGGCCACAGCGACGACAAAAGCGATCAGGACAGCGAGCGCGGTCCCCACTGCTCCAGGACTGCACTCCACGCAGCCGTACCCTTTGACAGCGGCATACTTCTCCTGACATACGGCGCAGTCTGCGTGCGAATTCACGGGAAATGCGAGGATGAAAAACTCAGTAACTGTTGTGAGCACAACAAAAAAATTGATCGGTGAGGACATGAGCGTTGCCGCATGCCACTCACATGGTCCCTGGAAGCCCTCTGCACAGTATGCATCAGAAGTCCATTTGCCGGACTGCAGGACCCCGGTGCCACCTTTGCAAGCGTCCTTGTTGAGACACTTCCTGATGTCGTTTTGGACTATCTCGTCGTTCTCCCGCCAGTAGCCTGCTGCCAGCGGCAGCGTGGCGACTGTTGACCCAACAGTGCTACATGCCAGTGTGTCGGACCGGCAAGTAACGCACGCCGATTTGCCTTCTTTCGTGGAGATGTACGTGTCAGCTTTGCAGCATTGCCTGAGTGGTGCCATAGCGTGTGAGCAGATGAGAAGCGTGTCAGAAAAGGGTGATGCGCGGCTAGTGCATCTGTTCTGCAAACATGCACTCACCATTTCGTCGTGTAGTCGGCAACAGCATCCATGCACGACGCTCCCACACCAGTGTTGCTGCCACCGGAGTAACAGCATTGAGCTGTGTTGCCCTCAAACACCGAGTACACATCCACCTGAACACCCAAGTCGGTGTGATTTCCACGTTGAACGATGGCCCCACCACCGCCGAAGAGAGCAACATTGTCAACAAACTGACAACATGTCACGTTCATGTTCAACGGATATTCATCAACTGCCAATGCACCTCCCACAGAAGCTCCATTGTCCTCGAAACTGCAATCTGTCAACTCCCCAGTCAGCCTGAGGGGGCCACTGCTGAAGGTGCTGCTGAAGTTGAAGTTGAAGTTGCTGCTGCTGCTGGAGAAAGAGCTGGGAGATGCAATCGCACTTGCTGCTTTATCGCCCAGGAGTATAGCACCTGCTCTTCCAGTATCCGAGTCTGCAAACAAAGTTGCATTGTCAGATTGACATAATACCAGCAGCCGTGACTCAAGAGGCGAACAATTGCATTTGCAAGTTATTACCTGCTGTATTGCTGGCAAACCTTGTTTTGTTAACCAAGACCCGCCCGTGAAGAAAGGAACTGGCTCCGCCGTTGACTGCGATTTACACGACATCACATGAAACACCTTGTCAGGACGATAGTGGTGCAAACATAAGGATGCCAAGAGCCAGGGGGCGGAGCGCATGCTGAGCTCTACGTAAACACATTTGCGTCGCTGAACCCGTTGTCACAACGTGCAGCGTTCCATGTTGACAGAACTACAGTCCATCTGGAGATTGTGTACGATGGCGCCACCATGAGCGGCTTGTCACACAATTGTTAAGAGAGCTGATGTGCCATATTGAAGGCAGCACGCAAAGGAATCATGCCACGTGCCGCACCGTCATCATTCACCTGCAGAGTTGCGACTGAAGCTGGACAATTGTATCTCCAGAAAACCTTCCACGAGGGCTACCGCTCCGCCATCTTGGCCTGTGAAGTGCCAAAACGAAGGCGCAAATGACTGACAGTAGCATAAGCGATACCGCGAGAGCGGCCACGTGAAGCACTAGCTCAGATCTGGTGCAGACGCGCTTGAGGCTGCGCCACTGCACTGCAATAACTGACATACTCATCAGCACGAACCGCAGCTGTCAATTTTGCACTGTGACTCTCTAAAATGGTGTTTGGTAGCTGCGTCGACTTCAGCGGATTGTGGTGCCATTGAAGCTGACATCATCAGTACAACGAAGAAAGGAAAACTATCACCCGCCGGACCTGTACATCACCTGCTTTGTTGGCGGAAGGGTTGGAAAATGCCACAACCATAAGGCTGCCAAAGTTGTTTATGGCTCCGCCGCTTCCTTGGCCTGCGAAAGGTGCACACAACAGATGCAGATTGTCAGACGGTCAGTAGCTGCATGAAACTGCCAAGTAAAAAGCAGCAGCTCGTAACATGAGCGTCCAGACTGCCAGGCTGGTCCTACTAGCAGTTGATGCTATTGCTGCAGCTGCGGCAACAGCAGCAGGTTCCTCACACAGCCGGACCGGGTGCCACCACCACTGATGGTACGCCAATTTTGGCAAGGAACCTTTCAACAAAGGTGCTGCGAGCACAGGATGCTCTGCCTGTTTCTCTTGTCCGACCCTCTCCTGCCAGCTGTCATACTGAGACAGTGCAGCAAGACCAGAAATTGGCCCTTGGGCTTGACAATGCCTAAAACCGCTACCTGCTTCGCTGTAATTTGCATCAGAAGAATTTGTGCTCGCAGAACTTTTGAAGCTGCCAGAAGACACATCGCCCACAACTGCCACCATGTTATCGGCACCTGCGCCTTTGGCCGAGGCGGTTTGGTCAGTCTGAGTTGATTCTCAGTGCTGCTACAGCGGCTGAATCTGCGCCTGCAGCAATTGGGAACTCTGATGTTGTGCTATTGCTGTCGCTGCCTTTGCTGGCCGCTAGCCTTAAAAGCTCCTGAAGCCGTAGGCTCATAATCACTGACAGATACGCACATGCAGAGGGAGACAAACTTTAAGGAAGACCTGCCGAACTGCTGGCAGGCAGCTCGCAGCGCCAGCGTAGGCGTCACGTCAGACCAGAACAATGACCAGTAATATTCATCAGGAGCAAACGTGCTTGTAATGTAACTGCCACCATCAACGCTAGTCCGAATACACGAGCCTGCTTGAGTGACACGATTCAGTTATCTATAAATGTAAACGAGGTCCATATTCAAACAGGCGGCACATGGCTAAGTTCAAAGTTTTCGGCAATTTTGGCACAAAGGGAGCCAAAAACCAGGAACCAGCCAAAGGCACACAGAGAGAGAGGAAGCGTGTGCCACGTGTCAAGTGCCACGTGTTCGAACACCCTTGTGGCAATCAGTCAATCAGACTTCGTTGGCACGGGCAGCTCGAGTCGACAGGCGAACCTGCGCTCTGCAAGGCTGCTGCCACATCAAAAATTATGCCAGCTACGAGGGCTCGCACTGCTGCAGCTGCCGCTGCCGCGCCCGCTCGTGGTGGTGGCAGGGGACGTGGGGCTGGACGTGCGGCTCGCGGAGGCCGAGGGCGAGGGCGATGTGCGGGAGCCAGAGGCGGTGGAGAGCAAGCTGCTGTTACTCAGGCAATGGCGGCGGCCGCACTAGCAGCCGTGGAACTTGAGGCAGCTCAACCTCCGCAGGAGGCAGTCGCTCCGCTTCAGATTGCAACCGCGCAATTTGACAAGCACTGTGAGCATGCGAGCATGCGTTCGGCATGTCAGCAGCGGCTGTTCATGCCATCATCCGTTCGCAGCAGCGACCGGACATCTCCGACGAGGCTTTCATCACTCCTCCGCGTCGTCATGGCGGCCCCCGCATGCACCCAGGAACGGTTACCGCAACCACGGCCTGCATATGGCAACTCTTGCTAGGAGGGCACATGGCGGTTCCTCCGCTGGCGAACGATACTGCGGTATTTTACACCGCACTCATGTACCGGAGGAGGTTCCTTCGCCTTTCTATGGTACCGCTACCGCCTCCGCAGCGGCAGGCCATCCATAACTGGCAATACGGTGCACCCCGCGGCTACGGCAGCGCAGGGCTAGCCCTCACACACCTGCTGCTTACAGCATCCACCGCCCACACTACCTCTACACCGGCAGCACAGAACGGCGCTCATCCACCGGCCGTGCAGTGGAGCGCTGACGATGTTGCAGCACCGCATTTGCTGCGCTCGGCGCTAGCCATCCTCCGTCAGATATTTATCGGACTGCGGGAGATGGCCGGAGCAGCTTCGCCTGGTGACCCGTTTACGCCCATCGACTTGGACAGTACGTCGCGGCTCACCTTTCTCGATGCCACCATAGCGTCGATGGAGCCGCTTCAGGAGGTGGCACAGGGTTTTTCGGCGTCTCAAGCACACGGCGGCGCCGACAGCAGCACCAGCATTTATGTCATCAAGTCCGTGGTGGATCACGTGCACAGCACGATGGAAGAGTTTCACGGGGCCATGCTGGAGTGGGCTTATCAGCACCACGCCGATAGCACCGTGACATGGTCGCTGCCGCCTAGCATCAAGCTGGACTTCTGCCCATAAATACAGTACTTCGAGCAAGCCGTACGCAGCGCTGACCTCATGCGGAGTCAAGCCGCCGCTGCCATTACGGCGGCGGCGGCCACCAACAAGCGGCCAGGCCCCGGCGCGCGCGCCAGCGGAGAGGATCGGGGCAGCCGGGCACGCCTCTCACCTCCCAGCGCGGCCAGCGGTGGCGGCGGCAGCAACGGCGGCGGCAGCAGCGGCAATGGGGGCGGCACTGGCACCGGCGAGCCCAGCGGCAACTACCTTAGAGCGCGCAGGGTATGCCTCAGCTTCTATGCCGGTGACGGTTGCAACAGCCTGAGGGACTCATGCCCGTACGTGCATGTGCGGCGTGGACAGCATCTGCCGCCGGCCACGGCTAGTGCCGCCCGCGGCGGGGGCGGCGGTGGCGGTGCTGCTGCAGCAGCCACGGGGGCTGGAGCAGCGGCGCAGGCGGCTGGGGGGGGCGACCTGGCGCGTCAGCCTACGCAGAGGAGTGCCCTACAGCGTAATGCAGCCACTTGGCAGGCGGGCGCCGCTGCAGGTCAGCCTCCCCACGAGTAGGTCAGCTCAGTACCCTCGACCCACCAACACATACTCAGTGTAGCAGCGTGCTGACCATCACCGTGTAAGAGACGACCTACCTCTCGCGGTGCACGCACTAGTATCAGCGGTGGAGCTGCTCGCATCCACACTGTAGTACCTACGCTACCCAACACAGCAGTTCACGTGAACGAGACACAGCATCACAATGCAGCACATTCACTTTCACCTTCCCTGCGGAACCAACAATATCATGGGCAGCATGATGTACCTTTGGTGCTTGGTGCTTTAATGCCGTTTTTTCGTACCATTGGCTGCGTGCATCCTGCACTACGGAGCTACTCAGGATCATGTACATGCTCACCCTCTCGTGCGCAAGACGTGTCACTGCACCTGATACACGTAGGTAGGGGCAACGGCACCTGGCACTTCCCTTCTCGAGCTAGCGAATGTACCTTCAAGGTTTAAAAATCTCAGGGTTAAAAAAAAAAATCACTTGTGGAAGCAGAGTGAATGCTTGCTGCGCATGTCTCTTCACATACCATACGCCTATGGTCGTTAGGACAGCAGCGCGTCGCACCTTCCCTTTGCCATGATTCCTGAATGACGTACAGCAGTATCTACCCCGGAATCAGGCGGAGTGGGCGCATGTCGCACATGTCCCCTCATAATATAATTTATATTATGCCACGCATTGGCTACAGGGGCAGCGACACCTGGCACTTCCCCTCACAAGCCGGCATTTATACCTTCCAATGTGGGTTACACACTTAGCAATGGACTGGGCGCTTTGTTGCACATGTCCCCTCACATACCATATGCTTAATAAATTATGGTCGTTGGGGCAGCAGCACTTAGCACCTTCCGCCAGCACGATGTTTCCTGACTGAGGAGCATGTCCCCTCACATACCATGCGCTTATGGTCGTCGGGGGCAGCAGCGCTCAGCATTTTCCCTTCACATACCATAAGATTATGGTATTATTATGGTTCCCCCCCCCCCCACCCCCCCTTAACACGAGAATCCCTCAACGACGAACTGTACAGCAGTAAACTCGTCGTGAATCTGGCAAGCGGGCGCTTGTCGCACGTGTCCCCTCACAGGCCACATATCTGGCCACAGGGGCAGCGACGCCTGGCACTTCCTCTCACGAGCCGGCATTCATACCTCCAGCCCGCATTTGTACCTCCAGAGCTGGTCATACACCTAGTCATGGCGTGGGCGCTTGCTGCGCATGTCCCATGCATACCATACGTGAAATATGGTCGTTGGGGCAGCAGCGCTTAATATTTCCCGTCAGCACGATGTTTTTCTGACTGAGACGCATGTCCCCTCACATACCATACGCTTGTGGTCGTTGGGGCAGCAACGCTTAGCGTTTTCCTCACACATACCATATGCTTATGGTCGTTAGGGCAGCAGCACGTTGCAATTCCCTCTAACTTGGATATTTTCTGACCGATGTGCATAATTAATAATGTCCCCTCACATACCACAACATTAAAAAAGTGCATGGTCGTTGGGGCATGGGGGGGCGTTGTGTGTGGCAACCCATTGCAGTTGCTGCCATGCGTTCCCCCGTGAGGATGGTGTTTTCCCCCCACTGCGCCTGCCATGACAGTGTGTTCTCAACTCTCCTGTGCACTGCTTGCCCATATGGCATTGCATGTTCATCATGGCATGTCTAGCACAATCCCTGTGCGTCAGGCATCGCATTCTGTCGACCAGCCTGTAGGCTAGTTCAATGTGTGTACTCCTAATGCATACAATCACTTTCCACAAGCCCCAGCACAATGTGTCAAGGCTCTTGTAAGTTGGCAGCATCTCGATTCCTGATGCAAGCAATGCCACAGGTACTTGTTGTTGCCCCACATCTGTAGTGCTGCAGCAGTGCGCAGACATTTTCATGCTCAGCAGCACCTCAGCGAGGTGAAGTATGCCTTTCGAGCAAAATCATGCAGCGCGCATAAGGCCCACCACAGACAATGTCACGCATTGTAGCATCGGAGATTGCAGCACACAAGTTTGGCTGGCGCATGCTACACTGCATGCTCTCCGCGGAGTGCTTGCAGGCACCCCTTGCAAAGCGTACCCCAGGGCCTGCGACACTGCTGCTGCTGGTCCTCTGCCACGCAGACGCCATGTGACACAGGCGCCGCACTGCGAACGCAGCTGCCGCACCAGCAGCACTGCAGCAACAGCTTTGGCGGCTGACACGCACGCGTACGCTAGACTTAACCTTGCACTACTTGTGCTGGGATGGTCAGGGGAGTCACCTGACAGTGTGTAACATCATCTGCAAGGTACATTTGGCAAGAGATGGCATTGTGCTTGTTCCAGGTGTGCTTGCTTGTGGTGTCTTACATGCACCTGCTAGCCCCTGTCAATGCATCAATGACATTTCATACCCCACCTGCTGTATTGGCGGAAAATTCGGACGAGTTCAGCACCGCAATGCCTCCATAGCTGGATATGGCTCCACCACCTTGCCCTGTGCAAAGTTCACACGATGGATGCAAAGGTCAGACGGTCAGCAGCAGCCTTGATGACAACACAGTGTCACGGCAAAAGAAGGAACACGCCACACCCACTTGCAGATCGTCACCTGTCAGGTATCACCTCACCTGCTCTGTTTGCAGTAAATCTAGACGAGCTCAGCGTCATATTGCTTTCATAACTGGCCATGGCTCCGCCACCTTGCCCTGCAAAACGCACACAACGGATGCAAGAGTCAGACAATCAGCAGCAGCCCGGCCGTTACGGTGGCAGACGGCAAAACATACAACACGCCGAATCGACATCAGCGCCTGAAGTGTCTTCGGTGAAGCAAGTGATTTCATCTGCCACACCTGTATTGCTTACCCGCGTTGTTTGCAAAGAAGCTGGACGACTGCAGTGTCATTTCGCCGCCATCTTGGTAGATGGCTCCACCAGCCAGGCCTGCGAGATGCGAACACAAGTGCGGCAAATCTCAGAGCGTCGTCGGTTGTGTGCATACAGTCGTGAGCATGACGCTTGATGGCTTCACCCATGTTGTCGGCTTAGGGCACCTGGTCCATTCAAGCCGATATGCTATTTCGAGGGGGGCACTGCCGGCAGTCAGTGGTGCAATGTCAGGCCGTTGGCGGTTGGAGGGCACTGCCGGCAGTCAGTGGTGCAATGTCAGGCCGTTGGCGGTTGGATTTTCAGAGTCATGAGCATGATGCTTAATGGCTCCGCCCATAGCATCAGCCCGCGGCACTGTTGCAATATGCCATGTCAAGGTGGGCAGACAGTGGGTAATCTGTCACGCACCGGGCCTGTTGATGTTACCTCACCTGCTGTATTGGAGGAAAAAACGGACGAGTACAGCGCCGCATCGCCTTTGTAGTTGTATATGGCTCCGCCAGCTTGCCCTGCGTCATGCGCCCACAACAGATGCACATGTCAGAAGGCGAGCAGCAGCTATGAAAGTGGCAGGCAGCAAACATGAGCACGCCAAACCGACATCTGATTCATCACCTGAAACGTATTTGGTGAAGCAAATCAGTTGACCCACCACACCGGTACATAACACTTACTTGCATGGTTCGCCGAGACTTTGGACGATTGCAGCGTCAGACTGGCACGTCATTGTGTATTGCTCCACCATCCACAAGTGCAAGATGCACACACAAGTTATACACCGGGCCAGTCTCAGAGGTGGCAACGCCTCACCTGCTGTGTTGGCGGAAAATTTGGACGAGCTCAGCGCTACATAACCTCCATAACTGGCTATGGCTCCGCCATACTGCCCTGCAAGATGCACACACAATGGATGCAAGGGCCAGACGGTCAGCAGCAGCCTTCAAAGCTGCACGCGGCAACAGTTTGCGACACGACTGTAGGAATATGGGGCATTCCTGGAAGTTTAGGAAGAGCTCAGGATCTTTCTTAGGTTGCTCTTGGAGCTCAGGAACTTTCACAGGTTGCTCTTGGAAGCACTGGCTCAAACGAAGTTGCTCTTGGATGCTACTTCGCAAATCCTGGTAGGTTCTGTCATTTTTCGAGAAGTTTGTACCCCCTCTGAAGGGCCCCGGGTAACGATTGTATTTTGCATGGTTTGATGTAATGATCACTTCTCTTTTGTTGCACTGCAGCTCTCCACTTTCCTCTGCTGCAGCAGCTGTGCATTGGCAACAGTTGCCTGCCTGGCAGAGTGCAAAGTCAGCTTCCCAACACGGCGAATCGGCATTTGCTTTGTCACCCGGACATTGTTGGTGAAGCAATTTAGATCAGTTCACTCACCACGCCAGTTTCACTTACCCGCATCGTTCGCAGAGAAGCTGGATGTCTGCAGTTGCAGACTGCCACCATCATTGTATACAGCTCCACCAACACCACCTGCGTGATGGACACAAACGGTTGTAATGTCAATGTCTCGAGAAAGTGCAAGCAGCCTGGCGACGCCTGGCTCGTCAGTCGGAGAGCACAAGTCAACTCTGCGGCAAACATGCTCAAGGCCTTCTTGACGAAAAAAAACAAGACATTGTTTTGCATGCGTCAGCGCAAGCGCCGGGGTGACCAACTGTGCGTGACTCAAGGCTTTCACAGCTCGACCTGCATAGTTGAAGAACGCCGAGACCAAGCAGATGATGTCGTCGCCAGCATTGTAGACAGCTCCACCGTCGCGAGCTGTCACGCTAGTGTTGGAGAGCACGCAGTGCATGATCTCACGGCCAGCAGACCAACTTTAGACATGTACTACTAATAATACTGCTCCGCCGCCCAGGGGACGGGTAATTTAAAATTTAAAAGCCGTTAATGAGGCGTGGGCTATCAAGAATCATGTTCGCTTGGCGTGGACAAAGACCAGCCGCCCATCACCTTTGCCGTACATGATGCTGGACTTTCGCCGCTGCCTGTCGCCAGTAAGCTTCCGGTACGTTGCTGTGCCGCTTGGCATCAATGGCGGCCCTGTGCACGCCGCCGCGACAACAAGTTTGGCTGCTATAGCGGGCACGTCAACACCTCTGTCAAGGGGGCTTTGCAGCCACTGGCAGCCATGACTCGGAGCACAGTGACTGCACATCGGCCAGACGCGCAACTTGAAGCGAGAACCGGCGCTTCGCCCTGCCTCGCCACAAGTCTTACCATGCTGCATAAGCACTGCGGCTCACGAATACCTGCAGCACTCACCGCTGACCGCACTGCAGTCACTATCGCTGCCGCCTGCTGCAGCAGCAGCTGCTGCTGCTACTCCTTCAGAATCTGCCAGATTAAGCAGAGGCTTCAAGAAGTTCAAGAAAAAGGAGCTTGTCTGTTGCTGCTGCTGCTGTGTGGGCTGCTCTGATCACCAAGAGGGCAATTTCTCTTAAAACAATTGCTGCTTGCTTTGCTGCTTAAAGTTTGCAGATCCGCGCCGCCTCGCTTGGAGTGCGCCAGCGCTGAAGTCAGTCACTGTGGCAGCTTTGCCGTCCCTGGTGTGCCTGCTAGCACGATTTGTCTTCCTGTACCTAGCCCAGTCACTGTTGCCACTCTCCTGTCTTTCCGGAGAAGAAACATTCGGATTCTACGAACCCTTTCTTGGCACAGTTTAGTGCAAAAGTTCCTACTTCTAAAGAGCTAGACTAGTCTTCAAGAGTTTCAAATTCAATTTGGTCAAAAGCGCTCACCTGTATTGAACCAGAGTTGGCAGGCCTCCAGTGACAGCTGCCCGTCTTGGAAGACTCTTATGGCTCCACCGCCATTGCCATCGCCATCAGCACGTCCTTTTCTAAGCCTGAGGTTCCGCAGCCGCACGGAAGCACCCGGCTGCACGTGCAGCAGCTGCGTCCTGTTCTGCCCCGAAATCGCAGCAGGCTCTGACTCGGAGTTCAAGCCGTCGATCACGAGATATGTTCTGTTGCCTACAATTATCGGTTCGGTGAGGTTGACCAACCCTTGCCACTGTACAGCAATGGTCTGATCAGGGCACACCGCTGCCTGTATCAGCTTCATTGCACTTGCATAGTTATCGATGATGCCCGGAGGTGCCTCGCAAGCCTGAGCAACTGGGGCGCCGGTGGCTTGCCTGACTAGCGCAGACACAACACAGAAGACGAGACTTGTCACTGTGCGACACATAGCGACTGCGTCTCTGCGCTTTCAAGTAGAGATGGTGACACCTGGAAATTTCTGTGGAAATTTCTGCGAAGTTGGAAGAACCAACACTCGGTGCAGAATTATGTATTTGCCCTATTACACGGCTGACGACAGCAGAATTCATTCCATGAACAACTTGCCGCAAACCGTCCAACCCTACCAGAGGACGCCAACTTCAACCGCGTCAGCGAGCCCCCCCCCCTGGCGCTGCTGTGAAGTTGAAGTTGAAGTCATTATGTGCCCGTGATAGGTCATATGTGTTGTATGTGTAGATGGTGCACTATGAGCTGAATTGGTGCACCAGATCAGCCAGGAGGGCGCTGAGGCACATGGCATATGCTGACATATGCACTCTGGGAATCGCACTAAATTAAATGCTCACATGATGATGTCTGAACTCTAGATTGCGCAAACCCTGCCCTAACCCTAAGCTAACCCTAACTCCAAGTCCTAGCCCTCCTCTGCGTCGCAACTAGGGTTAGGATTAGCCGTGCTGCCGCTCGTGCACGTTGACGTGCCAATGCTCACCTCTAATCCTGCACCATGTCGGACCCTCAACAACAGTTACTGTGGAAAATGTGCAAGCGACAGCTCTTGGTGCAGGCGACTTAGCGGTGGCTGCAGGACATGACAGGCTAGGCAGCAAGCTACGGATCTGTAAGCAAGATATGGCCAAGGACTGAAGTAACATTTTCCTGCACAAAATGGGCTAGGCTTATTGTTAGTTTAATGTACATACAGTATGGTATTACCATAATATCACAGGCCCTATTAGTAACTGGGGTCCACTGTTATTCAAGTTGAACGCTGCAAAAGCCCGATGAAGCCCTACTCGTCATGCACTATGAGTCGAATGAGGCCTATCTGCCATGCCATGCATGCGTGCGCAAAATTTCCAGTATCATAAAGTTCCGTCCCTGAGTCAAATTGGTGGCAGGGTTCATCCCAGCTTCAAGGTTTCATGTTGAGCGGATGTGATGTACCAATTATCGACAGGCCTGGACGAAGCTTTGCCATAGCATCGAGCGAGCATTGCTGTGTCGCTCTAGCGAAAGGTGCGACTGTCGGTTATCGGGTACTGGGTCATAAATGGCCTTGCTCAATTTGCAAACGATAAAGGCCGCCGGCAAAAATCCCTGGTGTCTCTGCACACAGGCACTCGCGCTAGCTATGCGGGCGCGTACTACATAGTACTAAGCTTAGGTTCCCCCTCTGAAGAGCCTCTGAGCGCGCCCGCTATTCCTGCCTGCTTTGCCCCACTGTCATTAGGGGTAGTTGCGAAAGTCACCCATCTGTTTTACACCCAGCACGGCTAAGACCTAGCCTTCCCAAGCCTAGGAATTCAGCAGGGGGGGTCACGATATATGACGGTGGTGGCGAAGGTTCAGGGAAGCCCCCCGGGTGGGGAAGTGCGTGCGGACTCCAGCTGTACTTTTATTTAATTTCGCTTCGCTGTACTTTTCATTGAATATCGCTCAGGGCGCAAAAAAGCCCAGATGAATGGTATCTAAGCTTCAAGTTAACAATTGCTGTATGTACGAAATTCAGCTGTACCTGGTTGCCCTGATACAGTACAGCTGGTTGAGCAGGTCCTGGGCAGCAGGGCAGCAACTTCAAGTTGTTGAACATCGCCGCCCGCTGCCATCTTTGTTGCTTTGAGGTTATTGAAAACGCTGGTTTCAAATCAAGTATATATATGGCAGCGGTGAGCTGATGTGTGAAGAATGTATATTGAGCACTGTGGCAACAGTTGAAGTTGGCAGGCCAGCGCTTTTTTTTTCAGTACAGCACAGCACATATACCTTTTTTCAACTTTTGGTTCAGCCACGCCAATGCCAAGTCACGGATGAATTGTTGAGAATGCCCTGGTCTCAGACCTGGGCGCTTTGTCTGACGACCAGTTGGCCGGATAGCGGACCGGTCACTGCCGTGGCTTTGATGGGCAATAATTGTACTAAGCAAGATATCTGTGCATTACTGTTGTGGCGAGCTGCCATCAGCAAAGCGCCCAGCTATGCAATGCGGAAGCACACACATGTATAAGATGCACAAAGGTGTGATCAGCGCTATGAACCGGCAGCACCTCAAGTTTGTCGATGCAGTCATGTTATCAAGTGCAGCAGTAACCCACAGCAGCAGCTTTACACATGGTGGCCTTTGCGTGGGCAGCATAGCAGCAAAGCATAAATGACACATCTTGCCTTGAGAAAAGACGAATTTGCAAGGCACCTCACCCTGTGCTGGTCAACCTTTTAAGACACAAGCACGAGGATGAAGCAGAATGAAGGCCTTCATAAGTCCATTGGTCACTTGATCTGCAGTGTAATGTCCAAGTATGCGCAGGTGAGCAAGTATAAGGTCAACAACCCGGGAAAGACAACTCCTGCGCACCTCGAGAACATTCATATATTCCCAGACACCTCTGTTGCAGGCACCATTACAGGCACACAGCTGCAGGCAAGCGACACATGATGTCAAAATGAGCAACCTAGTGGTAGGGCACAGATGAGGCTGCCCCACAGAAGGCCTGGGGCCAGGCAAGCGCAAATGACCGCCAGTCTTAACTGAGGTCACCGCGCTGCACATTGTGTCTACTACTGTAGGAACGTAAAAACCCGCATGGCATTGTTGGGCCTGAGGCTTTGTCTATGCATGTAGATACCACAAGTGCAGGTCTTCCTTTGTCACGTTGGTGATCAGAGTCAACCATTGTAAAGTGTGGTCCTTCATGCTGGCGATGCTGCAGCGGGGGGCACTGTGCATCTCATCTCTGCACGTCTACAAGTGTGCGGCGGCACTAGTCAGCAGCAGCCGATCAACACTTCTTGGCCCCCTTGGGACAACCCTTGCCCTTACAACAGGCGCCGTCAACAAAGGTAGCTCCCTGCATGCCATACAAGTAAAGACATGGAAACAGTGAGTACCGTCAGGATTATGGTATCTGATGAAGCACATCATTCAGCACACAATCATCGCGGGCTGATGTGGTGCTTACAAACATCGAACCTGACAATGTGAACGTGTGCGCACGTGATGTGCACACTAGTCTACATGTACATGTTGGCAATGACATTGTCACACCGCTGCTACATGGCGTCATTACACCACACTCTGCATCAGTTATCCATGCACTTTGTGGTGGCCACGCCTTGAGAAAATGCTGAGAGGCAAGCTGTTGGCATTTATCCAGACTCGGTGAGCAATCAGTGCCAATGTTTCTGCACAGCTCACACTTCAACACATAATGACACTTCTCTAGCACTGACGGAGTACACGGTCATGCAGAGATGGTGCGTAGTGCCATTGTCGAACAGGTCGTGCGTAGCGCGAGAAACGCGTACGAGTATCCATAGACTGGTGAGAGCGGCTACGGGTACGAGTTAAACCTGTGTTGGTACGCGGATACCTGTGGAACAGATTATTGCTGGTCGAACAGGTTTTTTTGCCTGTTTCAATTCTGTTCCACAGGTATCCGCGTACCCGTTGTCTTGGAGCACAGGTTTAACTCGTACCCGTAGCCGCTCTCACCAGTATGAGTTTTCGATGGCTTTCACAAGAATCTGGTGAAAGCCATCGAAAACTCATTGAAACAGGCAAAAAAAACTGTTCGACCAGCAATAATCTGTTCCACAGGTATCCGCGTACCCGTTGTCTTGGAGCACAGGTTTAACTCGTACCCGTAGCCGCTCTCACCAGTATGAGTTTTCGATGGCTTTCACCAGATTCTTCGCAGCAATCAGGGCTAGCGTCTAAACTCAGACGGCCTTGGCGCAACTGACTTTGGGTTTCGAGCCCTGGCTAACCTAGTTTAGCCAGGGCGCAACTGGCGCAACTCTTATTAAGGCTTCTGGTGCTTCTACAGTCACTATTGAGGCCCATAGAGCTTACATGAGGGCTAGGGTTAGGGTTACGGGCATGACTAACCCTAGTTAAAGGACTAACCCTAGGCAAGACTCGCGAATAAACTCGCGAGTAATGAGCAATACTCGTGAGTAAGTGTGCGAGTATCGCCAGTTGCGCCACGAGTCACATGCCGGGGCAGCTGGCGCAACTGGCGCAACACGCTGGCGCCACGTGTTTGGCGCAAGAGTTTAGGTTAGACGCTAGCCCTGCCAGCAATGTCCTACTTCATGTATCACACTACAAGACGCTTGAAGCTGCTTTGGGAAAATCGTCTGAGGCTCGTTGGCTCGAAAGCCGTGCGTGCCTTACTACTAGGGCACGAAACATGGGTGCAATGTACTGACTGGGATAATGAAGCATTGAGTAGCTGGCATGCACAATGTAAATGCACCTTACTGGCATGCACGTCTCTTTGGCAGTAGCTCTCGGGCCAGCGCAGCGTGGCGTTGAGCTTTGAGTCGGTGAAACGAAGCTCGCTGTGAGAAGCCACTGCGTCCGAGCCGAGCCGCTACGGGGTCAGCTATATAGAAGATGCGTTCTCTCGTCGGTGCTTGCTCGCAATCGCAGTTGCAACGCACGCTCACGCTCCTTCCACTTTCGTTCAAACTTCGGCTCAACCCTACAACAGATTTATTCGAGAAGCTCGCGAAAACAAGCACGCAGAGTGTACGAGATTTTCACTCGTACCGCGTATCAGCTGTGGACCAGTGCAGGTCTTACTTGTTGCCTCACACGACAGGTTACGCGTACGAGTTATTCCATGGCCACGAGCACGAGTTAAAACGCGCGTCAAAAACTCGTACCTGTACGCGTGCCACAGGTGTACGCGCTACCTCTGCAGTCATGTCACCAATGCATGTGCTCTCTACCGATATGTAAAATTGCTTTGCTGATGCTTAAACTTGTGCTTATTGATATTAGCAGAAAGGAGAAAAAAGTCATGGGCTTACATCGCAAACTCCACAGATATGTAAGATTGCTTTGCCAATACTTGAACTTTTACTTTCCAATAGCAAAAAAAAACAAAAAAATTGTGTGCTTACATTGCAAACTCCCGCCTTCTTGCAAGTGGCTGTGGTATGCTTCCCATAGAACTTGACGCCCTGCAAAGACGACAGTACGCGCATAAATTTGAAAAATGATTTTTGCGCTGTTTGAGATGCATGGAGCAGCCTCAATTGTCCAGCATATGTCCAGCAACACAGCCTGGCAGGCAACAAACATAGCCTATGGGCACAACATGAAACTGAACGCCATACCAGCATCTTCAAAGTGACAAATGTGACAAATGTGTAACGACAGCTACATGCAGCTGAACGTCACCAGCGTGTTGCACCTGAGCACCTGGCTGCAGCTGCCCACAAAGGAATGCCCAATACCACATGTATGACGCATACAAGCAGTTGGATGTGCTTCAATGTGTATGCTGAACCATTTTTTGCATATGCTGGTAAAGTGAGTCAATGTACGGCCTTGCTGCATTATTCAACACGTTGAGATCATGGCATGGTGGTACTTCACACTTACATCACACGAATTTGCGCCGGCGCACACGGTGTTTGTTGGAACCTTGCTGCACTGTGATGGGAGAATATGGGAACGCATGCAACGAACAGAGAGACGTGCAGGTTCAGCATTCTGCATGTAATGTGGGTGCACAGTAACTGATGCTTGCGGGCAAGCCGATACATGTAGGCAGGATTTACGCCCCTCAATTAATGAAGTTATGCATGCACATGTGGTCAGCAGGGTTAACGGTTGACTGCAGCATGCAATTTAGATTGGCAGAACATGCATGCAATACGCAACATCTAGAAAAGCCCGGCAACAAACTCCAACCTGAAGCACCAACCACACCATGTCAACTCTGGACTGCAACATCCTACACCCTCCACGACACTATGATTGATAGGCTGAGTGGACACAAGCAAGAATGCACATGGCCTGACTCACCACACACACATGCATGCGTTGCCTGCCAATACCTACTTCTACGCAACTTTCTTCACACCACAAGTGGATTTCCTACAGCAGGCGTCTAATTCAATACTGCAGTGATCCACCATTAAGACCACTCACACCCTTGAACAGGCATGCTTGTCATCAAGAGGCACGGAATTCTATCTACATCCATCCTGGGTGCTCCGCTTTCAAGTGCAATGCAACTGCAGCAGCCAGCTCCATTATCACCAGCAAACTCACCGAAAATTGCACAAACGCGCACCCAACGCTTCCGTTCTGTCCAGCACATGCACACAGGGACACATCACGAAACACTTGGTACACATTTCAAGAACACTGGCAAGACAACGTTCACAGAGCATATGCCATCAGCATATTCACGCAAGTCACACAAGCCCAGGCAACTGCAAACAGTGACGCACTCTGCTGGCTGTATTTCTGCACAAGCCAGGTCCAACTATGCCAGCACATGGTTCCAACCAAAATAAATGGTTAAATATGGCAATTGCACAAACATGTGCACAAGGTAATCATGCAACTACATGGACATAACAACACGTTCGGCAGTTGCACAAACATGTGAGCAAGCAAATCGTCTAATTACATGGACAAAACAAACAGTTGCAGTACATCAATCAAAGCATTTTAAAGATGCAGCATTGTACGCCCCCTGCACACACCTTGCACGACTCCTTGCCAATGCAGGCAATGTTGGCACCCTGATTGGCAGTAAAGTCCGTGCCCTGCAAACACACACAGCATGACAACATTTCGTCAATGGCAGTGCCAGCTGCGCGAGGGAGCCGAATCACACTTACAGAACTTCAAACAGACAAGCAACATGCATGGGCGACAAACAACCGGTACTTGCATGTGAGCTCCCCCTACCTCAGATGGAAAGCAAGAAAAAAGAACTTGCATCATCAATGCCAATGTGTCCTGCGAGCTCACCTTGCATGAACGATTGCCAGAGCACTTGATCAGAGACGTGCTACCCCAGATGTACATCTCAACCTGCGAGGGCGGGGGAATTTCAGCAACAGCGACAGCACTTGTCAGGCACGCATTCAGGCAAATTGGGAGCAGCGCCTATAGCTGAGGCACAAACTACCGTCTAGAGGCACACATTGCTGCCAACTATTGCCAACCTGATGAGACATAGCGACTTCTAGACCGTGGTGCTCTGCCGTTTGAATCACATTACCCGCAGGCTGCTATCTAGCAGCACCACGCACCACTTTGTATTCTGAGGATGAGCACAACGGCGAATGTGGACAGGTTACTTTCACGCACATGCACGAGATCAAGCATACCTTTACTACTGACTCAAGCACGCAGTGGCCTTGCTTGTGGTTCGCTCTCACTATAGTGCTGTGATTCGCTCTCACTATAGTGCTTGTGGTGTTGCTGCGCAATCAATACTGTGGCATAGACACCAGGCGTAGCAGGCTGAACGCTGCAAGACGGAGAGCTTCTGCTATGAGTCACCGCTTCCGCTGCCAAGGCTCCAAAACGAGTCCACTTACAGGGCAAGCAGCAGCAACTGAGCAGATGGCGGAGGAGCCAGGGCCGATGTTGACGTTCTGCAAAGGAGGAGAAACAGCAAAAGAAGCAGCCAATTTCTCATGAGCCCAGCTGTTGTCCTGTCGTTGGTGTTGCAAACCATCTAACAATGCGACACATCGAAGTACATGGGCGCCATGCAGTGCTGCTGACAGAATGCACAGCAGATTACTGATGTTGACGTTCTTCAAAAAAGGAGAAACAGCAATAAAAGCAGCCGATTCACCGTAAGCCCAGCTGTTGTCCTGCCGTTGGTGTTGCAAACTGTCTGACGGTGCGATACCTCGAAGCACATGGGCGCCATGCAGACTAAGCAACATGAGGTGCTGCCGACAGAATGCACAGCAGATTATGTACTGAAAGAATACCACAAAAAACTTCTAGGATTTAAATGCCAAGTGGTTGACATGCGTGCTGTTCAAGTTGAAAAATGCACCAGTGTGCAATGAAACAACACCTGCTCCGCACATGCCTGATTTGCCAACCATGAAAGTGCATGGCTCTCAAGTGCGAAGCAGCATTCCACAAAGTATGCTGGAATGAAGACAGCACAGCACAGACAGTGTCATTTGGCAAGCTGCATAGAAGTACCTGACATTTGGCGGCGTTTGAGTGGTTGTCATTGAGACACTTTCAGACTGTCACACGACATGTAGATTCCGTATAGCAAGCTTAGATATCGTTTAAGTGGTTGTCATTGAGACACAGACTGTCACACGACATGTAGACTCCGTAAAGGAAGCTTAGATGCCATTCATCTGGGCTTGTTCGCGCCCTGAGCGAGAATTACTAAAAAGTACCTGGCAAGCGCGGCGTGTGGTACAGGTGATGTCCCAGCCGTTGTAGAATGTGGCACCCTGCAGCTCAAACAGCAGATAAACCACAGCGCAAGTTAAATCAGCATGATCATCAGCCTATGGTGTTCACGCGTCCACAGCCTTAAACACAGAAGCAGTTCCGCATGAAAAAACATCGTTTGCATGGCCTTGCAGCGAAGTTGTGAAAGCCTGACTCACAGAGCATGTCGCATTGTGAACATTCGGCGGCTTGCTAGTGCATGATAAAAGTGAGGTGACCGGATTTTCAACAATGGTCGCAACCTGCATTTGACATCCAAAGGCTGCACTTGTGCTTTGTTTACTTCCGCATGAGAGTCGGAATTATGCATAATGTCATAAAATATGCTCAACGTAAACTTGTGCATGGCTATACATAAACACCTTTTACTATCATAGTGCCATCTATGGGTAGGAATGAAATGGTGGGGGGGGTCCAATTATACCACAGCCGCAGCTGCAAAGTCCACACGAGAGTTCGTATGGCGTTTCTGGCCACATGTGTGTTGGTTCAGGTCCACAAACCAGGTCTGTGCACCTCTCGTTGCGCTGACGACTCACCTCACAGTGACCAGCAACGTTGCAGGCCATCTTGCCCTTGCCGATGAAGCTAGCCTGTAAGCAATGGTGGCAACATTCAAATAGATAACAATATGAAGCCAGCAGCAACAGCGATCACAAGCTGCAGACACCACGTCCATCATATGCAGTCTGCTCTTGTTCACTGCTCAAGCATGCTCAAACATAGCGAGTACCACCAAAACAACGCGATGCGTAGCTCACGTATTTCTGTGCCCGTGCTCAAGCATGACTCGCTCAGTGACGTGATGAAACCTGTACCATACAGGCTTCTGTGTGTGAGTAGGTCTGCTGCAACTGGCACAGGCCTTCGGCTACACTAACGCAGGTTTTAGTAAGTAGTGCAAGACAGAGCTAGTCAAGCGGGTCAACCAAGACTTTATGCCGCGACTAGTTCATGCTCAGATTCCCTGCGATGCGTACCTTGCATCAGTTGTCAAAGCTACCCACTGATCATCCAGCAACCATTTCAGCACAGCAACAGCCGGAGGAGGTATTTGGCACCAGTCATGTGCATGTCGTGCCACAAGCCAACGCACCGAAGTACACATACTCGAACAACACAGTGCTCAAAAGATCTACGCAATTATGTCAACTGCATTACGAGAGAAAGAACAGCAACGAGACTGTTGGAGAAAAATGAGAACGACCTTCTACTCTTCCAAAACATGGCACCTGGAAGCAGTTCAGTAACGATACACTGTTTGCTGTGTCTTACTGGCAAAGCTACACGCAGTTGGTATGGTATGCTTTTAGAGTGCGCAGCATTGTAGTGTTTGAACGGTAATCCATTGATGAAGCAGTTACAGCAATTCATATTTTACTCACGAAGTAGCAGGACTTCTCCGCAGCGCACTTGGCACTGGCACCCAGGTTGAACACAGCAGACTGCACGAGGCACACAGCGTGCACGCAACACAGCAGAATGACACTTTGAGTTGATGCAAGTGGCGACACAATGAAACAATAGCGTGCACAAAGAGTGGTGCAACTGCAACTGAGACCGCCACCAAAGGGAGTTTGCGGTGGAATGCGTGTGCGCGCGCGCTCACACAATACTTCACCTCTGCACTTCAGCGAAGACTTGGTGGAGATATGCTGCATGCTTGACATGGGTATCTCGAGGTGCCAGCAGTAATAGATTGCACAACCTTGCCTAATACTTGAATGTGGCCACCAACACACAGCCGTTGCGCAGCGATTCCATCATCTTCACCTCATGCGGCACTGCAAAAAATGTAAACGTCCTTGCCTCTACATAGGACAGCATACATGCATACATACAACTGGTAGGGAAATGCATAGCAGCACTTGTGCCAGAACACTGACGCCATCAAGAACCCCTTCAAATCTGCAGTTACTAATGTCAACTTTCTGGCAATTGTGGGCCAACATAGTGCCAAAAGCCAGAACCAGCCAACGCTACTGAGAAGGGAGGTATGTGCAACATGTCTGGTAGCTATGTAGACCTGTGGTGGTAACAATACAAGCCACAGTACCACTGATACGAGGCAGCACAAGTAGTTGACACACGACACCTGGGCACAGCAAAGTCTGCTGCAATGGCAAACACTCATGTTGTCGTTGCAATGAACCGCATCATGATGTTCGTTGGGTCCTGCACGGTCAATCACTCACTTTGCATGCATCCTTCACAGCGCAGTATGCCTTCACCGTCTCGCCAGTAAAAGTGGTTGCCTGCATTGTTTGCGAAACAGCACAGTAGTCAGAAGGCACTGTCAGCAACAATGATAATGCTCAAATGCTGGAACAGGGTGACGATCACAAGGCCGTTTCGGGCCACGCGCGGTACACAACCATAGCGGGAGGCATGTGCACAACTACAGCGGCGCTCATCAACAGTCAACGACGGAAATATGTACTTCTCGAGATGCCAATTGGCGGCGTCGTTTGAGTGGTTGTCGTTGAGACACTTTCAGACTGTCACACGACATGCAGATTCCGTACAGCGAGCTTAGATACCATTCATCTGGGCTATTTCGCGCCCTGAGCAGGAAATGATAACAAGTTCTACTCAGCTATGCACATGAACTGCACACATGCAGCTCCTCCACAAAGGTGACGCGGCAGCACACAACAATCAGAATGCCCCCCAATAACGCCAGCACATAATAATCGGAACCTCCCCCAGTAACGCCAAGCCAGGCTGAACACGCCATGTGCGGCACCCCTGGCATTTAAGAAACTTCAACTGACGCCTCTCAGTGTCAGGCACCGGCAGGTCATCGGACATCGCTGTCTGTATAGCCGAGTCCACCATAGGCATGTAGGAACATTAGAACCAAGTGATGTACACGAAGGGCGCTGCATTGCAGCCACTTGGGGCATCACCGACAGCACATCAAACGCCGCATTGCTCTTCAAGAAGTGGCTACAAATATGAGATTTGCAGCTCGGCAGCAAAGCTGATGCTCCGGCTGAGCTACGCAGCGATGTGTCGTTCAACCCCTGAAGAAGTACTCCAAGTCACATCGACATCAAAAATTGCACTGCTGTGCAAGCTGTTTGCAACGCCACAGGATGCATTACTGCCCAAGCCGTCTGATAGCATACACACTTTCACAGGCCTAGTTGCACGGACTGCACTTGTGCGCTTAACCCCCACAGCCAGCACAACAAGCAGTCCACAATGCCTATCGTGGAGGTCAGCAATCGCCTTCATTTTAGCACAAAGAACTTCAATTGACATAGGTGTCGGCATGCATACACATATCTGTCTCAAGGCAAGACAGATGCCTGCGGCGTCATGGGCCACCTCGATTCAGCTCGCTCACCTTGCAAGAGTTGGCAGCAGCACAGGTGTACAGCCTTCCACCTGTCAAACCCTGCAAGACGACACCCAGAACCAGCAAGAAAGAAGGCGTTGACCCAATGACAACGCAGCAGGCCACGGTTGCCGAGCTATGTACAGGTAGGCTGTGGACGCCAACAGACATTACATGATGAATATAGAGCAGGCTTCAAAGCATTTCGTGATAGCGGCGCAGGGTTCCACATTAGGAAGGAGGACTCTGACATACCGGAAACAGCCAGGATCTGAAATCGTCAAAGCGACTGGTATGTCTTGTTTTGCACTTACACAGGTTTACCATGAGATCATTGCTACAGGTACTATGTTGCATCGGACCACAGACCGCAATGAGCAAAGTCAAGGCCGAAGCAAAACTCGATGAAGATCATTGGTAGGAGAGAAGTCACAGACACAAAGCTCACCTTCGAGGCGCAACTTCTCTTGGCACTGCAGCAATTGACGAGGGCCTTTGATGTGCCGCTGCCCAAGCATGCTGCGCCAGTCAACGGAATTTCAACATGCGGCAAGCCAGAAAAAAGGTCAAGGTCTCATGTATGACATGAACTGCGAATACAGAACGCATACATGCACATGAAGGAGCAAAGCACTTCCGAAGAGAGAGGACTTGACTATGCAGAACGTACCAGCTTGAGTCGTGACCACAGGTCCCTTCTTAACAGGTCCCGCCGCCAGCGCCCTGTAGAAATGATCCGGCTCCGTGTCACCGGCCTCCTGGCTGGCGCACGCCGCAATCCACGCAATGAAAACTAGCAGTTTCGCCATGACTGCAAGGTGATCCGTGCTCTGCTCTCTGAGGTACGTCTAAGATACCGAGGAGGAACTAGAACTTCAACCCCCTTCGAGCCGTGCTGTTGGATTGGCTCTCGCGCTTAGCCAATGGAATGCGCCGCAGCGATGAATTAAAACGCTGGCTCGGTCTGTGTTTGTTTCATGGCTTGGTCTCAAAATTGGACGCAGGACCCACCATTGCGCTCATCAGTATAGGAGTGTTTTCATGGTTGTGACTTTTGCAGAGGCGGCAGCCACCATACATACATGCAGGCACCTGACAATCGTGGCAGCTCTCCATGGCGAACATGTGATAAAGTGTTGTAATCATGATGGTATGGGGAACGTCACGCACGTGCTACATACAGGCGCCTGCACGTCCCTGTTGACGCTTTCAGTAAGCGCATCATGGCACCAAAGTATCCGGGGCTGTGACGATAGCTGGTGTTTTTGTGGAAAGGCAGACTGTGTTCAATTTGGCCGCGCACACGTGCTGCATGGCCTTTAGATCCACAGAATGGTCAATGTCAGCATGCACACCTGCAAAGGCTGCTGTGCAGATGCAGCGCCTCAGGAGTGCTGCAGCATGCTGTAGTGGTTTGAGTCAGGTAGTGTCATCTGCACGACGAAGAGTATGTATGGCTGCATTACTCTCAACGCTCCCAATTATGCGAGAAAGGCATTGGTCTCAACAATCCAAGCATGACGCATGCTCTCCTGAAGACTACACCACTTTCATTGCCCGCCGCCCTGATACGCCGCAGGCAGGCAGACGCTTTGTATAATCACAACTCCGCGTTCAGAAGCAAGTGCCGAGATGTGAAGAATGACCAAACTGTAATGGACAGAATGGGCAGAACAGTTGCATAGGATATCAGCAAATCATAGGCGGTGGCGAGGCTGTAGGAGTGCGCCATGCTGGCGGAATGTATTCACATTGATGTAAGTGGCCACTAATTGACCCGCAACGCAATCCCCACTACACGAGGGGCACACTCAGATATACAGCAACAAGTACGCCAGTCAGCACTTTAATGCAGTCGACAGTGCGCCGGGAAACACGCGGTCGCGACAGACCCAGACCTCAGCCTATGGGTTCTGACTACACATCAAGTGGTTATGCTGTTCGTCAACATCCTGCTGGTACGCCGACTTTGCTGCTCAGCTCAGTGTCGACAAGCGCTAAGTGCAGCAAACGGACAGTCGCATTTGGCGACGCATGACCGCACCAGTGCCGTGGCAATCACAGGCCTGCTTGGGCTGAGTCTGCTGCATCAGCATACAACTGTACCGCCACGCCTCTTAGGGCGCCGCAGCTGCTGGCGGCACTGGCGTGCGTTGTGTGCTGTTTGAATGATAGCACCACAAATGCAGTGCCACCTGCGGTTTTGACAGCAGCAGCGGTGGCGAACTCTGTCTGCCATCGTCAGCATCTGTTGAACGGTGGTGTCGCTGTATATGCTAGCAGCGTGTGTATGCGCATTGGCACTGCCACACGGGGCTCCGCTGCCCACGCACACAGCGTTACAATAACGCTGATCATCTGAGCCACTTGCGCCGGCCCTATAATTGGGACACCAGCCGTTGACACGAATGCGTGAGATGCAGCAAACTGCCTCATCAGCTCGCGCCATGTATTGCTGGGTGCGCAGAGCACATACCGCAACTCTGGTTGAGCCGCGCACTGTGCTGTGCATGTCGCAGCGACGCATACCTTCACCACGCAGCAGGAATCTGCCTGTGATCAACCACCGAGTTGCCTGTTCCCCTGCGCTGGCACGCATGCACACAGCAGCAGCCCTCACTGTTCTTCACATATACGCCATGCGCCGCCGCCATCCTCGCTGCTGCCACTGCCGCTGCCACCGCCACTACTGCTGCTGCCGCCGCCGCCGCGCCGCCGCTGCGGCTGCCGCTGCTGATGCTGATCCCCTGCACACAATCACGCCCCCCTGCCCCCCCACCCCGCTCACGTCGCCAGGACGTTTAGCAGTATGTTGTTGAGCTCCGCGTACACCTCCGCGTGGAAGTGTATCGTGTCCTCAAACACGTCGCCCAGGGTCACGCCGCTCCCCGGCGCGCCCACCAGCACCCTGAACCCCTCCGACACCCTGTCGTCCGGCGACACACGCGCCCCCCGCGCCACAAACGGCCCGCAGTGCTTGTGCCCCGCAATGCCCCTCGTCGCGCTGGTCGTGGTCATCTTCCATATCACATTGCGCTCGTGCCCGCCCCCCTTCACCACCGCGTCGCGCGCGCTGTCGGCTAGCGCATTGAACTCTGCGCGCGTGCCGCACCCCGCCCAGTGCCCGCAGTTCAGCACCAAAAAGTGCGGGCGCAGGCGCGGCGCGCCGTCGCGGACAAAATCGTTCGCGCTCGTGAAGCGCACGGGATCGAGACCCGGAACGTCCGCGCCGCATTCGCCCGCGCGGCAGTAGGAGCCGGCGCGCGCCATGTCTCCGTCGACGACGGCGTCTAGGATTTGGTCGTGCAGGTAGATGCCGCGCGCGCCGCGCCACTGCAGGTACGAGATGCGCACGTCTGTGGCGGGGTTGTAGTAGTAGCTGGCGGTGCATGCGTGTGGGAGGGGGGGGTGGGGGGGGGGGGTGGGGGGGATTAAGAAGGCCTTGTGAATATGAGTGAGGTTGAGGGCGGGGATTGACAGTGCAGTAGGTATTTTTGGCACTTAGGATTAACCCTAATCCTCACTCTAACTCTAACCTTAACCTGAACTCTAAGTAGCGCACTAGCCAACGGCATCCATTTGTGCGATCAGACCGTGACTACCAAATGTGACAATAATGCTACTGAGTGTTCATGACCACGTCGCAGACTCTCATTTGGTGCATCGTGTGTGGGGTGCCAGCAGCAGTTGCAGCAATCCCAGGCCAAGGTAGTACAGGCGACAGCTGTGCAGCAAAGGCGATTATTGTGGTACAGGCAGGATGCGCGTGAAGCCGCGTGTCGTGCAGCAAAGCATGCCCTACATGTGCTTCGAAAGCATGCAATGGACTTGTATGTAGTCTGAACATTACATCATCTACAGACTTATCTATGGGGAGGGCTGTCACAAGCTTGGCAAGCACCTCATATCTTGAAGCATGTGTAGTTGCAACATTCATCTTTGTCAACAGCGGGATTAATGAACTGATAATATCTTTTCTGGAGTTTATCGGAACCAAAGTATTTGAGCTGAATGCCTCCAAATCATGCTTACGCGCGAGACATGAAACAAGTAGTCAAGCAGCTCAGAAACCAGTCGCCCCTTTGTAAATGTGTCCCAAAACCCCAAGAAAGCAGCCATGAAAATGGTACTGGTACGCATAGCTCCTACCACCGCTTGCTGCTGCATGCTGTGGCACTGCTCATCGACATGCTCAGCCACGCATGCAGAGCTAAGAACACTGCCAGGGCAACTTAAGTGGTCAAAGTGTTTGTGCGTCAACTGTTGAAGTTGCAACGTGGCGTGTCACAGCTCTCTTCATTAATTCATGGCACATACATGAAGCAGTCACTCTTATATGCACCATCATGATATGGAGCACCAAGAAGCACGTTGCCTTGGATGCGCTAAATACATGCATGTAGCTTGCGTGACTACTACAATATGCAAAGATGAAGCAGATGCCCTCAGAATGCACTATCACGCCATGAAAAATCAACAAGTGCATTCCCGGTATGTGCTCAAGACATACACGTGTACTGGTGCAACAGCTGCCAAACTTGCAATATGGTGTTTCAAAGTTCTCGTGATTATTACGTTGTGCGCAGATGAAGCGGATGCCCTCACAATGCACTATCACGTCACGATAAATCGACAAGTGCATACCCTGGAATGTGCTCAAGACATACAGATGTACTGGTGCCGCTGCACCCCGCCTAACAATCTGTGTCACAGGGCATCTCTGTTCTCAACCTGACCTTGCAAAACTAGCAGCAGGTGCTGCTGCTGTTATAACGTAGTGACTCTTGTGTCTCGATGAGAACATGTCGAGCGGACATGTTGACAACAGTGGCTGAAACCTCACTCATACACAGGGTCATTGTCGCCAGCTGTAGCACCTGCCCCTGTCTGCCCACATTCGGGCCAAAGCCATGCCTGTACCGAATTTCAAAGAGCCGATTGGGCAAGCATACCAATACTGTATCACTATCACATGAGCATCAACAAGCGCCATCTTTATTTTTGAGCACATGATGGCTCACCGGTTCTCGTAGGACCCGTCAATTTGCTCCGATGGCCGATAGCAATCGCAGACTTCGTTCCCGTGCAACCTCTCGTTGGTGATCTGAAGACACATTTGCAGGCACTTGGGGGTCAATACAGAACCGTACATGATCAATCGCAGAGGGCTGGAATGAAGTTTTCATGACCTGCGTTACTTACATTTTCATGACCTGCACTTTCATTGTGGAAACCAAGTTGAGCTCAACAGCTTTGGTCAATCCAGGATGATTATACTTAAGTTTAAAGCACCATGCACATGTCAATTACCAATGCTGTTTGCGCATCTGCTTGTTGCACTGTGCAGCCAACACCTCATGCTAGAGCCAAAGGCTTGCGGAGCGCACGAATGCTGCAGTGACGCATAATGCGTGCACAGAAGTCACCCTGCTGGTAACTGCTGGAAGCCTACAAACCATCTTGTTGATCTACGAAACTGTCACCACAAGATTGAGGCTTGTCACCTGAATGATGTAGGCACAATGGTTCAGACTACGCAAAATGTCATGTAGCCGCATGCTCTTGTGTGCCTACAGCTGCCAGCAGCTTGCATGACAGTTGGCATTCATGAATTGCACAAATACTTCGAAGTATCACCCATTGATCGGCATGAATGGTTGTTGCTTTGTCATGACGTGAGGCTTTGCAAATCACCGTTTGGCATGGAATGGTGTCTTTGTCATGACGTGAGGCTTTGACTTTCACTGACAGTCAAAAAAACTAAATAATCTATCGTGCATTTCTTTTTCTCGATGTTGGAGTAGCAACACCAGGTGCTAATACCTTACACTACAACCATTGTACATCTGAGTGACAATACTGCCAAGGCTGATGTCGGGAAAGGCCATTCATTGTCACGTGAGCTTTGTAATGTCAATGCGCAAAGTGCTGTATACTATATAAGCAAAGCTACATGCACTCACGCTAAAGTAGTCATATAACGCTGCCAGCGCAGCAGCTCAGTCACCGAGTCAGGATCCTACACGAGTAATCCTACACGAGTACATAGGGTTTTACTGCCAGTTGCAGCAATTTAGCGGCCACAGAAGGACTTACCCTGAAGTAGTCATTCCAGGACTCAAACTCAGCCTTCCACGCATTGTCAGGAGGGGGGCTCATAAAGTGACCATTCTCCAAGAAGTACACCAGGGACGTGTACTGATACCTGCAGTGAGCGTCGGTCCAACGAGCGGCAGTGAGCACAATAGCTTTGTAGAGATTGCGGTGCACAGACTCACCACAAAGCAGTAATCCATCATTTATAGCTTACGCTACACCTCAGGCACATGCAGAATTCTTTGCAATCGAACCTCAGTAGAGTAAAAACCTGCAAGCACATTTCATAATACTGCCGAGGTAGTCAAGGATGGACCAGCAAATGTGTGCCTATGTCACGGCCTTGTCACGATAAGCAATGCATGTAGTGGCCCTTGCTGCTTGCAGCAATTGGAATGATGTTAAGGACAGGCCAGATTTCTTCAATGAGGAGTCATCGCCAAGCAGTTATGTACAGGCAAGGAGCTTGAGTACTGTTTCTGAACCCAAGTCCGCGAACGTTGTGAAATACTTCTATGTTACGCTGGTCACAACGTCATTTGTAATGCTGGCGAGCTTGCACGCTTGCTATGAACTCTCGGAAAGAAGAGTGTAGGCCCTATCACCAAGTCAGATCAAAAGCAGCATGAAACGGGTGAACTCTTTGATGGGCAGCTGTTGGTGCAGCACACCACGTCTAGCCACTCGGACCAACAATAGGCGGTTGGCACCTCTCTCTAGTACCACGATGATTGCGTCAGGCCACCCGCACTGCAGCCGCACAATATTCCGAGTTCGCCAGTTGACTACTGCTTTCACGTATGTAGTGGTAGCGTTTGCTGACAGCATTGTGCCCATGCGCACATTCAGATCTCAAGAGACTGGTCAAAAGAGCAGCTGCCCACTAGCTGCATTTCTTGAATTGCACACACTCAAACCTTGTGCCTGGTACATCAAGCAGATGAAGTTCAGTAAGAGCTGGAGCTGGCGAGTGCCCTCAAGAACCAGGTCACGCACCAACTTCAATCCCGCACCTGGTCAGGCTGTCCCCAATGAGCACCAGGTGCTTTCCCGCCAGCACCTGCTCCGCTGCCGCCAGATCCTCATCGAAGCGCACAGGATAACACTCCCAGCCACCGTCCATCACCATACGCGTCACCTGAGCACACATGAAAACGAATCAAAAGATCGCGGAGCTCTAGGTGACAAGGGATGGTTAGGCCAGCAAGATATTCACACAGTTTGAGGTTTTAGTTGAAGCTCACTCCACAATAGACAGCAGGAGCTCTGCGACTTACTGAGTGTTTGACGATTGCTGTCTTTGAGAGTTCACGGATGGCTACGAACATGCAGGTTTTGTCAGAATGGCTGCAGCCGAGTCGCAGCACTCGCGACGCATTGTCAACGGAGGTTGTCATCCAAATTAGGCATGCTGCCACTATTGAGATCAATAGCAAGGGACATGGCAGTGCGCGCAGAGTTCAATTCAGATGACTGAGTGGCGCAACGCGTTCCAGCACACATTAGCAGTCACTTATGGACTTGTTATTCATGGCCTTTGGGTCTGCATGCTGTGAATGCTTGCACACTCTATTCGAAGACTTGCCAGCAAAGGCAGGCATGTCTACTTCTACTGCTGATTAACGCACTCAGTGACACTGGGACATCTGATGCTGGCCGTACTGATTCATCTACTGTGTATCACCGGTGGCACACTCCGTCTCAGGAGTCACTGAAAACCGATGCTCTTGCACTGTCACCAGATGCACGAAGTATCACCTATGCTTACAGGTCGAGTCATGCTCACTCACCTTCAAATCTGTTGGCGAAACCTGAAAAGTTATGGGAGACCCGGGATCAGCCAACATAGCGAAGACCGCAGCGTTGAAGCATGTGTCTGGGGGTGGCTCCTGAACATTGGCAGCGCCTCCGTACGACACTTCCACCACAGCATTCTGCGGCTGCTGTTGCGGCGTTCGTTGCTGGGAATGCACGTGCACGCCCACATCTGGCGACTTTTTTCTTCGACTTCTGGCCCGAGCGAGCTGTCGAATGCTCTCCTCAGCCTCGCTGTCAACTGCCTCGGTGGTTGATACCTCGGACGCAGGGGTGACCGCTAGCGCCACAGCTGCGCACATTGCGTTGGCAACCAGCAGCAACCGCCGTTTGCGTCCCATCCTAGCGAAGCCAGCGTGGGAAGCTAGTTAACTTTCAAAACTTTCAAGTTTCGCAAACTTCAAGCCTAATTGAAGTCCACAGTAAGTGTGTGATTAGCATTAGCATTAGCATTAGCATTAGCTATGATGATGCAGACAACCTGATCCTCAGCGTCGCCGATGTGGCTTTCCTGCGTCCGAGACTGATGACCAGAATCACGTGCTACTCATGCCACGATATCTTCAAGTTGAAGCATGTCCGGTACCACGGAAGCACCAGACCGTGGCGGCGGATGCTGTCGGCAGCACCAGCCTGGTTCTGTGGGCGGTGCAGAATGGCATGGACGCCGCCATTGCACAGACCTCGTACATTCACAGGGGCGATATGGGAGCATTGCTGCTGCTCCGCAGCACCCACGCGACACCATTACTGCCACGGGACGCCAAGACCATCGCTGCCCGAAGGGACATCTGCAGCTCGTGCAGTGGCTCCGAACGTTGCCGTCATGTATACAAGGGTGCTATGTTGTACGCAGCTGCTGCCAAAGGCGGTCAGCTTGTAGTACCGCAGTGGCTGCGCCGGGCCGGCTGCACCTGGGATGAGCTAATTTCTATCGCTGCCGCAGAAGGCCGCGGCGGGCTTCTTGCAGTGCTGCAGTGAGCGCGCGCCAATGGCTACCCCTGGGACAATGGCTACCCCTGGGACCGGGATTTTTGCACAGAGAAGTTGCAATCAACGGGCGCCTTGACATGCTCCAGTGGGCGCGCGCCAATGGGTACTGGGATAGCTTCATATGCCCATCTGCGGCGGCAGGCGGGCACCTTGCCGTACTGCAGTGGGCTCGCGCCAACGGGTGCCCGTGGGATAGGTCCACGGCCGCAAATGCTGTAGGCTGAGGGCACCTTGCGATGCTGCAGTGAGCGCATGCCAACGGCTGCCCCTGGGATGAATGCACGTGCGCCTGTGCTGCGGAAAACGGGCACCTGCAGATCCTGCAGTGGGCGCGCGGCAATGGGTGTCCCTGGTGCGAGTGGACATGCGCACAGGCTGCGCGTGGCGGGCACCTATGTGTGCTGCAGTGGGCGCGCGCCAACGGTTGCCCAAGGAATGAGAAAACAATGTTTCAAAGCATGCAGCTATGCTGCGGGGTGGGGCAGCTTCAGGGGCTGCAGTTGGCGCGCGCCAACAGGTGCCCCTGGGACGAGGAGAATCGCAGCTTGGCTGCGCACGCCGGTTATCTGCCGATCTTGCAGTGGGCTCAAGCCAACGGCTGTCCCTGGCACAGTCATTTCCCTTGCCAAGGACAACGGGCAGCGGCATGTGTTGAAGTGGGCACGTGCCAATGGATGCCCCAAGCCCATGTGCTCCATGTTTGGCAACAGTTCTAGCGAGGAGTACGAGACATCCGATGCTGGCTCGTATGCGTCTAATGATGACGAGCAGAACTTCAGCCAAAAGTACAGGAGCGATTAGGGCGTTGAGAGCTCCAACCAGGGTGGCAAGGGCTCTGGTGAGTAGCAGATGCACAGGTCTAGGGTCGGGAGTGGCGTTAGGGCTAGGGTTAGGGTTGGGTCAGGTGCTGCCGTACATCTGGCATGGTAGGTGCTTGCAGCACTTACAGTCGAATTGTGTTAGGTTCTGCTGCTTCTGCTTCTGCTCAGCTGTTGGCTGTTGCCGCTTCTGCTTCTGGTGGTGCTGCTTCTGCTGCCACTGTACTGGGGGAGTGCATATGGTAAAAGTGTTTATTGCTGTGCGTCCAGACGATGACATAGTGGGCTGCGTCAGCTGAGCGTGGTGCTGCTGCGACTTGCATATGCTATCACGTTGTAATTACAGTACAATACGCATCCGCCATGCGCACCTGTGCATGTTTGACCTTGCTGCCAGTGCTATCGCTTGAAGAGGAATCGGCTGTAACAGTTTTGCGCACACAACCACGACATTGAGCGCACTGCATCAAGATTTGCTTGGGCCGATGAGCATCGTTGGGAAACACGGGGTCCCCGGTGTTATTGTGGGGTGTCCTACGGCTAGCGGCACTGAGAGGTGATTGCAGTGTGTTGGTGGCAGCTTCCAAATTGTGTAGACATTGGTGACCCCACATATGCGCCAGCGTAGAAGGAGTGCAGAAGATGGTAATCATCATGCAGTCCCTGCTGCCTTCTGAATGCCTGTAGAATGTTAAACACCATGGTTGCAGCATCCAGGAAAGTGACGTTGGAGGAAACACTGCAGTTGAATGTACTCAGTACATGCAGCTGTTGTTGATCTGTTTGCGGTACGGTCCTGGCAGTTGGCTAAACCTGCATAGCCCCCGCAGCGAGAAAAGGGTGCAAGTTGTCTGTGCACGTAAACTACTGCCATTGATCAATTGCAAAACTGCCATGCCATTGATCGGTTGCCATTGCTGATAGTCTACCATGAAGTCACCACCAATTGGTTGACCACCGGCATTTGCTCCATCAGCGACACGCAGTCACTGTCACAGTCTCTATGGTGCATGTGGCAACGGCAGAATCGGGGTAACTGTGGCTCATGCATGCGATCAATAAGGTGATCGGCTCCAAGTGAAAGCACGCTGTGAGATGTGAGATATGTAACTCATGACCCAGAGCCATCTCCCTGACTGACGCTCTGTATCTACGGTCTTGACTACCAGTACACGGGCAAAGATACATTCAGTATTGAAGTTCAGTGCTTTGAGTCCAGAGTGGCATTTCTGACATGGAGGGGGCACAGGAAAGTTACCATTGGCCTTTGCAAGATGGTGTTGGCCGGCCTTCAAGTTTGTGAGGCGTTGCGGCACCTGCAGGGCCAATATGCGGTGCAGGCAAAGACCGCGTTGCAGCTGATGTCTCTGCCTTTTCTACGCAATAAGCTGGCAGCAGTGCAGTGTTGCAGCAGCGTTGACGCTCGTGAGCTGCAGGCAGATGTGCATATGGGTATGTGGCGGATGTTGCGGGCCATTGTGGTTGCTGACTCGGGATCCCCTAACAGATTTGACCTGATGAGGTTGGACTAGTTGTATGGGTGCATTGCTCGTGAGTCGTGTGGCCAACAGCCTGGGGGTCTTCAGCACCAGCGACGCTCGCAGTAAACTGCTGCCAGTCTACCATGCGGCTGCAGCTCAGTGAGAATTTTTCTACTGCTGTCAGATGGCACTGCAATGATTACACTGCCTCCGCCGCCGCCATGGCAGGTGATGCTGCGCACCAGCAGTGCGTCGTTTCTGAGCAGCGCAGTTGTCAGTGCCACAATGTGCGCCTGCTCAGATGCTGCACTGCAGTACGCATCAACATGAAACATGCTGCAATGGGCTGCAATGGGTTCAGGATCCTCGAGCCTGACTTCATAAGGGAGATTGGATCGCTAAGCGGTGCTGCGCTGCGCTAATCAAAGCATGCTGCTGGCCATATCATGGAGCAATGAGGCTCAAACATCACAAATAAGCGACGCTGCACGCAGGCTGCCACTTGTCATAGCGCTGCCGACGGTGGCTGATGGATCTGCACTACTCAGTGGTGGCAGTGCTTCAGCTGGCACTGTGTGGAAACACAATGTTCCCTGGCAGAACAAGGATCTAAATTGCCAGGGGCATGCAGGCACGCTTCAAATCACCGCCAGCATTGTTAGATAGCAAGTGGGAGTTCAGATCCAGCTTGAAGCTCCAACACTGTTGGACCAACAGTGCTATGCGCTCTCAATCATGGAATCCTCGACAACACAGATGCCTTCAGCTCTCAACTTATCATCATAGTGCCATATGCATATACAGCAGCAGTCAGTGGTAGGGATCAAACTCGAAGCAGCCTTGGCCAGGAAATTGCTGAGTCCTGTTTTGAACTTCAAGCGTGCTTGTTCCCATGTCAAAGTTGCTGTACAGCCTCGCCATGCCAGTGCTCAGCAAAGTGCCAGTACTGTTCCAGAACATGCTCCGCGCGACATGGTAAGCTGTAACCTTATAACCCCCCCCCCCCCCCTTCATGTTCCACACACGGCGCTGCCTCTCAGCCTTCAAGTGACAGGAGTTTAGACGACAGCAGGCGCTGCAAATGCGGGTCGTTCGAGGCATGTGCCGCATGATGCAGTCCTTGACCTCGCCCCCCTCTGCCCAGCGGAGGCAGACTTCAATCTGCAGGGCAGGGCACGAGGCTCTAGCAGCAGCATCTCAGGCTGTCGTGCCCACGCACGTGCCCACTATTTCCTCCCTCACAACGGTGCTGCTCACGCCAGCACGAGCAGTGATTGAAGAGCATACTCGCCGCCTTGTCTGTGCCCCCACCGACTTCCCCGCAGCCATTCTGCTGCCTGATCGAAGCACCAGCATGTTCCACAAGTGCTCGAGGGGTGGTGCTGCGCACATGGTTGTTGCTCTCCCCTTGCCCCCATTCACTTTTCCTTGGAGCCCCTGCAGACGAACGCTGCTCCCGGTGAGCCTTCTCCCTCCCCATGGCCGACAGGCATCGATAGCACATGGAGGCATCGCGGCTGCGGCCGCTCACCGCACGTGCTGCACATGGATGCCATGACATCGTCGCTCGCGGCGGCAGACACTCACGGCATGTGCTGCATCAGGACACCCGCGATGTCGCCCTTGGCCCAGTGCAGGCACAGCTCCCAGTCCACCTGGCAGCCGTTCTCGAGGCACCAGCGCAGGGTCTCGAGGCTGTTGCGCCGCACGCACGTGTACACCGTCTCCTTACTCCACACTGCGCCATTGGCGCGTGCCCACTCCATCACGGCGACGCGGTTGTTGAGCGCGGCGCTGTTGCACACGGCCTCGTCCCACGGCGCGCCGTGCGCACGCGCCCACTTGAGCGTCTCGAGGTCCCCCTTGCCCACCAGCGCCGCGCACACGGACGTCTCCCAGGGCGCGCCCATCTCGAGCCGCAGCCACCGCAGCAGCTCCGGGAAGCCGTAGCGCGCGGCGTTGAGGCACGCCGCTGGTACGAGCGAGAAACCGCGCTCGAACACGGCCCACTCGATGACGTGGCGGTGGCCGCCGCTCGCGGCGCGCGTCGGCGTGAGCTCCGTCAGCGGGCAGCCATTAGCGTCGAGCCACTCGAGCATGTCCAGGTGCCCCTCGTCCGCTGCGAAAGCGCACATCACCTGCGACCACACCCCCCCTGCCCCCCTGATCCACTTGAGCATATCTACGTCCGCGCGCCCCGCGGCGGCGTGCGCAGTCTCTACGGTCCACGGCACTCCGCGCGCACGCAGCCACTGCAGCAGGGGGAGGTGGCCGCCTGCCGCCGCCGACTCGCACGCCTCCTCGTTGCACGGCACGCCGCTGTCGATGAGGTACTCAAGGATGTTGATGCGGCCTGTTTCGGCGGCGATGGTGGTGATGTCCTCGAGGATCGGCTCCTTGCGGAAGATGCTCACAGCGTTGGTGGTGCTTGAGGGCTTGTGCCCTTCCAGCACGCCGTGAATCAATCAGCCAGCGCAGGACCTGACGCAGCAGCGGCGGTGCACGCACTGAGACACTGCATTTAAGGTATGCACATGTAGAGACTCTGGTAGCACGCTTGACATTGGTCAGCAGGGCTTTTTCGCGCCCGCGGTGGTGGCCATCAAAAACAAAACACTTCATTCAGATTCAGAGAGGCGCAATTGCTGGTCATGATCATGGCGGCATGATTTCTGTCGCAGTGACGATACATTGCAGAAATGAATACAGCGAGAAACTGTCATGGAAAGTGCAGAAGCCTTGCTCAGCGCCATGCTTCAACTGCATGCAACCGCAATGCCAATGCATTCCAGGCTCCTGACAGTAAGACAACATCTGGAGCAGCGCCACCATGAACACTGCGAAATTGAACTGCTGATATGCTGTACAGTGGAGCAGCCCCCCCCCCCTCTCTCTTCGTTGAAGTAGAGCACTGCAGGTGCAACGCGTGCAGTTGCGCTGAATGTGTGGGGGAGTGCCATATGACTCATAGTATGATGTGAGGCAACGGGGTTACCTTAGGTTTACGGTTAGGGTTAGCCACACGCTGCTATGATTAACACGCTTCTATAATATTAACACACAACAAAATCCAACAGCCCGAACAATGATGAGATGGCTGCCGATGAACCTGCAAGACTGGCATGGTGGTAGTGCATTGGGGTTTTTGATCATGAAAATGTAGCATCTGCTTGAGTTTTGTTCATACGCAAAACCAGCCCAGAATGAATTAAACTGGTGCCATCAGGTGAAGCCAAAAGCTTTGATTCATGATCTATTTCTTCAACGACAAGTCACATCTCAAATAAAATGTTGACTTGAGTCGCAGTGCGTTGCAAGTCGTTGTACGTTGCAAGTCTCATCACGACACTTCACCAGCTGCTCAAGCTTCCCATCATACAACTGAAGCTGACCCTGATGTGCCCCACTTGGCTGCAGCGACAGCACCAACATTTGCTCAAGTTGAAAAAGTATGAGTTGACCTCAATGCAGTCCCACTTACGCACAGCAGCAGCACAAACTTAGCTCAAGCGTCCAAATTTTTACGAGCCAACGCCAAACTGCTCTCAACGCCGACCTCAAGTCGTACCCGAAGTTGGCAGAAGCAGCAGTATGTACCAACATTTGAATGACCCCCTGATTTATGAGGTCGCCTCAGAGCATCCCTATTTGGCTGCAGCAGCAGAAGCATCTACATTCACATGAGTTCCGGATACATGAGCTGACCTCAAGGTGTCCCCGTCTTGCTGCGGTGATAGCATCCACCAGCATCAGCGGCCGCCCCTCCTCATAAAGCCAGTCGCACACCTCCAGGCAGCCAGCGCCGGCAGCCCACTGGAGGGCTTTGGCATATATGGGACAGTCCTCCGAGAGGGCCCAGAACCACAGTTCCAGGGATGCACACACGACCTCAGCTGCTGTGGTGAATTCTGCGGGGCGCGGGGGGGCGTTGGGGGTTTTGGCCGCAGCGAGCCAGTGCGCGTTCCAGTCGCGGCAGACCGTCGCGAGCTGCAGGTAGCGGCGCGGGCCCAGGTACGTGAGTATGTGCTCGCTCCACACGTCCATCAGCGAGCTCATGGAACCTGTTTTGGTGGTGAAACAATGGCACAGCCATCGTCGTTGTCAGCCTGGGCGATTGCAGCTTTAATTGCAATTTTTCAGAGTAAGCAGATGCCGTGAATGTCGAAGCAAGCAAACACTCAGGAGAGAAGGAGGGTCATGAATGTGCATGCTGCAGGACAGACACCGCACATAAACCAACCCAGCCATTCAGCAGGATTGCTGGATCTGTTAGCTGCGGAGCTTGATGTCGATGAGTGAAGAACAACGACGAGGCTGGCGGGGCTTGCGATTTGCGTTGGGACTTTGTTTCTCGTAAAGTCTTAGCATCACGACATCGCGGCAGGAATCGAACCCCGCCGACGATTCCATTCTGGCGATTTGCAGTGGTGAAGTGACCCAGCGTCGGCAGCTGGCAAGCCGCAGTGACAGAATGTGCACAACACATGTCAACCGGCACCTTTACCTCTGATCTGGACAGGTGGTGCTGACGGATCTACCCAAGGGGCCGGTTCAAGCACACAAAAGAAACAAGAGCAAGGTGGTTGCAGCTATGAAAGATTCAATTCACACCTTGAAATCGGAGGTTGCGCGGCGAACGAATCCACTGACCGGACCGGTCTCGCTGCATCGGTGTGCAAGTTTGATCCGTTGGCTCTTGCGTCGCATTGCGTTGACTCCCTCCGAAACTCTTTAGAACGAACTTCAAGCACAAACTTCAAGCGCTGGCGAGTCTCCGAAACAGTTGTACATAGGTGTGTGGTGTCTTGTTTACCTGCGTCTGGTTCAATTGCTTCTGCAGGTGCTGGGCATGGTATCCTTATTCAACCCACTGTTTAGTAAGCAATCATGGGCACCCCAGGCCAAATGGCGAGTTTCACGCCAACTGCCAGTACAGCAATTCCGAAGTGAAACGTGATCGCCTGCTGAGCACAAGTGATTGACATAGTGTCCAGTCGCACCAATTGGCATATTTTGCTGCACCGTAGGAATTTTCCAGCTGTGTGCAGCTCAGAACGCATGGGCCAACTGAAGAAATTGTCCTTTGAGTCGGCCATGGCGCAGTGCTTTGAACTTGACAATGGCTTGAAATCTCATGCGTCCGACGGAGTCTAGCGCGCAGCTAGGCCTAAGCCAATTTTAAAATTGCATGGCCACATATCGTGAATATGCTCGTTCGCCAGGGCCAAGTCCAATCAAGATTCAATTAGGCCAAAGGCCAGCGCGCACTAGTGCACTAATGAATTTGGCCTGGTCGCTAATGCTAACCTGTTGGATAGCCTGAGCACGCAAGCCAAGCTAGCGAGGCAATGGCACGCCAACTACAATAACTATGCACTTGTGCACATGTGCGCGACAAAATCACTGACCGTTTCGTGAGCATTGCGTCGTGCTGGTGTATCGCACATGCACCGCTTTGGGCAGCAAATAATGTGTTTGTTCCCAAGCGGTTGAGGCCATACTTGCCAGGACTTGTGGTCACGCCATATCCTTGTTCGACTGAGGATGTGATGCCGAAGGCTCGATCACCCCCCAATTTATCAGCTAGCCCGCTGCTGGATCCCCAGGGGCACATTTTGGTATGCGCCCACTCAATGCTGCGCACTGCAACTTCAATGCTTTGCCGCTTGTCCCAGAACACCCGTCGGCCCACGCCCACTGGCAACATTGCAGCATCAGCTGCAGCTCCTCGAACAAGATCCCCTGTGCAGACCGGCATGTGCCAGTGGCCTGGTTCCACGAAATGCATTCATTCGTACGTGCCCCCTGTAGAACCTGGAGGTGCCTGCACATGTCAACGTGCTGCTAAATGTCAACGCGTGCCACGGCCGTGTGCCAATGTACGCTTGTGTACATTAGAACCTTGAGGTGCCCGCACCTATGTCAGCGCGTTGCCATGTGTCATCGCATGTGCCAATGTATAGCTGTAGTAGGAAACCCCGTGGCATGTCCAGACGCCCGCTGAGTACGGCCCTGCAAAATGTTTTGAAATGTCCTGCGGGTATTTATTCAATTAAAGTTCAAGTTGGTACATTATCAAGCCCTCTGCAGCGGCCTGTAAGGTGCTGGAGCGCTCAATCTAGTGGTTTGCAAGCTGCAACGGATTGACCTACCTTCCTTGCGTTGCAGCCTCTGCGGCTGCGGACGAGCTACTGGAAGAGTTGCTGGCGTTGTGGCAAGCTTATCAGTGTGCAAATTATGAATGTTTTTAAATCGAGTATTGTAAGACCAATTCTGCAAGCGAGTTTGCGCCATGAATTCAAGTGTGCATTGTAAACCGCGTTCTGTACAGCCGCCTAGTTTTCACATATGTGGCCAACGCGACGTAACTCGCAGCGCTAGCGACCAGCACAGGTACAGCCCTTCAGCACACCGCTCGTGGCGCAGGCAGCAGCGGCTCGGTATCTAGTAGTCATGGCGCAGTACAGCCACTCTCGCCATGCCTGGGCGTGCTGAGTGACGCACGGCCAGCGACCCTCATCACCAGCGGCACGCGATCTGATTGGCTGGTTTCCCATTCATTCACATAATTGTTCTTCACGGCCCTCCAAAGGGCGCTGTAAATCCATCTGCAATATGCCACAACATTCACGTGTTTATCATCCATATTCACGCAAGAAGCCTCAGCGCAGAACAGGCCTAACGGCCGGTCACACAAAAAATCAGTGCTCGCCTCGAACCCGAAGTCCCTTGTGCGAATCACTACGCGGAGCCTTGCAAATACGCGTGCAGAAGGGCAACAGGACAAGCTGCAGGCAGAAAATGTAGATAGCGGCATATACAGCCTGCAGATGTACGCAGAAAAAATACGTATACTTCGAAGTACATTGTATACGCCGTAATATACACATGCGGACTTTCACACCCCTACTCATATTCGTTACCCTTGCTGATGTCATCGCAGTGATGCAATCAGCGTGACGTCCAAGGCCAGCATGTTGTGCATCTGTACGCTTGCCATCCGACAAATCATGCTAGCACCTATTGCAGGCGGGCAAGGCGAATTCGATTAAGCTGGATCAGTGCAATCTTGAGGCAAAAGAATGGTTTATCTTCCGCAGTAGCTGCAAGGCTTTGACATTTAAACATGAAGTGTAAACCTGCACAATAACTTAGCAAAGACGCGTGTCCTTGCTGCCGAGTCTGTGTTCTGCCTCGGCCATACACTGTGGCGGTGGCAGATCATGGTGCTCAGTGCACTGCAGCAAAGGCTGCGATTCTCCAGTTGATCAATAAAAGAAAGTCGCTTCACAACAAGGTAATCACGCATGTCTTTTCTGCCATCCTGTGCCAATGGCACATCACGTCGCTCAATGTGACACGCATATGATCTCGCCAATGCCCGTCCACCCCCTTGTCTTTGCCCCACTCGGCTTCCAGCTGGCACATTGAGCTCTGGGCCTGCCGTAATCGCGTGGCCGCAGTGCCCCTGCTGCTCCAAAGTAGGGCCCGTCTCTGGACACAATAATGGCTGGCCGGGGATGCTTGGTGGAAGCGGGCCCAAAGTTTGCAAAGAAACCTGTACGGTGCAATACAGAGTGAGCGATGTCAGCGGCACATGTGATTACGGGGGATGGCAGCTGATGTACAGATGCACAGCAATGGAAAGTCAGGGAGGCAGACGCGCAGAATTTCATGAAATAACGCTGCGCAAAGATGCGTCGCTTGCGTGGGTGATCCAAGGGTTGATGGCTCAGCCGACGGCCTAGATGCTGCAACGCCTGCGGGGCGGGGCTGCACTGAGCATCATCAGGGATGACACTATGCCAAAGCACTGCTTCATAGGAATATAGTCTCAAGCTCGTATACACAGTCGGCTAACTTGGTCCTTCAGGCTGGTGATGCGACGGCAAACCCAGTGTCCGAGTGGAATGTTGACAGGCACACAATGATGGTCATATATGGCAATGTCTGCTGGGTCCTTCAGTGTCGATGTCATTTTTGTCACCAAATAACAAGTTTGGCAGGCTGCACGTGCTGCTGTGCAATTGCTGGAGTGTTTGAAGGGAATGTTGCTGCGTCCTCGTTAGCGTCATTGCAACTTGTTCTGAAAGCTGCAAGGCTGTCAGGGCCTGCAAGTGCACTCGTGGAGTTGTACTACAGTGTGCTGCAAGTGTACACTGCACGTACCAGCCCTCTCACATAATGTAAGCGGCTAGTAGTCATGGTGCCATCATCAGCTTGCTCGTTGCACAACAGGCTCACCTTTTGAGCTGATGCGTTTCAAGCGGGACTGCTTCTCCTTGTGTTGCCGCCTCTGCTGCTGCCGCTCGTATGTATCCAGGCCGCAATCACGCGTCACACTGCACAGCACGGCAGTACAATGATTCATCAGCTTACGGTGTTGTCAAAAGTCACAATGGTATTAGACAGCTGGTAAATCAATGTGGCCCAACTCCATACTTGAAAACCAGTTCCGCATTGTAACAGTTCCAGCAAGTATATTTAACCCTCTGCTTCTCGTCACCTTTTTTTGTAATTTATTGCAGGTTGCTATCCCACATGTCAAGGTGCTGATGTAGACATCATCATTGATGACACGTAGTGGAAGCGTGCGCATTGCAGGTTGGCAGGGTCTGTTCCCAATGATGTCGTACTGTGCTGGTGCTCTCCATGAATCAGGTTTTTGCACACTCATTTAGAACTGCTGAACACCTCTGTCCTGAGCAATATGACAGAGAGTTGTCAACACTGTCATGCGGTCTCAGTGCATCAATCAGCTTTCTCATAGTCGTAGCATGCATGGCGCAACAAGCGGTCTATTGTAAATGCACTCAACATTTCTGCCACTATTCTCACGCGTACACTGCTTCATTTGCAGTCAGCATGCAACTCAGACAAAACTGTTACTGGGCTACTGCAAGTGGCATTACGTTTCTTTAAGCAAGCGCTCGAACGTACCTGAAGAACGTATTTGTCATGTCCTTGTGTTTTGCCTGGTGGTTCCTGTGTGCACAGTACGGACGAGTGTGTGGTGGCTTGACCATAACTGTTTGCACCTTTGCACTGGTGGCGGTGGTGCTATCAACAACCAATACGGCACAGGACAAAGCAGCAGCGTAATGCACACTGTCAGTAACTGTATGCCAGTGAGCTTTCTGAGCTTCGTATGCATGCCAGGCACTGTTCAGGCGATCCCCCATCCTTAAAATACTAGCACAAAATGCGGCTTGTTGTGTGTAGGACAACGCTACCGAATAATAATGAAGGTTCGAGTTACAAAATGCGGCTTGTTGTGTGTAGGACAACGCTACCGAATAATAATGAAGGTTCGAGTTGGTCTGATTGCTGGCGTTTGAGCAGCATCTGCACAATTTACACCCCCATTTTCCCTGTTGCCGTAACATCAACGTGTAGCAGCCTGCCTTGCATAGTTGTTAAGTGTTGTCAAGGGCCATGCGCCTGATATACTACGATCCCGCATCATGCAGCTATGTTTTCAGTACCTTTCAGCCCCGAGCAGGCCCGCAGCAACCTCATCTCCAGCTGTCGATGCATGGGGTTGTTTCACAACTGCTGCACCAGTGTCAGGGGGGCACACTGATCGTCTCCTGCTGCTGCAGTGGCGTGAGTTGTCATCACAAATGACGTCCAGGGTAACCGCCTGAGATAACATCGCATATCATCGCAGGTGCAGACGGCAGATAAGGAAACCATTGCGGTCATAAAGGAGGATGGCTTTGTTCTGCACTGAATCGCTGCAGTGCACAGTCTACCAAATGAGCAGTTTAGCAAATGAGCAGTGCTACTGGCAGCCTGCTGCTGTGCACATCCGCCCCCAAACTTGGAACCACAACAGCACAACACATGTGTCGATGGTGTTCTGGTGCCAGTTGTTGCACAAGCTAATGCGCTCTCACAATTTCAACGCAGACAACGTCCAAACACTGACTCCTGCAATGGCCCAGGAGTCTCTGACCCACATGGCAACTGTCCACGGAGTGCTTCTTTGGGACAAGGAGAACCGCTGTGAGGCACTTCGAGCCACTGTATTTCAGATGTATCCCCAGAATTATTGATCTAGTCTTTTGCACTGTCAAGCATCAGTTGGCCTTTCAAGTTGTGTAATTAAACGGGTCATCTGCTGTGGTTGGAAGAGCTGCCTGTGGCACTTAACAATGAACAGACAAGAGCCGTCCCTGCCAGCAATGATGTGTGCGGAGGTCATTGCGCAATGACTATCTAGCGGTCTGTGAATCCGCAAGATCACCTGTAGTAGGAGTACTGTCGTATGCGGCGTCTTATATGTAGATGCATGTTCTGTGAACTTTTGCTGGGGTACAATGCCTAAGATCTGTCGTTCATGTGCGTATGAGCAAATGTGCTCTCGTTACCTCCGCGTACCACGTTGCTCTTGGTGCATCCTGATTGCATCAGCTATATTCCTCAATTATGTAGTACACGTGCAATATTGTACACGTGCAATATTCATGGGCATGCGCCTGTCTGCCATCGCATGCCCAGTCCCACTACTATCAAGATAATCAGCCTTGTGCACTGTGTTGTTGCTCTTGTAGTGTGGCATGATGGCCATTGTTACATCTCATGATTCAGATGCACAAGTAGGCAACACCACTTACACGGGCAGCGCAGGCAGGCACAGGTACAGCAGCCTGCCGCCTTATAGTCAACGCCAGGCCAAGTCGACGCCCCAGCCGCTCGAGATGTATTCGCCCGATGGTGCTGGGTGGCTGGTGTGACAGCATGCATAAGAGCATCAGAGCAGCAGACAGCACAGTGAGTGTTATTGCAGCAATTGGCACTCTGACAGTGTGCCGCTGACACTGGGCCGCCGGAGTTCAGGGTCATGCGGGCCTCTGCGCAAAATCCGATCAAGGGGTGGCTTAGGTCAACAGAAAACTTGAGTATACTGATGATGGATGTTGAAGCGTCTGCACTGGCAACGGCTCTCTGCTGCCCTTTGACTGCAAACTGGAACGAATGTAGGACCTGCAGTCATAATGACAGCATTGTGAGACCTAGTCTTCTACATATAATGCCACTAATTGCCCTCAGAGGCTGCTTAGGCTTAGGGTAAGGGTTAGGGTTAGGGTTAGGATTAGAGTTAGAGTTAGGATTACGGTTAGGGTTAGGGTTAGCACGGCATGTACTCATACAGCAGCAGCGGCACCAGCATTACCGATCGCAGTGATCAACGCGCTGCTTGAAATTGCTGTTAGGTTGGTACCAGGTGGCAGTACAGCAGCCGAGCGTAGTGCCAAAACGCTCAGATGAAGTGCGCCTCGTGTTACTGTAGCTACAGTGCTCAACATGATGCGCACCATTGGCACAGGGTTGATGTGAGGGTTGATGTGAGAGCTGGTCAGGATGTAAAAGCACAGGCGTATGACCAGCATTGCGCTTGTTGTTGCTACAGAGGGTCAGCTGCATCGCTCAATCCCTTAAGGCGCACGTAGCTGATGCCCAGACTTCTTGGGTGCTTGAAGTGGCACAGTGACTGAGGCTCCGGCATACCCACGGCAATGTGCATGAAAGTATGGAGTGATGCCATCAGCTGTGAGTTTGACGATTTCTCACAGCATATACCCTACACTAGTACAACAAGCTCACTGGTACACTTGCGTGGCAACGACAACACCACAGGATGCTTCCAATCATGGCTCGGGCAGCATGGTGATCGTCAATTTTCCGCCTGCACATGCGGGAATGTTATCCTTCAGTGCAGGCATGTTCTGCTGTGTAGAGCAATGAATTCCTGTGTACAGACTTGCAGGAGTTTGGCATGCTCATGCAGCAGATCCGGTACAGTGACACTGAGTTGGCTGCCATATCACTATATCACTAAAGGGCCCTCTCAAGCGGCAAGCATAGTAATGAAGCTGAACCTGCAAGCGGCACGTCGAGTACATGCACACATACATGCATACATACATGCATACTTCTACATACATATATACATACTTCTGCATACATGCATACATACGTACATACATGTATACACACACACATACATACATACATACATGCATACATGCGTACATACGCATATACATACATACATACATACATACATACTTCGGAGTACATACATACGTACGTACGCACATACATACATACATACAATAGAAGTACATACATACAAACATACATGCAAACATATATACATACATACCGGAGGTGTAGGGCATCGCTCAGCAACAGGCTCGCCCTCCCGCAGCGAGCACGCGGCCGTTTCCGCAGTGCCACCGCTGGCCGCAGTGCTGTCATCAAAGCTGCTGCAACTTGTTCTGCCGCTTGTTTTGTTACCGCAGCCATTGCGGACGTGTTGAGCGGTGCTGTCGTTGACATCCTGTTGTGTCATTGTTGGTCTGGTTGATGGGGGGGCGGGTCGAGACTGCTTCTCGGCAGTTTGAGCGGTGTGGTTGAGCGCTGCAGCTCTCACTTGCACAATGCGCGGCGATCCCTGTAAAGTGCAGACAAGGTGCACAATGTGAGGCTGAAAATTGAAGCAACACTAGGTTGCATCGAATCCGCTAGTCTCACATTCTTTGAGTTGTTCATGATGCAAGCGTTCAAGCTGAGTACACAGGAAGGCCAAGCATGGATTGACAGCCCAAAATCTCCATGTTATGTGGCGGGCATGACTGCAGCATCACAAAATCGCTGAGAGATTCACTGGGGAACCACTGGCATGGCGCACAACACTCAACATGACTGTATCCAGATTCTCGCCTTACCAGCTGAGTGCGTACGCCATGGACGGCCACTGACACGGTGTCTGTCACATACTGAGCATTAGAAGCTGCGCGCACCAATAGTCATAATTTCCACAAGCTATCATGACACCACCAGGTTGTAGCACACTGCTTGGATACCTCAAAGAGTGCGATGCTCAGGAATAGCAACTGGAACCAACGAAGCCTTGCTGCTTTGGGCACATTCTGGTACGACTGTTGGCAAGCATGGCTCACATCTGATGTTTGAATGAACTTGCTGGTATACTGCTACGTACTTGCACAGTCTTGAGTGTACTCAAGCAAATGGCCACTTTTCAAAGACTAACAACTGCCAGCTCATGGGTTTGCGGGCCTGCACACCCTCTTGAATCCTTGTGTACATGATCAAAAGACTCCGCAGTATTCAGCAACGTACAGGGAATTCAGCACTCAATCGAAGAGTTGACCTTTGCACGCACCTTGGCAATGACTGTAGTAGTCAGTTGCATCCCCCTTTCGACGAGCAGAAAACGGCTCGAGCGGCCGATGGTGCCACTACGCAGCAGCAGCTGCTGCTTCTCAACCACAAATGCCTGCAGGATGCTGACCGCTGGTGCATAGTTGGCACTCCTGAGGTACACAGATGAATGGGGGGGTGAGAGGTGGGGGCACAGATTACTACTGAGGTTGGTGCTGATACATAATGAGCAGTCAAGCACACTTCTGATGTGCTTTGGTACCCACACTACGAGGCGATGCATGTAGTCATTACCAAACAAAGATGTCCCCACTAACTTACTTCAATCACACGATGGGCAGATCCAGGGATGTCTGCGCGATGTTTACAGCACCTCATGTACCGTACTGTAGTGGGCGGCTACCAACACGTGTTCGTGAGGATCATCAAATCCTTTAGCACACAAACATTATGCTTCAGAATACATTGAAATATTTAAATGCTGAAGTTGGCAGTTGCCGAACGACAAGCATGAACCAGTACACGCATGCGAGCTGACAGAAGACATACTTCTTGAAGTGGGTCACAAGCTTCAAAGCCTTGCCTGTGGCTGAGGTTGAAGCGCACGCCAACGCAGTGCCTTCCCACCGTGATCACCTCCGCGCCCGCCATGGAGTCCGCAAGAACGCACAGCGCCGCGCCCCCCCGAATCATCGCCAACACCCCTTCCCCACCCCCATTGCCCCCCTTCACAGTGCCACCATCTGCCCCTTGGTCACCAGGACGACGGGGGTCATTGAGCGACCCCCTTGCCCCCCTGCTGGACCCGCAGGGGGCAGCGCGCGACGGCCTGCCAGTGTGTGGCAGCGCTCCACATAGATGCGACTGGCGTCCGACAGCAGCACTAGACTCACGCACAATGGATGCCCCCCCCTTGACAACCTTTGTTGCACCGCCGCAACAGCCCCCCCCTTGCAAAGGGGGCGGATGCGTAGGGGTCTCTGGGTCAGCGATGCAGCGCACGGCCTGATCAAAGAACGCCACCGCCTTTCTGCCGAGTTCGGCTTCGTCGAGGGACCAGGAGCTGGGGCTCCACACGATGGTGCCCTTGGTGGCAATGACAGCGGTGACGGCGTTTGGAGTGTCGCGCAGGTGCAGGAGTAGCGGGTGGGTGAGCGCTGCTGCTCGCAGTCGCACCTGTCGCGACAATAATAAGTTGAAGTAGGGGTTGATCAGCGGATGATGTGGAGGTTTGTTGGAAGTCTAAAGGGCTGCTCACGAGAGGGGCTCACAGGTGGGCTGATGTTGAGTACACACGGTCGTGTTGATGCGACATTATGGTGCGGGCTGTCGTGACAATGAGAAGTGCAGTTGGAGTAGGGTTGATCAGTAGGGTTGATCGGTGAATGATGTGGAAGTTTGTTGCAAGTTTGAAGAAGGGGTGCTCAAGAGGGACGCTTTAAGGGGGGCTGGTTTTGTGTACACACGGTCAAGTTGATGCAGCGTCATAGTGCGGGGGTGCTGTTGCTGTGACCTTACAGGTTGGTGTGCACAAAAGTGCAGGCGGGCCGTAATGGAGCACAAGTGCACCTGCTGCAACAGACACCTAGAAAAGCACAACTAGAAAGGCATAAGTTTGCATCTTGACTGAGTGAGATTGGTAGGACACAACTGCACCAAATGGCAGCAAACCAAACTGTATGAACAAGCTAACAGTTGCGGAGTGATGCTGCCAAATCTTGTTTGCAGGGGGAGGCTACTGGTGAGCCAGGTGACATGCAGCTGTTTTGAGACGTTGTTGAAGTAGCACATCACTTCTTGGCTCTCGACTGCTGGGTTGGTCAGCACTCAACTGATTCCGCATCAGAGTAGTTGATCGTGTCAGCTAACATGAAGGCTCATTGTTGGAAGCGGCAATGGTTCAGCAGTGCTGAGCCTGTGTGCGCTGTGTAAGACTGCGGGCACGTGGAAGTACATCGATGCCTTTTGGCGATGTTGTTTAGAAGTAATTGTCACAAAGATACTTTCACATCGTCACCTGACATGTGAAATCTGTTCCACAAGCTTTGATATCAAATCATCTGATCATCTGGGCTTTTCCGCGCCCTGAGCTAGAATTTTGATCAATAGTCCAAGTACACAAACCTGTGATTTTCATTGAGACACTTTTAGATTGTCACACGACATGTAGATTCCGAACAGCAAGCTTAGATACCATTCATCTGGGCTGTTTCGCGCCCTAAGTGAGAATTTCAATTAATAGTACAAGTACACAATCCCTCACCTGCACCTCTTCTGGTACCCTAGGCGTGTTCTCCTGCTGCAGGGCTTTGGCGCATGTGCCGCTGCGCACACGCGATGGCGGCGGCATGGGCCAACTGCCACTCTGCAGCACAGTGGCAGTGAGCAAGAGATTGGTTTGAGAGATGGTCATACCTCCTTAACCTTCGCGAAAGGAGTCGGCAATAACTGCTGCAGGTGTGCGTTCTGGAGCTAATGACTGCGCTTTGGTGCACTCAATCCTATGCCACATGCATGTGTTCGTACCCTGCCTCTAGCCCTGTTGAGCCTCAAGCTAGCACGACTGTTGCACGCCTCGTAGACGCGTTTTGCACCAATGTGCGAATGCACATGTCATACACTATTGTGGAAGTGCAGGGCGCCTCATATGGCCAGACTAACACCACTTCAACAGCGTGTAAGACCAGCACAGATCCTTGACTCATAATTGCTTGAGACATGATGTTCATGGCTTAGATGCATTGCGCAGGTGATACATTCAGTCCCTTCAGTGCAGCTGCTTGCTTGCCTCCAGTGCAGTGCGTCTTATAAGCCAGAGAAACTGCCAGGATTACAAAGCGTACTGCTGCAGCGCTGTGCACACATTGAGACGGCATCTCAACATGGCACATTGCACCATACATCAAAGCACCATTGTCATGGCACTCACCACGCGCTGAGCATCCGCCTTTGGCGTGCGGTCGCCACGCAACTTCAGACCCACTTTGCCTGCCAGATGCCATGACTGCTTTCCCGGGGCAAACTGGTACAGGTCCCCTGTGGCTCCAATCAGCGCCCTTGCGCCGGCAGCGCATTCAGAGCTGCTGAAAGCAAGCAGCAAAATCAGCACAACTGTCGCACTCAGTTTGTGGCGAGACTGCAGCTGGGCCTTGCTCTGTTGCCCACTGGTATCAGCATTAGAACTGTCGCACTCACTTTGTGGCAAGCATGCAGCTGATCTTTGCTCTGTTGCCCACTGGCCTCAACATTAGAACTGTCCCACTCACTTCGTGGCAAGCATGCAGCTGATCTTTGCTCTGTTGCCCACTGGTATCAATATTTGAACTGTCGCACTTACTTAATGGCAAGCATGCAGCCGAGCTTTGATCTGTTACCCACTGGTCTCATCATGAAATTGGACAACATACTGACTGGACAGAATGGGTCATGTCAGTTGCGCTGCAGCAAAGTAAGACTTCTTCGGGTGCCTGCGTGCCATTATGTCAAGACAACATCAATAGTTTTTGTGAAATGCTGGTCTGTCACCACACCAGTGCCGTTGTCGTCTACATGCTGCAAGTCATTAAAAGCTCAACCAAATGCACTTGTCATTTTATGCACTTGTCATTTTACCCTGTTCCGATCTGATGTGTCTGGCTTTGATGCAGGACACAACACAGCATTACTCAGCACGGACACCAAGTGTGCCCGGTGCAAACCATACTCTCAGCCAGAAGGATGGCATTGTAAAGTGGTAATGGCAAACACAGTTGCTGACACAAAGCAGCATCTGCTGGCAGTGGAGTCTTAGCGAGGCCACGCAGATGAAATTGCGGCTTCTGCAAGACCCTCTTTTACCATCTGACACAAGCACTCCCAAGTTCAGTGCGAGTATACATGTAGCAGGGTTCTGTACACCTTGGTTTGCTACAACAACTCACCCTTCCAGTCTGCTGGCCAGCCGTTCTGCAGTGCCAATCTCACCCCGCGCTCCGCAATCAATCTGCATCCATCCGCCGCCGGTGGCCAACACAAAGGCCACGGCATGCAGCCCTGGGCCAGCCGCGAACAGGCACTTGCCACACATGAGGGCTGAGCGTACAATGATTACCAGCTGCAGAGCATGAAACACGGTCATGACAGAAGTATGGTAGATAAGTGACCTGCAGCATGGTGTCTGCAGGTGATGCGATGGCCATGTGCTCAGATTCGTTGTCAGCGGAGCCGATGAGGAGGAGTCCCATATCACTGTGGAGGTTTGGTGACGTATAAGCATGTAATTGTGGTTGTGCAGACAGGCGCTAACCTTGCAATCAGAACCTGGAAAACGACTTCAAGAAATCATCAAGAAGTGGTAGATTGGACAATGTCTAGATGGCTCGAAAGCCAATCAATCAACCAGGAGTACTGAACAACTAGCCACCCAGGCCTGTGGGAAACGCCGACAGTTGGCTGTTTGACATGTACTTGAAGCTACTGGAGTGCTGTTTGACATGTACTTGAAGCTACTGGAGTGCTGCTGCCGCAACAACTCGTTGAAAATTGCAGCCTTTACTGAAACTCAATTCAAGGCTGGGATCACACAAATCTTCGCTGCCGATGAGTTCAATGACACACTCCTGCAAGTGTGTGTACCAGGCGGCGCGAGAGTGGGTATCGCAAAATGTTGTGAACGTAGTAAGGCTGCTGGGCATCATTGCGATCCTACTCCACTGCACCTGCTCAGTGGCTCAGCACCGCAAATAATGTGTTCTGCGGATTCAGTGCTGCCAACACCAGCATACAGTATCATCTGTTGCCTGCGTTCGCCTGAGTGTTGCCTGATGAACCTCACACGTGCTGGCACGACCATACTGTGAGTATTGCAGAAGAATATGATTGCTGCCTATTCCGAATTGCTGGCTCTATGATGCTGTTGCGCACAATGTTTATCTGAGCCTGTCGTCATCTGCGTGTACATGCAGCTGCAACGCAGGCACGTAAGCAGTGTAGTTGCATAATCATGTCCATCGGCTGAGCAGTGTCACCTGTCGCATGCACTGCATCCACGGCAGCAGGGTGCAGTCCCCATCGACGATGATCATGTCAAGGGAGTCCAAGGCCTTCAGAGCAGCGGAGTCCACATACTCATGGCCCTGAGCGCTGTAGCAGAATTCATTCAGGGCGCTGCCCAGTGGCCTCACCAACACCTCCGCCCTGCCAGCCATCTGCAGATTTTTTAACAATTGTAGCACCGGCTTCAGTGCGCTTGGACTTGTCCATGCACATGTGCGACAGACAACTTGTCTGGCATACAGAGTGCGTGGTCAATGAATATACGCTGGCAAACAAGCCCACGAGTGCTGGAGCTGCTACATGCAGCATGGGACATCTGATTTGGCCAGGCTTTGCATTAGTGAAGCATTGAGCGCTCATAAACAACAAAATGTCACTTTGACCCATTCGAGCAATTATAGTGCGTCCTGGCTTGTCATTCATGTTGGTAGTTGTTCTGCATGTGCTTGTTCAAGTTGCTGCTGCACCGTAAGGCTTCTGACAATAACCCTGACAAAGTCACTCAAAACCGAAATTATGCAGGCATTGTATGCACACACCTGGATGTCCAAAGGCCGCAGCGTATGCTTTAGCTTCGCCACCAGTGCAGCACAACTTTCTCGACCCCTAGGGCTGGAAGAGAACGCGTCTATCAGCAGCACGCGCATGGCGGGCGTGTCCTGCTTGCTATGCCTAATCCGAGAGTCTGCGGTGAGTGCGCTTCACCGAGCGAGGCCAGCTTCACAGTAGGACGTGCCGCGCACTCATGATCATGATCCTGTTCATGTATTCATGTTCAACCAACCAGCTGAAAAAATCGTTACATTTCTGGGCGAACTTCACCATTGAAGTGCGGACTTCGAACCTTGTGAAGATGGCAAACCTGTAGCTACTAGAAAGGCGAAGGTCAAACATGTCTTGGAGAGGCGACAGCAATGAGGTGGGATGCTGTGGCGCAGAATGCGATGAGGTGGCCAGCGCCTGGGATGACGGAGCCATACTGAAGGCCTTCGATGATGCAATCAGGGGGCATACGCTCCGGGGCGCAAGTGAGTCGCTGCAACAAGGTAGTCCAGGGACTTAAATAGCCACAAGCTCGCAGTACTCGTCGTCCGTAGCGCGACTGGATTATATGTATCTGTCGACATGTCATGCCATGCACGATCTTCCATGGGCTAACATGAAATCTTGATGGATCGCGGAGGACGTCGAAAACAGTATGGCTATCGACTTGCAGCAAACACATATCAGCTCGGCTAAAGTGCACCAGTATTCATTCTTCAGATCCCGAGTCAACGCTTCCGGACGCTGCTGATCCGAAAACATGCCTGATCATGGCCACAGACTGATGCTGAACACTTTATTCTGCAGCTCAACTACCTGATGATATCTGTACGTGAGACAAACAACTAGCCCCCCTCGCCACGATGGCACACGTGATATCTTTTCGCAAGAGCTGACCAAAACTGTTGCTTCTGTGAACTGTCATGAGTGTAATGCGGTGCCAAGTGCACCCCACAATCCAAACCTTCCTTGCGACACCATTCACACTCTGTCGTCATTGATGTGCCGCCAGAAGCTGTGTGGCAGCCCCCAGTAACATGGTGGTATGATTAATCCATGTACTGCTTAGAATCTATTGAGGCGTGTGTCGATCGATATCCCTCATGCTACATACTGAATGCGTTGTTCTCCTCGGTAATGAGTGTTTATTGCTGCTTCTCTCGTAAGGCATGAAAAGCGCGCCATGCTAATAGCTAACAGCATTCAGTGTGGAAAGCTGAGTGCACACACTTGTTGCGGAAAAGTTGGGGCTTGCAACACTCTCCAATGGCTCATTTCCCCATGTCTGTAGTTGGAGGTGAACATGCTTCGAAGTACTTGTTTTCGCAAAAGCTGGCCTACCGTTTTACACACCACTGGCGCATCATCAGTGCCGTGTTGCTGACATGCTGCTGCAGCAATACCATCATGAATGCACGTATGCCTTCCTGTGCCATCATTTGAAGCGCCATCGCAGTGGTTCTGAACATTGGACCAGGCATTAGTAATCCGAAAGCAGAATTCAGCATGATTACGACTCGGAGCACATGCGCAAAGGAGGATGCTCGCATCGCCAGCCAAAGTAATAGCATCACAGACAATCTGGAAAAGAGCAGCCCCCCCCCTGTGGCCTTGACTGTTGTGTGTGCCCTGATTGCCTCACCGGCGCTACTGTCATCAAGCGTGTTTTGACATCAAGGCATGGGCGCTTGCATCACTATGGTGATTTGAAAGTCGTGGGCACTTGCATCGCGATGGGGCGATCATGATGCAAGTACCCATGCACTACGCGAGAGATCACCGATGTACCGCATGCACTCAGAAACGCAGTGCTTCCGAGGCACCCTGTCTCCTCGCCAGAACCGCCGCAGCCACAGCCCTGATTGCCTTACCGGCGCTACTATCATAGAGTGTATGTCGACACGATACATGGGCACACGCATAATCATGGTGGTTTCTCGCATGCACTCACAGCATTGCTTCCGCGGCACCCTCTCCCCTCGCCAGGACCGCCGCAGCCGCAGCCCCGATTGCCGTACCGGCGCTACCATCATGAAGTGTATGTCGACACGATGCATGGGCACACGCATCATCATGGTGATCTCTCGCATGCTCTCAAAAACGCACTGCTTCCGCACCACATCCTCTCCCCTCGCCAGAACCGCCGCAGCCGCAGCCGCCGCGGCTGCACCCCCCTGCCCAATCACCAGCGCCCTTAGCTGACACCGTCGACCAGACCACTGAGGATGTGGAAGAGGAGCAGGCAGCAACAGACGCATTCTCGGAGGCAGATGCGCGATTCGCGGCACTGCTGGACCGCGGGACGAATAGGAATGTGGTGCGGTCTGCGCCGCTGCCGAGCAGCAGCAGCGGGGGTGCTGCGGGGGGGGAGGCAGGAGGGGCAGGGGGGCGGAGGGGGTCTATGGGCCTTGGGAGCCGCTGGAGAGGCCGGCGCCAAAAGGTAGGAGAAACAGTTGTTTCCGCAGCAAGTTTGAGTTCAACTATTGAACGGTGGGAACAACAGTTGATGCTGTAGGTTCAAATTTGATAAATAAGTAAAGTTGAAAATTTGAAGCAAGGCGTAGCAGAGGTGTCACGACATTAGTTCTGTTGTGCGCCTGCCGAGGACTGTGTGCGTGCTTTACTATATAATCTGTGAAGCGGCAGTCTGGCTCACTGTGTGGGAAGTGGCCGATCTGGAGAGGTCGGCAAAGCAACTGTTTTTGCCATAAATTTGATTTTATTGAAGCCAGGGGTGCAGCATTGCTGGCTGCATGCAGTGAGAGCCCACAGAAAGCCAGGCTTAGTGGGAGATAGGCATCCGGCGTGTTTTGTCAGTCGAGCTCCAGCTCCGATTCAAGTGAAGTTGAAATGTCGAATTCAAAGCAAAGGTGACCGAGGTGTGACGACTAGTTGTGCGCCGCATCGGGAAATAGTGTGTGTACGTACACTCAACTACTGATTCTGTGAGGCTGCAGGCGGGCTCAATCTGTGAAGGTGTGACGCTCGCTTGTTCCATATCAAGCACTTCAAAGTATGTTGTACTCTGAGTACTCCGAAGTATACTGACTTCCACTTGAGACAGATGCGACATGTACGTGCAGAGAACGAGCACGTGCTTGAAGCAAGTGTGGCATGGCACCCTGATGGTTACCACCACTTAGGCACTGCAGGTGTGGAAGCCTTCAGACCGCGTAGTGAATTGGGCCGTTCCTGCCTGCACCTGAGACCAAAAGTGTCGGCCAGGCTACACAAGAACTGTACACGGACACACGAAGACTGCATACCGTTGATGATGCTTGTTTGCATGATTGTCGCGTTCTTGTGTTAAGGTTGCTGCTGAGCTGGTGCTTGGAGCATGCCTGCATAGCACTGGCCATGCGTCCTCAATGCCACGCTGCAAAGTATTACATAATTGGAAATACCGCACTTCGAGTCATGTGAAGCTCACAAGACAGGGTAGGGTGTGTTGGCTGCAGTTGTGTGGAATAGTGATCAAGCTACGCAGGTTTACCCGCACGCCCCTGTGACATTGCTGCACGTGCACGCGCGTTGAGCTCACACGGCCCTAACCCTAACCCTAACCCTAAGTTGTCTTGGCTGCACTTGTGTGGAACAGTGCTCGAGCTGAGCAGGCACAACAGCACATCCGCAAGTGCCAGTGACTTGCTGCAACTGTGCCGACATGGTGGCACTGTTTGACTTGTGGCCAATGACTGCAGCAGCGGCGACCACGGTTATTGGTGGAAGGCACTGGCGGCTACCCATCCCTCGTCACCTAGAGCTCTACGATCTTTCTGATTCGTTTTTCGTTGCGCCGTCGCTCCTTGCTCATGGTCACCAGCATCGCTTAGACTCACAAGCACTGCTGCTGCGTCACCGCACCCGCAGCGGCGCCGCAACCGCAATGGCAAGCGCCGCCCGCAAGCATCCCCCCCCCCACCGCCCCTGGCGCCTGGGGCACTGCCCCCCAGCACTGGGAATACCCTCAGCAGCCGCAACAGGAGGCACAGGGGGCTGCGTATGGGCAGTGGCAGCAGCAGCAGCAGCTGCCGCTGCCGCCGCTGCCGCACCCTGCGGCGCTGCTGGGGGGGGGGGCGGGGGGGGGGCAGGGGTGGGGGCCGGGGGTTGTGCATGAAGATGAGCTCGCAGACTTGCTCATGGCGTGGTACTACAGCGGGTACTACAGCGGCAGGTGAGTGGGGTTTAGTGACGGGTACTTCTTGTACTCCTGCTTGTGTCGTGAGGGCTTTTGTACTTGTAGAAATCTTGAAGTTTTTGGTACGAAGTACCTAAACGTGATTTGCTGATGGCGTGGTACTACAGCGGATACTACAGCGGCAGGTGAGTGGAGTTTTATGAGGCATTGATACTTCTTGTACTTACTCGTGCTAGTGTTTTGAGCGTTTTTGACATATGTGTTTGTGAATGACCACCGCTTTGGAGCAATCTTGAGTTAGTTTGAGGTGCTTAGACGTGACTTGCTCATGGCGTGATACCACAGCAGATACTGCAGCAGAGGTGAATGGGCTTCAATGAGGCCTGGCAGATACTGCCAGTTTTGTTGCGTTGAAAGTGTGAAAAGTGTGCTTTCACAGTGGAACATCATGATGTGATGCTGTAGTCAGGCACGCAAAGGCTGCTGTGCGGTGCACGAGGTGGCTTCATGAGGACACAGCATGTCCATCACCCTCTTAAATTTAGTATGCATCTGCGCCTCAGTTTTCAACAAGTTGAACTTGTCTGCAGCACTGGCAAGCCAGCAGCACTAGCACCACACTGGAACGGTAGTTGTAGCTTCACGCGTGAGCAGCAGCAGCAGACCAGTTGTGCATCGTTAGGGTTAGGTTTAGGATTAGGGTTAGGGTTTGGGTTAGAGGCCGTGCAACGCAAAGTAGCACTGCTTGTCACATCAGAAGTGCCAGGAAGCAACAATCAATGCTTCCACAATAAACCAGTTTGCGTGTGTGTGCGGTGATCTGACACGCGTTTTCAGGTGGCACGCAGCATGATATTTCATCAAAAAGCCAACGTCTGCCCGTGATCATCAGTACAATGAGCATCGTGACCTCCTCAATGCCAACTGCTGGGAAGATGTGCTCGTGATGACAGCTGCAAATGAATACCACATATGGCCATGGTGTAGCTCACCATGCATGCCATGAACGCTGACATGGTCAGCGCGATTAAACCTGGCCATCAACAATCTGCTTGTGTGTTTGCTGCACGTGATGTGCCAGTGCGGCTTTGTCACATGAGAGGCATACTTCAATGTTGCGTACACGTCTTTGTGCCTCCTCATTTGAAGTCATCCAAAGTCATTCAAAGCATCTCACAACTTGAAGCAGAGCATACCTCAACGCCTTGTACACTTCTCAAGTACTTAAAGTTGCATGCCTTGAAGTTATTCAAAGTACATCACTCCGGTAGCGTACACGCTCTTGGTTATGCCCCGTAGTTAATTGACTGTTGTTAATTGAATGCTGCTCTGTCTTGTTCATTGCTGCTGCTGCCACGACAGATTCATTGCAGGGCGCGAGGCGCGTCAACGTGAGCAACAACGCTCAGCATGGTATGCGCAGGCTCAGGCGCAGGCCGCGGAAGGCGCTTCCGAGAACGGTCCTCCCGCGCAAGCTGCGCCTGGCGGAGATTAGGCAGTCAAGGACACGGATGTCATACAATGCACATCGTCATCAAGCACACAGCCTCAGACCGTTGCGCAAGTGGTTTGCATCGCTTTGCGCAATGTGTCAACTTGAAGTCATGGAGGCGGCTAGCTGTGAATGTCTTCAAGGTCACTACGTTGAGTGGCACTGCACTGGGACTGTGCGATGGCACACGCCATTGTGCTGTGGGGCTGACACAGGCTAGCGGCCGTGCTATTTGCGATGCATCAGAGATGTCAGCTGCACAACTGCACTGCGAAACTGGCTAGGTGGACCAGCAACCTAGGTCCCTCATAGTGAGGCGCACAAGTGCATGGATGTACGTATGCATCCTGACTGCCTGCACCAACCTCACCCTTTCATTCACGCTGGCTGTAGCGTTCGCTTGCCGTCACTTTCTCCATGGTGGCTGCCATGTGTGGCGCAGTCAGTTACAAACACGCTTGACTTTGGCGCTGCCAAAGGGTACATGTATGCAGTGCCCCCCTGAGCCTCTGTTAGTCATGCAGCTGTAGTGTTATGCATGTACCGTGGGTCATTGTTTCTTGGTTCTTCGTACACAAAAGCACGTGTGGCGCTGTCATCAACCGGATGCTGATCATTGAACTTGAACTGTCGCTATCGGCGCAATTCGGTCATGTGCACACGTGCCATGCATCATGCAGATGGTGTGTCCATGTCCTCCATGAGCTGCCTGATTATATGCCGCAGCACGGGCGAACAAATTGTTGACATCGTAATTATTTTTTTAAATTGCTGCCGCAAGCAGAGCACCACTCAGGAGATGGCCTGGCCTTGAGGGACCAACATGTTGACCAAATACATTCTTGGTACAGCCACAAGGAGAATTTGCACGCCCCAATTACTAAATGTGCCCCCCCAGCTTATGCCTCTTTTGTCACATTATGGGCTCTTATCGTGATCAACCAAACATCGTGACCACCACATTAGCCCAGGAAGCAGCCTGGTTCTTGGGTTTCACAGTGGACAAAGTGCAGTGGCGTGCATATCACGGTACAGCGCACTCAACTGAGCTGGGTGTTCAAAACATCAAACTGTACAGCCAGCCATTCATGACATTCCAGATGCAGCTGCCATTTAGGGCTAGTGTAACAGCCGGTCAGCATAGACATACACTACACCATCAATATGAACAGCGCACGTCGCGCCGCCTGCGACAGCGCACCATACTCGTAGTTTTCGACAATTTTGGCACAAAGTGGAGCCAAAAACCAGAAACCAGCAGGGGGCGCAGAGGAGGGGGAAGGCGATGGTTCGGGCATACAAGTCACACGCAGCACAGTCTCAGCCGGAGGCAGACATGCAGCAATCAGCAGACCAACGTGGTCCCAAGGTGACACGTGGGGCTTGCAGCTGCTAGCCCAGGCGGAGATCGATATGCAACCGCACAAACCCAGCACTGGGCCAGCAGACAACACGTCAAAAAACACGTCACCCAACACTGCACGCGTGTCTCTTCATCGCGCCTTGTGTCATTCAAAGTACAGTTTCCCACCGACATTGAGCCTGTCCACCGCATCCGGGTACCCCCCTGTCGCCTCGCGCAAATACCCCCCTCCCCTCCCCAGAGACGCCGTGTAAGCGCCCCCCCCTGTGCCAAATGCCACCGGCGTTGGCGCCTGTTGCGCCATGAATGACGGCACGTTGGCAGTGCCGAATTGCGCGTCACGGTGTATTGCGGGGGGCGCGGGGGCCGGTTTGGGGGGTTTGTAGTAGACGTGCAGCAGGCTCGCTGCTATTAAGCCAGCCGCGGCACCTGGGGGTATACAAAAAATAGAGGTGGCAACATGCACATTGGAGCCATTAGCAAGCAGTGCAGAATGTATTAGAAATGGCAAGTCAGGGATCGCAAGTAGGAGAAACCCGTTTTTTCTGGTGTAGAGTGCGTATCCTCATGATGATTGTATGCTGCTATCAAGCCAGCAGCGGCACCTGGGGGTACAAGAGTCGTGAGGTGTGGCAAGGGGGCAGATCAGTGGGCAGTGCCAAGTCGTAAATGGCAAGACAGCAATCACAAGAAGAAGAAACTCGTAACCTTTTGGTGTAGAGCGCGTATCCTCATGATGGAGGTATGCACAAGACGAGCAAGAGCATGGCAGGTGCAAGCGGTATTTGACCCATGCAAGGTTTAAAAAATGATTTTGTGGTGTCATCGACACAGCGCACCATGCTGTGACTAATGGTGCACGACAGGAAAAACCTGCAACTGTTGCAAATGCACACATTGCGCCCGAGCGTTCCCGCAATTCCGCCATGACATCAATGAGCACAACGCTGGTGAGGAATGCGTGTCACTGCAGCATTCCATGAGGCCTTGAATTAATCCAAAGTGGTCAGAACCTGTACTCGCATGTATACTTACGCAGCCCCGTATGTTATTATCATGATGTCTACGAGGTGCTGCCAAATTGCCATTCGTACTTCCTCTGCATCCGCTTTATTACTTGAGTAGCGCCACCGCATGTACATGTTGTTGGTGCTGATTGGGAGATGTCTACTTGGCATTCACCCTCACGTGTGGCGCGTGCTCAGACAGCAAGAACACGCTTTGCCGTGAAAACAAGCAGCCAATTTGACACATCTCTGCGCTCATGCTGATGCTGGCTAAATTTTAATGCTGCTGTCTGTTTCATGCTGTGAGCACAGAGACGTGCACGTGCGTATCTGCTTCCGCCGCAACGAGCAACATCTCAGCAGAAAATACATGTAGTTGTGTCGCACTCCTCCTGCCATGAACACGCCCCTGATGATAATCTGTCTTTACAGATGCAGCTGCTGCCTGCTGCATGATGTGAGCGCGCTGAGGAGTATTTACGTTGGTAGCCCTATCTGTCCCCACCACAGGAGGCAACATCTCGCCTAACCCTAATTTTAAACAGAAACCTGAACCTAACCCTAACAGTGCTCATCCCGTTGCAGCAGCTTCTGACAATAGGTCAAAGCTCCTTGAGTGAGTACAGCTCCCCACAGTAGGTGGGGACACAAACGCAACTAAACAAAGAAATGATTGTTGATATTTCTTTTTTTAAAGTAGCTTTAAAAATTATGTCGACTGGTTTTATTTGGCCAATTTCAGCATGGCAAGAATATAACTGGCCGTGACGCACACTTCACTGTGATGACCCTGGCTTTATTACTGAGCAAAGGAGCGTATGCACATGTGCACTTGACAGGGTAGCCATCCCACTCTTGGGTGCCAGGAAACTACGTTGAAACACACTCTGTTTTATCGTTTGCACCAGGGTCGCACCAAAGTTAACAGGTAGTGAACAACTACATAGAAGAAGAAGTATAATCAACATGCATACTTCATACTTCAATTTTCTTAAATGAGTTGAAGTACACGTACCGATGCCTCCCCCCACTGCTGCAAAGGTGCCGCCTATGAGCATCAGGTGCGTTGACAGGCGTGTCCCTAATCCCAGCATGAACCCCGCACCTGACAACATCACCAGGCAGAAGGTGAAACGAGTGTAAGGTCATCCCGTGTTGGAGCATTGGTGTGTTGAAGACCTAGTGTGCCTGTCTGAGAGGAACTAGTAGGTCTGAACTCTGTAGCGTGTAGAGAGATTCTGTGTTGAAAATTTGATGTGTCTGGGAAAAACAGCGTGTCTGAAGAACGACAATAACGTGTCTACAGAACTGCAGTCACGCTATAAGATATAGTGCAGCCATCTACTTTGAAGAAATCATGTTTGAATCGCACAGCTCTGAAGCGCTTCAAAAGGCGCACTGCCAAATGCACTGGACTTGATGCAATGCACCAGCACCTGCCATCGCAATACGTCTGTTGCCCTCCCCTCGCCGATTGCAACTCCTACACCTGTCCAAAATTCGCAAAATAGACCCAGAAAAATTCTCCAGCAATTTCCCGTGGTCAGCGCCCCAGGCATGGAAGCGACTGCCTGTAGATATTCACGGAAGTATACAGAGATGCGCATACACTGCCCGTGCAGAGTCTGCACACTGAAATACGCCGGGCATGAAGATTCAGATCATACAGTACACACCATTTTTCAAAAATGCACACCGCCCAGCAGCAAATCGCAGAAACTTTTCATTACATATGCGAACGCTGAAAGCTTGCACACAAAAGTCTTTTTGACCATGTACTGTGGATATGGTGGTATTGTTTGACTCATGGCCAATTGCTGCAGCAGCGGCGACCACGGTTATTGGTGAAAGGCACTTGCGGCTAACCGTCCCTTGTCACCTAGAGCTCTACGATCTTTCGAAGCGTTTTCATGTGAAAATCAACCCCCAGACGCCAATGCAATCTCATTCTGCATCACGGAGTGGTGCCAACTAGGTACTGCAGCATAGACAAAGTCCCAGTGCGCGTTGCGCGTCCAACGCCCTGACATGCATGTCAGATGGGACGCGGGACACCATCATATGATTTCTTGCAAGAACACTGCTTGCGACGCTCATGAGCATCTGGTGAACAGTCATGTGCGCGGTTGCTGCACGCGAAGCGCAACTGTCAGTGAAACCTAGTACGGTGGAAGGACTGACCAAGGTCAAAAGCAGCCTACATGTTTTGTACAAACTTCAACTTCTGAGTGTGCTTTCTTCATGTCCAGGTACGTTCTAGATTGTCTTCTCGTGTACCTCTACTACAACCACAAAGCCCTCCCCTCCTGAGGAATCAAGGGCGCATCAATGACCCCAGCGATCAGAGAGCACCACTTCCTTACAAATGCTCCAAGACTTTGTCCCAGTGCAATGTGACATCAGCGCAACCAGTGCGCTGTGTTGTTGTGACCGTTGCAGATTTACTTTTTGAGAAGAACCAAGGTGTGCTGCATATGCTCCACACTGAGTGTAACGTACGTGCGCTGCTAGCTTAGCATTTGTGCCGAAGCATGAGCTCCGTCAATGACACAGGCACGGGATGCACAATTGCTGACACTCCGGTGCTGTGACATATGGTGTGCGTGACCTCTATCACAACCATCGACGCACTTTCGAAGTATTGTGGAACTGACCCAGAATTGCAGACAGATAAGGGAATGCAGCGCTGGGAACAATTGGGTGCTGTAACGTATGGTATGTGACCTCCATCACCACCATCAATGCACTTCAACTTTGAAGATTGTGGTACTAACCCAGAATCGCAGACAGGTACAGCGACCCCCGGCCCGACGTTAGCCACAGCCCCATAACGCCCAGCGTCACTGCGACGCGCTTTGTTGCTGGCATCCAGTGGCCTGCAAGTCGAGATAGCGCGCGCGCGTGCAGATGGTATGGCGCGTTGGCATACATAAGTCAGACCGCCAACATACAAACGCACTACTATCATAATGATGTGATTTCATGGTGCACATTCAGTTGCCCATGGTGCTGAGCGTTGCTGCAACACCTACCCCTAACCCTAACATTAAACCCACCCTAACCCTAACATAACCCTAAACCCAGTGGCCTGCGAGTTGAGACAATGCACGTATCGACCAGTTTTGGGCGCATAAGCCCACCAGCTGCAGTGTCGTGAAAAAAAGGACGCGTTGCATCGACAAGCGCCGACCCGCAAGTGCAAGTAAATCAACAGCCCCTTGACCTCATGGTGTTTCATGAAACGTCGCTGCGGTGCGCCTCAGTGCAGGCATGCGCTGTTATTGCGGTGGCAATTTATCTGCAGCTAGGATCAGTCAGCGCACTTCTCCGACATTGCAATAATTTTGAAGAGAAAGATAATACCGTGGTATTGTGTGCGACGAGCAAATCAGTGCAGTTCAAGGTGGTCAATGCTTTGACGTTTTCATGCGAAGCTCACCACCTGCCAAAGACACCCTGTTGTGAGCACCACCTACCAGTATTTCTAATCAGCATCACCAATACACTCAATCACGGAGGAACATGATTGGGTACACTCACGACGTCAAAGAAAGAGCTAGGATTGTTATCAGCATTAGCATTAGGGTGAGGCCACCCTAACTGTGACCCTGACATGCACCATACAAGTGCAGCGCCGCGCCAACCGGGCAACCTCCCTTCATTTGATGCGCAGGAAAATATAACCCTAACCCTAACCATAAACCCTAACCCTAAGGGTCACACTTTATGGTCGTCTTCAAGCTAGCAGACATGCCGCTTGCAGCTTTATGTAATTCTGCCCTTTGCCTGTGTGTTAACGTTGAGGTTGTGGGGCGATACTGATAATGCAGCAGCACAGCCAGCACACTCGCTGTGCAAAGGCCTCAAGCGCGGAACTACAAGTCGATTTCCAGCCGCAAGCCGGCAACACATCAAACGCCAAGTTTCAAACATCGTCACGACAGCATTTGTTGCAACTCACTATACTTCAACTCAAAGTGCACTCCCGCGCACCACTGAGGTGCATAGTGTACTAACTACACTACACAACTTCTGCCACAGCCTCTGCCGGCGCCACACGACACACAGAGTTGAACTGTCCCAATACAGCATGATATTGGTGTTCAACGGACATGACATACACTGCACATATACTATACTCACCGAGCAGAGCTCAGCACATGTTGAGGTTGGGTTAGTGGGAAGTGACGTGCCACCTCAGACAGGGTTCGCATTGTGTTCCTCAGTCACTTCGTTCTGTAACAACACAAGCTCTCGTGAGTTGTGTCTGCTTGGCTGCTTGGTTGTCCACATCTGGCACGGTGCTGGCGCTATGCGCTGTCAGGTTATTCATACGTTTGCAGTACAGTCACACGCGGCATACAGGTGATGACAATGTAGGAAGTATGTACTGCATATATACATTTGAGGTATGCTCACACGTGCCACGAAATGCCATACTACACCTAATTCAGCTCTGAGCCAGCGCCACGTGACTCAAAACATCAATATCTCAATGCACGACACCATACTCACTTTAGAAGTACCTCAAAACATCCATATCTCAATGCACGACACCATACTCACTCTGGAAGTACCTCAAAACGTCAATATCTCAATGCACGGCAACATACTCACTTTAAGTACCTCAACTCATGAGGTGTACTGCATGACACTTTGAAGTACATCACAGGTGCCACAAACTTGAAGAAACCAAGTATAAGAAAGCACTACAATTTCAGGTATGCTTACAACACGCACCTCAGAGGCGCATTTGACAATAGACTGCACATATGATCCGCCCCCACTTTAATAGAGCATTGACATCGCCAACACATCATCAGCAGTGTGACTTGCGGAGTATGTGTGAATACCTGTGAAGCACTGGCATACTTCATAGAAGTAGATACGAAGAAGACAGCAGCATGTTTACTGCTACTGAACTTCATTTAAAGTATACTTTAAGGCGCTGGCGTACTTCATAAATACGAATGACCACAGCATGGTATTTTGTTACACGTCAATGTGAAGTACGCTCACATGCGCCGTACAGATGCAAGCACTGGCACTCTTGAAATAAATATGAAGAACACAGCACGTGTCGAACTTCAATTTGAAGTACACTCACATGCGCCGTACAGGTGCAGCGCCACCCCCACCAGCACGCCCCCCAGGCACCCCCTTGCAGCCTCAACGTCCGCGACAAAAGTGCGCGTAAATATCGCCTCCGTGCTGCTTCCCAGAACTATCCCCAGAACCTTCCCCAGGACCCAGCGCAGCACCAGTCCCAGGGCGAAGGAGCCGGCTGCCTCTGCAGTAAGTGCAAGTTGAAAATTGGTGTTGCAATGTCAGGTAGGTTATGTATACGGGCGCATAGGTTACGCCCACTGCAACGGTGCGCATGAGGAATTGCACTGGGTGCTGGTCCTCAGAACTAGCACTGGGATGTGCTTTCTGGAGGCTCAGCCGCAGCGCCAGTGCTCAGCTTCCCTGGCAGTACACCCTGCGCTGCTGCATTAGTTTAATTTTAGTGTCATACCTAACCCTAGGGTTAGGGCTAGACCTGGCTGTAATCCTCCCAACCCTAATCCTGAAATCAGTGCCGCACTGTCACTGGCATAGGGCCACGTGGCATGCATCACACAAAAAGTGCCATCACAGATCCTTGTGCAGCAGCTCCAGGTAGGTTGCTCGCGAAAGTCAACTGTCATGAGGAGGCATACAGGCTCAATGTACTGCATCTCGCTCATGCGTTGTACCCTTCATATTTATACATCCATACCGAGCAAGTTGAATGCAACAGATGTAGTGATTTTGTGCATGCACTGTTATCGGATGTGGCTTTTGCTGCATGAACTGCAGTGAGAGGTAGCCATGGTGTGCCTTCCGCATGCCTTGCAGGTAGACCAGTCAGCAATTACTGGCAGAAGACGGAACTGGCTGCAGCCAGGTGCACATGCTTTGAGCACATATTCTGTAAATTTGCACATCAACCTATGTAATGTGAGATACTTGTTGATCTACCTGTTGCACGCGTCCCTGACCAAGTAGGTAACATCAGACACACGTCAGACTCACAAAAGCATGTTTGCCTATCATGAGCCCAGCACATCTTTGCGCCAAGCAAAGTACTACAACGGAGCAGATCGAGCAGCCATGTCCACCTGTCGCAGGACACCCAGACAGCCGCCTGTCTTTGAAAAAGGGCCATGTGTTCATGTACCCCAAGTGAATCATGCACTCTGAGTGCACGTCACCGTCACGTGCCATGCAAAATACTAGTTGAAGTAGCCATAATCTGAACCTGTGTGTTGTGCGCACTGCTCTTCGGACATCAGCAGCCATCAATCTCTGAAGAGGAGCCATGGTACCTCATATGTAAAGTGCACTGTGCACGTCACCTTTGTGCCACACAAACTTTCAGTAGAAGTAGCCGTGTCTCACCTGCCGTGCACGGTCCCCTCACATGAAACCCCGCACCCGTCCACCTGTCCCCCAGCATCCCCAGCAGCTCCTGCCCCGCTTCAAAGTGTCAATACTTCCTTATAACGCGATGTGTGCACATCCCCGCGTGTATTGCGCAAAGTACTGTAGTTGAAGTATCAATACTACAGTTGAAGTAGGCATGTCGCACCTGTCGCGCGCGTCCCCCTCAAATAACCCCCCGCCCCCCTACACCAGTCCCCCAGCACCACCAGCAGCTCTTGACCCCCCTCAATGTGTCTATACTTCTATTTAGTGTGATGTGCCCAATGCCCATTTGTGCCATTCACAGTATATCATAGTAGTTGACGTAGCAATACTATAATCGAAGTAGGCATGTCACCTGTCGCGCGCGTCCCCCTCACGTAAACCCCTGCCCCCCCACACCAGTCCCCAAGCACCACCAGCGGCTTCTGCCCGCCCGGCGGCGCCAGCAGTAGCTCCTCCTCAGTTGCCGCCGCCGCCGCCGCAGCGCGCGCAGCCTGCCTGCAGGTGTTGCGACAACATACATATGTGCAAGAGCTATGAGATGCTGGCTGAAAAACTTGAAACAGCAAGTAGTGCAATACTCAGGCACAAATTCAAGTGCAATTTGACGTATATGTGTAGGGTGCATGTCAGCATATGGGATGCTGGCTGATGATTCAAGTGCTATTTGACGTATATATGTAGGGTGCATGTCAGCATATGGGATACTGGCTGGCTGAACAATGTAACGTTGAAAATCAACAAGCATATTTCAGGTATATTGTTTAAGTGTATAGGTAACACTGTGCATTGAAGCGTGCTGACTGCGTGCAGTACAGTCAGGGCGGCGTGCATTGCGGGCAGAAGGCTCTCTCAGATGCTGTGCGTGCTGTATGCTCAAGAGATGTGCACGTTGTCAAAGGCAACTACAGCAGGCACCGCAAGTTTGTTGCGTGTATGTGAGAGAAACATAGCCTCAGCAGGTGACTACACGGCTCTGACGTGATCGGTGTTACGAGACCTGGACTCTGCGAGGTGACCTCTTACCAGGCGGCTATTGATGCACTCAATGTGAAGTGATAGATGCTGAAGAGACCTCTTGAACGCGGCATGGCCCGCGATATTCATCTCAATAACTTGAAGTACTGCATGTTTCAAAGCCAAGACAAGCGGGCACTGCACGCTCATTATGCGCATGTGCAAGAAACATAGCCTCAACAGATGACCGCACAGCTCTAGCGTGATCATTGTTAGGAGTGCTGAACGCTGCAGCAAATCTGCAAGGTGACAACTTGCGCAAATGGACTCTGATGCCCTCAATGCGGGACAGTGGACACTTGGCTGACCTCTCGCTGCAGCATGGTCAGCGATGTCCACATCTCAGTAGCTTCAGTGTATATTTATGCTGAATGCCTGCTGATGGCCATTCCGGCACTGCTTCTTTGTGGTACCGCTTAATGATGTCAGAGTGCCAGTTGTGTAGCCCGCTCTGTCACCCCGTTTTGGCGAAAAAAATTGTGCATCCACTAAAAACTGTTGTGCAAATCACACACATTTTATTCCTCAATAACATCTATCTCTCTTACCTGTCTGACTCTGCTGCCGCTTGCGTATCGGGGCTCAGCGCAAATGATTGCTGCACCGGGGGGGCTGCAACTGCCCCCAGCGGGTACATGTCAGGATCCGCTCTCACCCTGCCCGGTCAGTCATCCATGCACAAAACAGAAGTGATCCAATGATGACTGCTATGAGAATGCAGAGGTGACGTTCGTTTTATGACCGCTTTTGAGGTGTACAATGAACAAAATGTTGCGCCTGTTGCTGCTGCATCACATTGGTTGGTCTGATGCTTTGTACGTGCCCAGTTCTCAACGCATGCATACGGTCATGATAAATGTGAGAATAAAAAAAAGAACAAGGGGTACATTGCTGGATTGTCGCACTTGTGCTGAAAGGGCTTGTAGGTGGGCTCTCTGAACTATCCCAACAGGCGATAGAGCATCTTTGGCACTAAGATCACACCGTCACACTTGCTCCAACATCATGCCACGAAGCCTGCCGCCTCACCCTAGTAAACTGTGCAACATCACGAGAGAGTCCTTCGGGATCGATGTGGACGATGTAGTGCGCTGTCGCAACAACACTGCTGCTGGCTTCAGCAAGCACAGCAAGCAAGTTGCGGGACAAATGCATCAGCCACAATACTCGAGCAGTGTGGATCTTCACGCACCTGATCTTTTTGGCGCCACCCCAGAACGCATAGCCCCTATTGTCCATCGCCATTTTTTTGCTTGCTATGCTATGCTCTCTCCTGCGGCAGTCAGTGGCGGCCGCCGTGCCACACAATGCAAACTGTGAGTTTTTGCGAAGTTCACGTTTGAAGTTCTAAAACGGAGTTCACGTGTGACTCTCACCAGTGGCACACAGTGGCTTCCAGAGGTTCACGACGCAACTTCTCGCCTGGGACAGTCAAACCTGGACAATTTGACATGATGTACATGTGTCTCCACGGCCCTCCACAGTGGAGGATCACGTGGCCTCTGAGCACACCTCACGGTTTGATGTTGGAGCTGGCTGGCTGAGGTGTGTGACCTGAGATGTGATCTGATTATGCCATTACAAAATAGACACGAGCGCTCTGGGTCAGAAGATTTCTTGTCTAGAGCTTTAGCAGAACTCTGGTTTTGTGAGGAACTAAGCGGGCGTGCACCATGGCTATAGCTGTAGGGCAGTCTTGAAGTATGTAGGCGTTGAAGCTTGTTATGTTTGTGCAACTCTGGCACACAGAGCAGAAGACGTGAGCAGCTTTCCAATCAAAGGCAATGGCGTCTGCTCCGCGAAAGCGCAAAGAGCCAAGTGGCTGCCCCCTAGAGCATGCTGCTCGTTGACTGGCTCACGCTTTGTCTACCAGTAGAACCCCTTGCAGGTTTCTGCAAGAGTACCGGCTCGGACCACTGGTTTGACAATAATCAAGAGGCGGCGATGCATCACAGCCAGGTCATTAGCTGCAGGAACCATACAGCAACAACACTTGTCACACACAAGTAGGACAAGAAATCGTATGCACATTTGCTTTGCAGCAGAATCAACGACCAGACTTGTGAAGTGACAACTTCATGTTCAGGTAGCAGTTGTTGGTGTAAAGGAGACCTTTTCAAAGAAGCTGCCGTGCGCACGGTACCACGGGAAACCATAAAAATAAGAATAAGGCTCTCGGTGAAGAGCATTATAAAGCAGCAAGTAGTAGCTGCTGAACTTCTGTTGAACGCGTGCAACGACGACTGCTATACACTGTGTCTAGGTAGGTCAGCAAATACAGTTGAGAATGTTTGTTGCATGTTTTTTTGGAAGCGCAGTCGGCAAGAGGCAATTGCATTTGCCATGTACTTCTGATCCATTTGCTGTAATTGTCATGTTCTCTGGTACAATTCTGATGCATTATTGCCACAACACATATGCAAGAGTGCTCACATGGTGCACATTGCATTTGAGTGATTTCAAACTTTCACATACATTTTTGCCAACACCATGGTGCATTTTACATCGTTCTCTGACACAATTCTGATGCATTATTGCCACAATACATATGCAAGAGTGCTCACATGTTTCACATTGCATTGAACTGATTTCAAATTTTCACATACTTCTTGAAGTACAACTTTGCCATCACCATTTTGCCTTCAAATGCTCCTCATGGTCTTTGGCAACAGCCCCACTTTACAATGTCGGCGACCATCTCGTCCACTTTAAAGCGCATCGCATGCTCATCATGCGCGCACGTAGCCAACAATGGTCTCTCCCACCACGCACGGTGATCTGAACCATGTAGGCATGTGGTGGTCACAAATGCCGCCACGACAGCTCTTTGAGTTCCACTTTCCACCCCATGGTCACACTGGCAGAGCAGTTGGCACTGCATGTGCCCTCGCTTGCACAGCTGTCTCACGCAGCCCACAATGCTCACCATGCTCACCATGGTCACGACGCTCGCCATGCCCATGAGTGCACCATGCTGAGAATGCCCATCATCCTCACTAAGCCCACCATGATGCTTACAGAGCGCAGCCTGCTGGCGAAGCCCGCTATGATCAGATCACAACTCTGACCAAGCCCGCCACATGCTGGAGCGTATATGCTCACCGTGCCGACCAGCCTGAGCTCACGAGATAGGCCCGCCACACTCAGCATGCTCATCAATGGCATATGCATGTGTCCACCAAGCCAAACAAGCTTTGCCAGGCTTACCAAGCCGACCAGGAGTATGATGGTCACGCTCATCACGCCCACCCTGCTGGCTTAGCCCGCGATTGATTGGATCACATTACTGACCAAGCCCGCCTCATACTGGCATATGCTCACCATGCCCACCAGACCCACTGGCATGCTCAACATGCTCACCATGTTCAAAAAGCCAACGAAGCCAAGGTCTCAAATCTTCAGCCTTACCAGGCTCTTAAGGCCACCCAGGACACTGTGACGACCTCCTGCGGAACATGCTGAATAAAGCCAGGGCCACCACAGGCTGGTCAGGCGGACCATGTCCGCGATGGTGACCACATCCATGCTGACCATGATCAGTTGGCCGTGCCTCCCTTGCCTCGTGCTTGATACCAGCAACTCGAGACCTGCCACACAGAAAGAGGCATACAGACGGAAAGAAAGGCAACAGAACAAAGCCGACAAATGAGTACACTACATTGCCTAATGAAATTGCGGGAGCTACAGCACGTTATTGCCAAACTACCGGAAGCTACATCTATGCCTGCCGCAGCAGATATATACGCGATCAACACTTGACTGCATGACCGCATGCTTCCTTGTTGGAGTGCTACGTACAACAACTTGCACTCAGTCTGTAAGCGAAGCTGTTGAAGTTTACAATTCAGTTCCTTCTTCCTAGTCTTGCACGAGTTAGTTACTTTTAGACGGGCAAGTAGTGAAATGTTAATGTATGCAGCTAGTTAGAAGCACGTCCCTCTACACGACGCTGATAGTGGTGCTCTTCAAGTGCCAAACGCATAAGCCGGTCGAGCAGATCCGGGGACACCACGCACAGCCGCTCATGTACAGATTGGACCCAAACAGATGGCCGGTCATTCGTGTCAAGTGACTTGAACAAGCACATTCCGCACATGTTTGCAAGTCACAGGCACAGACTTCTCAACACCACTCCTGTTCATGGAGACTCAGCGCGTTTATGACTCCCAAGCGCACCGCCACAGCGCCGTGTGAGACACGATACTTCTAAGGCGTTTACGCAAGACTAGCAATGGCGCCTTCAAGTCCGAAACGCATGGGCCGCTCGAGCAGATACGGGGCACTACGCACAGCCGCTCACGTACAGATTGGACCCAAACAGATGGCAGGTCAATCGCGACAAGTGACTTGGACTCGCACACTCTGTACAAGTCTACAAGTCACAGGCACAGACTTCTCAACACCACACCTGTTCATGGAGACTCAGCGCGTTGTCTACAGGTCACTGTGCTCAAGGTAAAATGGCCCGCTCGCAAGGTTTTTCGACGCATGTCGCCTCCCGCGTATATCAGCTTGAAGTTCGCCAGTGTGTTGTCAAACGCAAAGCCTATCTGCAAGAAATACTATGACGTGACAATTAGAGCGCCTGGTGCTTGAACTAGCTGTTCCGGAATGCATTTAGTAAGCACTGCGCCGAGCACGCGACAGAAGAGCATCATAGGGCAAACAACTGCAGCACTACGTAGAATATGCCCCAAGACGCAACTAAGTGAACAATTCGTTAGATTAACACTTAGCTTAAGGCTCGCTTGCGATACAGCTTGATGCCTTGTAGCTGATGCAACACGTTTGCAGTCTTCATCATGCGCCTGCCATCATTCTGGCTGCGCTGTAGTGGCGGCTGCTTTGCGCATGCAGGCCGGCCTCCTGCAGACCAAGTACGGATACAATGTTATTGAGGGCAAATGTGAGCATTTAAAAGTGACAGGGAAATAAGTATGCATCACACTAGGGACCAGCTCTGTAGTCGAAATGAAACTCGCAAAGATGACGCTTCACCACAAAGGGTGGCAGAGTATAGCGAACGCATCGATCGATGCGAAGGTGGCCATGCCACCTTTGTCACGGGCATAACAAAAAGAGCCGTAGTAGCTCTGCGCACCAAGGAGGCGGCGCTTGCCCACCGACAAGTGGTGTCACCGCGTCAGGTCGGCAGCAGGAAGCGCAGCCACACGACCAGCAGCGTCACCTACATGACTACATGATTGACTAGCCCCTCATACACTCGATTTACTTGCGTGGTCATCTTTGCACGCCAGCGAAGGGCACAAGGCCGACTCACCTCGAGTCCCGCTGTGTCCCATGTCCCGTTGTCAGGACGTGTCCCCTTGCGGTATCGAGCTGCATGCTGCAACGACGAGCGCCAGCCCTCGCATCTCCTTCGTGCCCTGCGTGCTTTCGTTCGTGGTGGTGGCAAGTGAGCGAAAGAAATGCGCTCGGTTGGCCGTAAAGCCGTTACATTTTGATAGGAGTGAGTGAGTGAGTGAGTGGGTGAGCGAGTGCTCAGGAGAGAGGGAGACTGCAGTGCTCAACAAAACTTGTCGCGAACCGAGAGGTGAGCAAGCAGTGGATGGGTCATCCTGCTGCAAAACCGCGACCAACAGTGAGCAAAAAGCAAAGCAGTGCTCCGGGCAGCTGTGCGCATACGCAGAGCGCCGCAACGAGCTGCTGGCATACAAAACACGCGCACGCGACGCCAGCCCCCCAGCGCCCTCCACGCCCTATGCGCCGCACGCTCGTACACCTGCCCCCTGAAATACAGGCGGATCGGCCGCGCGCGCCACTGCTCAGGGTTAGGGTTGAACCACTTAGGGTCAAACGTAGGGTTTGAGTTAGGTTAGGGTTCGATGAACCCCGCGTGACGCCGAAGTGCACGATGACAAACGATGACACTACACTGATCCAATGCAGCCAGTACGTGCGGCAGCGCCAGCAGCTGAGCACTGGTGACGTTGGGGGCGGCGCCACCCCCCCAAAGCTCAGCGAGGGGGGGGGGCGCACAGGCCCGCCCACACCGTGCGCGCGAGGGTAACGTTGGCGCCGGCAGTTTTGGCCACGAACTTCAACTTGAGGTCGGTGTTGAGCGTCAGGTGGTCGCGGCCGCCGCGCGCACTGTAGTTTTGATGCGTCCGAGCAGCGGTTGACAGGGGGGGCCAGTGGAGGTTAATTGCATTTAGGGGCTGAGGGCTGGGAGCGGTGGGATGGTGCAGACTAGGGGCGCTGTTGAGGGGGGGTGGGGGTGCACTTGCAATTTGACATAGGGGGAGCAGGGAGAGGGGGGGTGGGGCGGCATTCCATCCACTCCCGCGTTGAATAGTCTAACACAGGCGACAGCCTTTACGCCGGACCACAGGTCCTCATAGCAGCACTGTGCTCGTCGCGGCTCGTCGCATGCGAGATGAAAAAAAGATTAATTCGAGGATAGTAGTTTCTCGAAACCACAAACCCTTCTTAAGCCTGACCCTGGAACCGCCTCCAGGTGCATCTTGGCAAGAGGCTTGCAGCAGGCAGCGCATCTTACTGTGACCTCAGGCTAGCAACATGGCACTGCCGCCGCCACCTACCAACTTCCGTGTGCCAAGCCCCCCTCGCCGCGAGGTAACTTCAGAATTGCTGCTGTGACTGCGATCCTCATGAGGCGTCAAGGGTGCCAGCAGACACCACGCCAGTCACATGGACGTAACGGGCCTTGATAACGCGCAGATTTCTGCGCACTTATTCCTGTCGCCAACTGAACCTCACCTTGCTCAGTACTCCTCTGCTTTCACCTGGTGACTTTTGCAAAAAACGCCTCTTGTCGACGTTGTGACGTTGTGTTGCACAGGATGGTGAGCCGGGGCCAAGACCTTACATGACGGGAGGAGTGGAAAAGAAGACGGCCACTAAGCCGCAATGGAAAGGTGACTAGAGCACTGAAATCTGACATTGCAGCTTGTGTCTGGCGCGTACCTCTTAGGCGTTCCGTTCGACAATCATCAGGTGGTACTTTATGGCATTTGCCACCCGATTGTGATGCAACACTGATGATGTAGGCAGATTCAACAGTTGCGCACTAGGGTGCAACTGTCGTGTGCTTTCATCTTGCTGTGCAGATTGCTGTTGCAAAATGTCCTAGGCGTCCATCGCGTCAGGTGGCAATCGTCCATCAGGCTCACATCCGTTGCACGGCAGGCAGGTCGCTAATGCACCAATCCAAAGGTGTGTAGTCTGATTGCAATCTGAATGCTTCGCTCAATGTCCATGTTTCAAGTGTGACTGTCAGCAGCATATGTTGCCATACAGCACTCACCGCTGTGCAGAATGTACCTGCCTCTTGCCCGAAAGCACAATGCTGCTGCACCCGTACATCAACGTGATTGCCACTCGGCCTGGTGTGGCTCTCAACATCTTTATCCTCACACTGCACATCGTCCTCAGCAGCGCCTCAATACATGCATCTAGCATCAAGTGTGCGCCCTTGGCCATGGTCATGAGCTCGTCCAATCCCCCCCCTTGTATCACGTGCAGGTGTGCACGGACTGCCTGATTGAAGCATCCTAGCGCACTTCACGTCCATACTAATCAACTGACGCATGTTTGGCCCTTCTATCACCTGCATGTCTGCACGGACTGCTTGACTGAAGCATGCTCGCGCACTTTACGTCCATACCAATTGACTGAGGCTTTTTCTATCGTCTCGCCGCAGGCAGCGTATGGACACCCGCTGCGCCTGCGCCGGAGCCTGTGCAGGAGGAGCAGGAGGAGGTGCCACAGCAGGATGTGCAGCAGGATGCTTCGTATGACGATGGCAGTTACGGACAGCCCGATCAGCAGCAGGTGCGCGGTGAACCCCTCATCCTGATCATGTTGAAGTTGTGGAGGAGAAGTCAAATTGCATAGGGCCTGCCCCCAGTTGAAGTATGCCGGATGCAACTGGCCAGGGGGATTGCGACACCGCTGATTGTCTAAGTTCAATCTCTTTGCTGACCTGTGGCCAATTTTGGCGGCAATCTGCTTCCGCTGTGGTGCGCTCGCACAGCGACTACCCCTAACCCCAGCCCTAACGCTGTGTCCATTGACAAAATGTGATCGCTGATTGCATGCTGGCGTGCTGATGCAGCAGTGCTCAGAGGTGCTAGCAGCTACAGTGTTCCATCTGTGGTATGCTTGTGAGCAGCAGATGTCGCCAAGCTTGCAGACCACGGTGTAGCAGAGGAGGGCATCTCTTTATGGCTGCCTGGCGCAGCATCACATGCATGTGTCTCCACTGCTGTATGCTCGTACCAAAGCGTTGTATGCAAATCTCAAGCCAGCGCTTGCTGACAGCTTTTTGCCCCTTGTGTAGCAGCAGCCCGCCACATTGCTAGCCGCAATTGAGCTCCCTCTGGCTGTTCTCATACAGCAGCAGTAGCAGCAAAATGCCGTTCTCTAGCGCATGATTGCTGACCGCACAACAAAGAGAAGCTCATCGCAGGCGTTGCTCGCCCCTAACCGCGCGCCGTGCGCGATCACTGCCAAACTTCAACCAAGCAATCGTCGATTGTGCACAACGACACTACACGGCACGCAGGAGTTGCTATCTGCTCACTGTGATCTCTCTCTGTTGCCCCCGCGCCTCAGCAGTACTACGATCGCCAGCCCAGCGACCTGCAGTATCACCAAGGATCCATCCTCGCTGACGGCGCAGGTGAGCTGGCAGTTACTGACAGTTACTGGCAGTTACGCTGAGCATGCGACAAGTGTATTTACATCAGCAGTACTATGAGCGCCAGCCCAGCGACCTGCAGTATCACCAAGGATTCATCCTCGCTGACGGCGCAGGTGAGCCATGCGTCGCTGGCAGTTACTGGCAGTTACTAGCAGTTACGCTGAGCATGCAACAGTGTGAATTTACATCAGCAGTACTATGAGCGCCAGCCCAGTGACCTGCAGTACCACCACCAGGGATCCATCCTTGCGGACGGCGCAGGTGAGCTGTGCGGCGCTGGCAGTTACTGACAGTTGCTGGCAGTTATGCTGAGCATGCAACAGTGTGAGTTTACATCAGCAGTACTATAAGCGCCAGCCCAGCGACCTGCAGTATCACCAGGGATCCATTCTCGCTGATGGTGCAGGTGAGCTGTGCGGCGCTGGCAGTTACTGGCAGTTACTAGCGGTTACGCTGAGCATGCAGCATCGTGTACTTTCATTATGTGACATGCTTCATCAGTCAGTGGCGGCTCATTGGCAGCCAGTGCTGAACACTGACAGAGCTGTGCATCGCTGGCAGTACTGACAGTTACTAGCAGTTACGCTGAGCATTGCAGCACTGTGTATTTTCATCATGTGACATGCGTCATCTGTCGTGGCGGCTCATTCGCAGCCAGCGCTGAGCACTGACACGAACTGACACAATGCACATTATTGAGCACAGGTGCTGGTTGCATGTCATGCACTTTCACCGCAGTGTTCGTGCTGTGCTGGCGGTTTCATACCACCGAAGCCTTGCTGTACACAGCAGTGTGCCTGCTGGAAACAGACCCAGATAAGGTCCTGTTGGTGTATTGGCATTGATGCTCCTGCTTTGCGTGGCTTTGCATCTAAACATATCATCCGCCTGACGCAGGCGCTGTACGCTGACGCAAAGACATCAGCAGCTTCAAACAGGTCATATGAACAGATTCGTATCAGGCGTCATTTCTTACTGCAAGTGCCTGAAGTATCGCGCGGATGCTGATGACACTGTGCTACATACCTACATGCCCCCCTCGCTACCAGGCGATCATGACGCATACGCGCAGCAGCAGCAGCAGTTACACGACGGTTACGCAGGGGGACAGGGGGGCGCATACGATGCCCAGGGGGCAGGGTACGGCTACACGGACGAAGTAGCGGGGAATGGCGGCGGGGGGGAGGGGGAATGGGCCCCGCAAGAGGGGGTTGGTATGTATGACGACAGCCAACAGGGGGGGTACCAGGGGTACTATGATGAGGGGCAGGGGGGGGATCAGGGGGGCGGGGAGCAGTTGCAGTATTACGGCGGTGAGCAGATGGCGGTGCAGCAGCAGCAGCAGGAGCAGCAGGAGGGGTATTATGATGAGGCGTTGGATGGGCAGCAGGGGGGGTATGGGCAGGCGTATGAGCAGCAGCTGCAGCAGGGGCAGGGGGGGTATGGCGAGGAGGCGTCGTATGGAGACGAGGGACCCCCAGGTGACTACAGTTGAAGAAGCGCATGGCGGTAAAGTTTTGTTATTACACATATATTGCTGAACAATGTTATGTTTGTATGGATTATGATCATGAGTAAGGGGCACCCAGGGACTTGTACCACACGGCATGCGACCTGCAAAGGCAGGCAGGATACAGAAGGACCTGAGAAGGGTGATGATCAGTACAAGCGGCACCCACATCCTTATGCGACGCAATGATCACAATACACCATTGCCTCACGCGCGTTGCATGGCGACGGTCAACTTGGGGTTAGGGTAAGAGTTGGCACACATGGACAGAGAAGCTGGAAGCGCAGTCATGATATACGTCGGTGGTTTGCTGATCATACCGTAGCATTGCCTGTCAGATCAGGTCTTGAGAAGGCCACCAGTGGGCATGGTCAGCAGCACATGCAGCAACGGCAATAGGAACGGGACAGCATTGCGTGCTGTGCCATATCATATACTTCGAAGTATGTACCGCATCGTTTACTGTTTAGCATATGTTTATTGATACAATTAATGGTGCCACATTGCTTACATCTCCACATTGTCTCATGGGACTCTCACCCACCGAAAATCCTAATCATGAATTATGGAATGCTCACGTGTAGGAACAGCTGCGTTTGAAGTCATTCTGAGCAGTATATTCAAGCATGTACGATACTCGTACGTCTCGACACGTGAACACCATATAAGCGTGATGGCATACAACAACGCGTAAGAATTATGCACTGTGTATGCTTGAGTTCACCTCAATACGCATCTCATGATTGCATAGCCACTGCCCTAGCTGTTGACAAAGGCGCTGCCCCGCTGCGGCAATCATGCTTGCGGCCAACGCTGTGCAATGCTACTTCGCTATGGTATGCTGTGCTTCCTTGGCAGGTGGCATGTGGAGTGGTGTCGAACAGGATGAGCATCACCAACAGCAGCAGCAGCCGCTGTACAGCGACGATGTTGACCAACAGCAGCACCTGCAGGTATGTGCTAACATTCCTTTGGTTGACATTGGCTCATCTTAAAGTATAGGCCTGGTGGCAGTCTGCAATGGCGACCACCAGCAGCAGCAGTTCTTGCCACAACTTGCAATCTTTTCCCTGGCAGTCATCGTCAGTCTCGGGGTAAGTCCAAATGGAACCTTGAGGTGTTTTGGCATTACTGCATCGCAGTTTTTTGTCTACTTAACTGCCACGCATGTACATAATTTCCTCTTGAGGCACAGTGACTGCTGCGTGCATGACCCACTCTTGTACCGCTTCAGAGACCCTACTTCAACTTGAGCTTTACGCTGCAACCTACCCCCCATTGCTCCTGAGCGCGTAGCACTACGATGCAGGCAGTGCTCAGTACCCGCAGCACCGTGCTTGACAAGCAGGCATCCAGACGCACGCAGCTACACTTCAAGGTAAGTTTCTTCAACTTGAGCTTTACTTCAGCTGGTGTCATGAGCACACTGCTCGCTTTCTCGCACGCGCAGTACTACGACGAAGACAGCGCTCAGTACCCGCAACACGGCGGCGAGCAGGCGTCCTTCGACACGTACCACACGGCGCCGCCGCCGCCGCCGCAGCAGCAGCAGCACCACCACCACAGTGCTCAGCAGCATGGCGCGCCGCCGCCGCAGCTGCAGCACGAGCAGGACGCGCCCTACGCCGCTGCCGCCGCCGCCTACCACCCTCACACTGCGCCGCCGCAGCAGCAGCCGCAGCAGCACGCCGCCGCGCACCCGCCGCGGCAGCAGCAGCGGCAGGCGCCGCCGCAGCAGTGGGTGCCGGAGCCCAGCGACGTAGCTGCCACGCATACCTACCCCGCGTACGAATACCCCCACGGCCACGCTGCGGGGCCCCACTCCGTCAGCTCGCACGCCGGCTCTCACGCTGGCTCCACTCACGGCGGCAGCGGCCGCGGCGGCGGCAGCGGCGGCGCGCGCGCCAACGGCAGCCCGCGCACAAGTCCCCAGTTGGCGGCGCAGCCTGGTGTGAGCAGCAGCAGCGCTCAGCATATGGCAGGGGGGGGCCTCACGGGGGGCGCGGCGGCGGCGGCGGCAGCGGCAGCGGCGGCGGGAGTCGGCGGCAGGGGTGGCGGCAGCGCGCGCGCGGCGGCGGCGGCGGCGCCTCACTCGAACGCGAGCAGCCGCCGCACCAGCGCCGACTACGGCGTCACCGGCAGCAGCAGCAGCGCTCAGTTCCACGCGCAGCAGCAGCAGCAGCAGCGGTCGGGCGGCGGCGGCGGCGCGCAGCACTCGGAGGCGCTGGCGGCGGCGGCGGCGCTGGCGGCGGCGGCGCTCGCGGGGCCGCTGCGGCCGCCGCACGTCACCGCTGCGCCCGCAGCAGCGGCGGCAGCAGCGCAGCAGCAGCAGCAGCAGCCGAAGTGGTCTGGCGGGGACTCGGGGAGGGCGCTGGCGCGGCCGATGTCGGCGCGCGCACAGCCTGCTGCGGCTGCTGCGGGCGCTATTGGGGGTGTGGCGGCGGGCGGGGGGGGGGAGGGGGGGGGGCGCATGGGTCGCCTGTGGGCGCGGGCGGGGGGGGCGCTGGCAGCAGGCGCAACAGCAGCGTAAGTTGCCGGATGCGTGATTTGGTGCTGGATGACATGGTTTTGAAACTCAGCAAGTGAACAAATTGAAGCATATGCGCGCAGGCATTGCAGCTGCGCGCACATGTTGACCTTGCATGCGCACTGCAGCCCATGTTTGTAAGGTTCGGTAGGGCCAGGCCTGCACCCTTTTGGTCTCTTGCTTCGTTCGATGACTGAGGGAATTATTACAATTGCTTTGCTCTGCAACCCCTTCCTCTTTCTATGTGTGACGCTCTCATGTACTAATCATCATACTTCTATGTCAGGTACTCTTGCGAATCGCAGTCGTTTCGTTGGTCTCTCATTGGCGTGCCCAGTTGAGCACTGCCGTAAACGACTTCTTGCAAGACCGCACCGATACACAGACATGGCCCTCATCTCATGCAGCCGTCAAGCACGGCTGGTATTTGTGTAATCCTGGTTGCAGCCAGCAGATCATCCGCCTCAATGTGGTTTTGTCACTGAACGCATTGCGAAGCCTTCCGTGCCACAACACCACTCCAACTCGTTAACCCTAAGCCTACCCCTAACCCAAGACTGTCCTGGCCAGGGCAGCAGCGCAGACCATAAGTCCGTGTAAGAAAGCTTGCAGCACCCATGCTGATGTCAATCCTGCCAAGAAGGAGCTGCCGCAGCCGCTGAACACCGCTATTCCTCCGCACTTCATCACAGTTCAGATTGGCTGTGCTCAGTCGAGCACTGCTGCGCCTTTGCGTTCCAGGCTGCTGTTGTTGCTGCTGCTTCTGCTGCTGCTGCTGCTGACCTCACCCCACACCAGCACCGCTCCAGTTCCCAGAATGTGACTACAATTCCTAGGATGTGATGCTGAGCGCTGCTGCTTGTTTCTATGCCATCACGCCTCAGGCCGCTGCTGCTGGCGGCGCCGGCCCCACCCCGCGCCAGCACCGCGCCCCCAACTCTGCAAACACGATGCTGACCACTGGTGTTTGTTTGCACTCGATCACGCCTCAGACTGCTGTGATGCTGAGCGTTGTGGTTTGCATTGCATCGCGCCGCAGGCTGTCGCTGCCGCCGGCGCCAGCCCCGCCCCGCGCCAGCAACGCTCCGACTTTAACGACATCATGCTGAGCACTGCTTTTTGCTCGCGCTCCAACACGCCTCAGGGTGCTGCCGCCCCCACCCCACATCAGCACCGCTCCACCCCCTAGGATGTGATGCTGAGCACTGCTGTTTGTTTGTGCTCCATCGCGCCTCAAGCTGCTGCTGCTGCCGGCGGCGCCGGCCCCACCCCGCGCCAGCACCGCTCCGCCTCTGCAAACACGATGCTGAGCACTGCTGTTGGTTTGCGTGCCATCACGCCTCAGGCCGCTGTTGTGATACTGAGCGCTGTCGTTTGTATGCCATCGCGCCTCAGGCTGCTGCTGCTGCTGCCGGCGGCGCCGGCCCCACACCGCGCCAGCACCGCTCCGACTCCCAGGACGTGATGCTGGACCCGTGGATGACAGCGTCGCCGCGCAAGCAGGCGCCCACGCCGCTGGCGACTAACAACAGACCGTTCTCGGTGAGTCACCACTGTTGAAGTTTGGTTTGCACTTGAGGTTTGTATTGAAGTTGTGAGACATGCCTGCGTCGCCGCACAAACAAGCGCCCACGCCGCTGGCCACCAACAACAGACCGTTCTCGGTGAGTCAACGTCACAACTCGAAGTTGTTACTTGTCCCCTCTTAAAAAAAGAGGTTTTCCGTTCGGATCACCGCGAAAGCGGGTGCCCACGCCGCTGGCCACCGACAGACCCTTCTCGGTGAGTCAACGTCAAGATTTGAAGCATGGGTTGAAGTTGTGAGTCGGTTTTACGTCGCAGTGCAAGCGCGGGTCCACACCGCTGGCTAACGTTCTCGGTGAGTCAATGCTATGACACAAAGTTTGAATTGAAGTTGTGAGATATTGTTTGCGTCGCCACGCAAGCAGGCGCCCACGCTGCTGGCCTCCAACAGAGCGTTCTCGGTGAGTCACCGCCATCTTCAAGTGTGACTTCAGCTTGAGGGGTCAACAGTCACGTTGCTGCGCGGGTGCCAATGCCTCTAGCCACAATACAACGAATAGAGGCTGCTGGTTGACATCTCCACACACCGGCTGTGTAAGGTGAGGGTAAGGCTTAGGTTAGCGTTAGGGTCAGGGCTGCTGTCCGCCCACACCCAGTTTCAACTGATTCCCTCGCATGCAATCTGATGACTGTGCTTCACTGTCACCACGCCGGGCCAATGGGCACGCCTTTGCTGTCATGGTGCCCTGTCATGCACATTCCTGGCAGCTGCAGTCATTCCTGAAATACTGCGCGGCAGGTTATTCGTAGTCAAGATTTTGTGTGCTCAGGCCGTCTTGTATGGCAATCAAATCGGTCGCCCAGGATCGGGGCCCAAACGCCCCTTTTAAAACGATCGATGCAAACAAACGATGATATAAACAATCGTTTCCATCCTTTCAGTCGTTGCAAATGAGCTACCACCTGCTAGCCCTGCCCTGTCCCCGCTGCCCCGCTAGCCTGCATGCCCGTGTGATGGCTCAATCGATGTTAGATCCCTCCTCACGAGGTCGCAACCATGGGCGAGACAACTAAGGCCACTGCCCGTGAACAAAAAGTCGCGACCGGTGCATACCACTCCTGCTTTTAGGGCATGATCAGAGGTGTAAGACTTTTGAACACATGCGCGTTGGCGACCTACAGCGCACGCCGCCGCCTCGACGTTGCCCGCGGCCTCGGCGAAATTTTGCAGGCTGTAGTCGTCTGTACTCGGTTATGGCCGACCTCGGCTCGTTTATATCGATCGTTTCGAACAAATCGCGTTACCATCGGTTATATCGATCGTTTACAACGCAAAGGGTCGTTCATAACAAGCCTGGGGATAATGCTGTACATGCCATGGTGAACATGCAATGTCATATGGGCAGGCAGAGGTGGAGACACCCTGCAGAGTTTATGCAGAATTTGTTCTATCAGTTCCTCCATACAAGCACATCACTGCTTGCTAGGCCAATCAGACAGTCGGGTCCTTCTGCAGTCTCATTCCCTTTCTGCTCCCCTCCAGGCTCCTTACTTTTAAAACTGCCTTTTATCCCTCCATTCTCATATAAGCACACGCTTTGCAAAGTGCTGCTTGACAGGTCAATCAGACAATGGGGTCCTTCTGCAGTCGCATACCCCTTCTCCCCCTCGAGGCTTTTTACTTCAATTACTTCAAGAAGTAGCTTCAAACCCTTAAATTCTTGGTACCTCGCCCGTTGCTGCTTGCCAGTTCAATCAAACAGGAGGGCGCCCCCCCCGCATCTGCATTCCCCTTCTGTCCCCTCCAGGTTTCTTACTGCAATAAGTGTTGTCAATCCCTCCATTGACTTCAAGAATTTCATGACTCCCTCCATTTCTAAAGCACACTCTTTGCAAATTTCTGCTTGCCAGGCCAATCAGACAGGGGGACGCCCGCCCGCAGCCGCATTTCCCTTCTTGCCCCCCAGGCTTGTTACTACGAGAACTACCTTCGATCCCTAATTCTTGATACTTCGCCCGTTGCTGCTTGACAGGCCAATCAGTCAGGGGGACGCCCCCCTGCGGCCGCATTCCCCTTCCACACGCACCCCCATGAGGCAGAGCCCGCAGGCGCTGGTGCAGCGCATGTCAATGGCGCAAGGGCCACTGCGCAGGCAGCATCGGTTGGACACAGCAATGTGAGGATCAGTGCCCACCTTGTGACCATGATGGCATAGCCTTAGAACTTGAACATAGAAGTATTGCAGTAGGGCAAGAGCTGTTGCCACCTAGCCTGTTGCAGTATACCGCCAGAGGTAGACAAGGTGATCAATGCAACAGGGGACTGGCACATGTTGTGTGCTTCTAGAAATGAATGCATTGTAGTCTTGTCCACCGGCAAGTGTAACTGCCGTAACCGCCAGGCGTACAACAACACTGAGCATGCAACTGCCATCCACAAAAACTGTTGACCCTGCTTGTGATGTGTGGCAGGCGATCCGCATACTGCGTGCGTTTGTTCTGTCATTTACTCCTTGAGGCAAAACGACAATGGGCGCCGTTAGGATGCATACTCTGTACTGCAAATCATCATCGGACAACCCTGTGCATGTTCGCACTCCACACCTTTGCAGTTCACGGTCTCGTCGCTTTGCATCATGATACGATGTACAGCAGATGACCACATGTATGCACCGCATGCTGTTCGTGTCAGGGCCTCTCATTGCTATGTTGTTGTTGTTCACGTTCAGGAGGCAGTTGCTTGTGACCGCTGATGTTCGTGTCGCTGTTCTGCTCGTGTGACACATAACAGCTGCCGATTGTTGTTTTCGATGTTCTTGTCTATGACCCTGCTTGTGATGCGCAGCAATTGACGATCTGCGCCCACTGCGTGCCATCCTTCATAATAAAAAACTCTGAGTGCTCACCTGGCAATCCTTTTCTATGAGTGCGCCACCCAATGGGACGTATAATGCCACACTAAACAATCCTTCCCATGTACTGTCACAGTATGAGTGCGTCAACTGCAGTTGGCTGTGTGCTTCCTGTGGGACATTCAAGTCCATTCTTCCTTCTTCAATACCCTTATTTGTAACATGCGCTATTTTTGCCAACCCTGCTCACGCTACTTGCGGCAGATAGCCATTTGTGTGCACTGCACGCCGTTCATATACTTCATGTAATGAGTGGGCAATACTTTCTTAGAGTACGTACAGCACCCCAAGTTTGAATATTCCTATTTACGTTCTTGTCTGTCAACCCTGCTCATGCTACATGCACATGGCAGATGGCGATCTGTGCGCACTGCGCGCCGTTCTTTGCGGAGAGCGTGATGCGACTGCGGCGTGAGATGGAGGCCATCATGGCCGATGTCACAAGGGCGCACGCGCGCGACGAAGAGCAGAGAAAGGTAACTGTGACTCTCCAACTGCATTTGGCGTCAGGTAGGGTTGGGGTTAACGTTAGGCAAAACGGAGAGGCCATCATGGCCGTTGTCACGCCGGCACACGCGCATGACAAAGGGCAGAGAAGGTATGTGTGAATCTCTGACTTCACTTGGTGTTTGGTAAAGTTACGATTAGGGGTAGGCAAAACGGAGAGCTCGTCATAGCAGACACATGCGCCCGATGAAGCACAGAGAAAGGTAACCTGGACTCTTCAACTGCACTTCAACTGCACTTGACACGATGTCTGCACACAAAGGGCCGATCTGTGTTGTCGAAGGACCGTTCAGTTTAGATTGGCGTGAGCTTACTCGCATGTTCAAGTGAGGGCTCAGTGTGGAGAGCAATGAGAAACTGTGACGGCGGTGACTCTCCTACCTGCGCAAATGCGCACATGGCTCCGATTTTGAGGCAGTTCGCCTCAAAATGAGGGTGCCCTTGCAACCTCGCTGCAAGTACCGTACAGCGTCTGTTTTCATCGCGTTACAGCCTTTCAAGTGTCATGGGACTGTTTGTTTTTGCGCGTCTAGCCCAGTGCTTGCACGCACCACCAGACAAAAAGTAAACCGTAGTACGCTCGCTGCCACTCACAACACAGCGTGTCACCGCGAGTGTCGGTCTCACAATGTGCTGGACACATGCACAGCACATGCTTCAAGTCAGGTACTTCATCACTTAAAGGCACTGACATGGGAGCCTTGTGTGTTTGACTCGCGTGTGCAGCTCCTCGTGGAGGAGAATGGCAGCCTAAGGCGCGAGCTCGGGGTTCAGGTGTGTACTTCAAGTACTTGTAGTAGGTGTGTACTTCAAGTACTTGAAGTATATTCAATCTGTTCTGCCAAACCATGGATGTCTTCATCGTTACATGCGGCGCACACTGCTTCTGAATAGCTGCACTCTATGGGTTCACTGCACGGCACGTGCCTGAAGACATGGTGTGAATGGTGTGACCCCTGTGCTGATTGCGATGCTCTTCATGATGAACTCCACTCACTCTTTGTTGCGCAGTTCGCCGAAAGTAATCAGTGCGGCGACTGTTGCGACAGCCAAAGCGTGCAAAGCGGCTGCCAACACCTGCGCTGCAGCCTCTTTGCTACTTGTCAACCCACTGTGGTTTTATGCGCTGCACCTCCATATAGGGATGGTTAGGGTTACGGTCAGGATTAGGATTAGGGTGAGGCTCAATTGGTGGCACATTACTGTCAGAGGCTGGCAATAAGACAGGTGGCAGTTCACGTGACTTTCATTGGTGTGCTGATACTGTTGCTGCGGCTGTTGTGACACATGTGATATGATGGCAGGTGGCGGCCGTTCAGGCGCTGCGCGAGCACCAATTGGAGCACAACTCAGGTGTGACGCTCCACTTGAAGTTTCAATATAGATGTTGAATGTGTGTGAAACTGCTGGCCAGTGCGTAGTTGCGGTCATATATGCTCCTTGCGTCTACGCTGCTGATACATTGCAAAGAGTGGTTTTGAATGATGGCGAGCAAGCACCTGTGGCCTGCGTTCATGTGCAGATGGACATCTGGTGCTCACTGTCTGCAAATACGCTGCACCTATTGTGCGTCCGCTCTTGTCAATACATCTTTCTCCATACATGTGCTACAAAAAGCGGATTGCAGTGATTTTGCTTGGGGCGTGCAAGATGCACCATGCAAACGCGCGTCACAACCGCCACTTGAGCCCCCCGATGGCAAGAGATATATTGCATGTTGTCTCACTGCTTCTGGTTTACATGTTGGCGCTTTGCATTACAACTGTCGGCAACAGCCACGTGAAACTTCCCGTGACAGGTGCTGGTTATCACTGTCTCATGGCTAGGCAGCCTCATATCACGATGCCTGCGCCTTTCTCAAAACGCCTCTGAGAAACAGTATGGGCGTTTGACTCAACGCGCTCTGCAACGCTGTAACCCTAACCCTCACTGTGGCACCGGCAGGCGTCATAGGCGACGGACCGCATAGCGACAGCTCGCGATTGCAGCTCATGCACCAGCTTGAGGTGAGCCAGACTGCTTAGGGTTAGGTTTAGGGTGAGGGTTAGGGTAGGGTGAGGGTTTAGGGTTAGGATTAGGGGCAAGGTGTGTAGGATTGACCTTCGGTACCTTTCCTGTCGCGCATCAATGACTGTATTGTTGGATGCAGAGAGCACGGAGTATGAGCATGTACGCATGCATGTACTATGGAGCAGGATTAGGTCTAGGGTTAAGTTTTACGCCAGGGCGCCATTGGACACAATATCTAGGGCTAGGGTCGGGGCTAGGATTCTAAGCAGAGTGCCGGTGGACGCAGGGAGTGCTGCGCAAGATGATATAATGCACTGCATGGACACAGGATGGTATGTATGTATCGCAATTTGGGATTACTTGCTCGCCCCAACAGATGGCAAATACTACTGCCACCGCAATTCCATGTTCCGAGTGATGGATGTAGCAAGAAACAGTGCTTCGTGCATGTGGCGACACTGTGCAAGCACGCCACATCATTCATGCGCCAGAGAGCAATACACCTGTTGTCGTAGTTTCGCCTCCCATGGGTGGATCAAGCTGTCGACTGTAACAATGCGTGCTGAAGCGAGCATGAATGCCTGACCATCTCCACCCCTGTTCCCAGCTCCTGCAGTGCATTGGACAGCCCCAAAGCTGCTCATATGATGCTTTGAATGTAGTTTTTGGCCAAGAGCAAGATGTGAACCTGTGCCCGTTTAACCATCAGAGCTTGTTTCTGGCCCTGTACTGTATAGAACACTTCACAGTCCTCTGGTGTCGCAAAGCAATCTTTGAATGCTGCCAAGTAAGAACTTCAACCTTTTCTCTACTTTTGCCATGGCATGCACAGGTCACCATTGCCGGCAATGGTGAGGAGGGAGACTTCCATGCGCAATCGCATCTGGCATACAAAGTATCACTGTACTTGGCAGTGTTCTACAAGTCTGTGCAGCAGCAATTCACACGCACGAAAGTGTAATTGAGCTCTGTACAGATGGTGCACGCAATCGTGTTGAACTAGCTGCGTGTGTGTGACTTAGGGTTAGGGTTAGCAGCGTCCACAGGTCGTGTTATTGCTGGCGATGGCAACGGCGGTGCAATCGATACTCAAGTCCCCATGGCGTATGATGTATTGTTGCACTTCTCAGCTTGCTATTGCAGGCTTCAAACTCCGGACAAGGATGTCATGAAGCCCACACAAGCGGTTTGTTTGAGCTGTTGTGTGACTGTTGTGTGCCCACAGGTTGCTGTCGCTGGCGACGGCAATAGCGTGACACTGAGAATCAAGTGCATGTGGCCTATAGCGTGTTTTTGTACTTCTCAGCATACTACTACAGGCCTCAAAAGTCTTTTACAACTTTGCCATTGTAGTCCACGCAAGCGGTTTCAGTATGCCTACAACTGCCTGTAACTGTAACTCCCCTGCGCCCACAGATTGCTGTTGCCGGTGATGGCAACAACGGTGACGCTGACACTGAATCCAAGCTGCAGCGGCTTGTGCGATTGCTGATGGAGCAGTCGGAGGAGCTGGATGCGCAGACTCTTGAACTTGATCGCGCGCACGCGGTACGTTGTGATGAAGTTCAGAGTTGTTGCTATTTCAAAATGTCATTCTGAAATTCAGAGGTATCAGTGTACGAATGCCAACACTGCTACCTCACCCATGTTGCTGGGCACAAGTGTAATCCTGGAGCAGTCAGAGGAAGTGGATGCGCAGTCTCTTGGACTTGATCGCGCGCATGCGGGACAACCGTAGTTTATACCTGACATTGAAGTGTACAAAACTTGCTCGGAGGCAGAAATCCCGCACACTGAAGTTCTGTGGGAGTGGATGAGCAGTGGATCGAAGTCGATCGCACGCATGCAGCACGTGTTTGTCACGTATGCAGTCTCGCTCTGAGGCACATGGGGAAACTCCCATCAGTTAGAGTTGTGTGTTGACGAAGATCCTATTGATCGAGATGGACCGTGCGCATGCCTGATGGTGCAGTCCGCTGTGCTGCCGGCACCCGGGGATAAGTTTTCCGAATGCATACGTCCTTCTATGGGGTGCTGTTCATTATTTCGATGAGCTGTGGAGCTGAACATAACATGATAAGTGTGCGTGCGGTATTTGTTGACAGCTTTGTTCTGGTACTTATACCTCGGGAGAACTGAAGTTACCGAAGTGTTTGAGGCACGTACTTCAATGGGGGAAGCTTTCATCCTCTGGGTGAGCTGTGAAATGACACACGATTCCGTTTGCCCCAATGCAACAAGTGCTCTTACTTGTGCAACTTAACATGCTCCGGTGCTGGCACTTGCGGGAAACGTCAGTGTAGTGACTTTACATAATCCTGCTGAGTGCTTTGTTAGCTGGGTCCTCACCTCATGCAACCTGCTGATCGTTCTGCTATTATGACGAGCAGGATGTAGAGGAGCTGCATCAGCAACTCGAGGAACAGGAGAACGAGACAGAGCGCCTTCGAGCCAGACTCGAGGCTGCTGGCTTGCAAGTGACTCCTCCAGGTGAGTCGCGATCTAGTCAAGGCCAATATTCTTTCTGGAGTCTGCCTTGCTTGCGCTTTCTTGCTGAACGCAATGACCTGTCTCTGCGGACGGCGAACTTTGACTTGAATAAATCATGTGGACGTGAATTACAATCATGGTGACATGAATCAATCAAGGCTCCGAAGCATGTGTGATAAAGCACATGCATGGCAGGCACCGAGCCCAGGTAGCAGGGTGCAAGCGACTCCGCTTGGGGAGTTGGGAAGCCGCTGCGGGCGCTTTGCGCTGCCTCCTTCTGAGGCACAGAAGAGAAGGATCTCATGCTGGAGTGCTATCCCCCTCTCGAAGGCTACTTACTCCGTTGTGGTACATATTACGACACGGCACATTACCACAAGGGGGAGAACTTCCCCCCCTGGCAGTTGGTGCAAATGGGTTCCGGCTCATTGGCAGAACTGGGCAGCCGTTTTACCATCTTGGAGCTATCCTGACACGCACACAAGAAGTACACGCACAACCAACCATCAAAAGCGAGCTGATCAGCTGCCGCACGCAGTGCCGGCATTGTAACTGTTTTACTTGATGCAGTCATGTGTTTCTGTCGTGCAGGTGCGGCACATGACAGCTGCGCAGCGCTGCTCACAGGCACGGCTTCCTTCACAACCACCTTTCATCACTGCGCTTGTTCTTCGGCACCGTCTCGCACACCGGCACCGCGCTCACTTCCACACCAACGTCATCACTTCTCTCGCCCTTCAGGCTGACCAATCGCCGTCAGCACGTCCCCGCCGCACAAGCATTGCACAGCGCTGCACACAGGCACCACACTCACTTAGGCACCAAATTTCATCACTGCGCTTGCACGTCCTGCACTCCGGCGCCGCGCTCACTATCGCACCACTTTCACAACTTCTCTCGTCCTTCAGGCTCCCCAATCGTTGTCAGTACGTCCCCCCCGCACAAGCAGCAGCAGACCGGCACCCCCCGCAGCCACCCCCCCTCCCCTGTGGCATCCCACGCTCTGCCCGTCGTTGAAGAAGTGGATGGGGAGAACTCGGGTGACAGCGGTGACCACCTGGGGGGTTCGGGACACAGCGGCCAGTGGGAAGCGCAGGGTGACACAGAGGGGCGTGCCAGCTATGGCATGCCTCCGATGGCGCAGCAGCACCAGCAGCAGCAGCAGCAGCAGCAGCAGCAGCAGCAACAGCGCTACCACCACCACCAGCAGCAGCATCAGCAGTCGATGCCGATGCGTGCTTGAGCCGCTGCCTTGCGTCAGCAGCTGCAGCAGCAACAGCAGCAGCACCGCTACCACCACCAACCACCACCATCAGCAGTCTATGCCTGCTTAGTTCCCTTACGTCAGCAACTGCAGCAACTGCAGCAGCAGCAGGAGAAGCGATTTCTGTGCGTGGTTCTGGGCTGGGGGAGGGAGCGGGGCTGTTGTGGTGCACCATCACTACCGCCGCCATTGTCAGCAATGGCAGCAGCAGTGGCTAGCCAGATGGTTGCAGCAGTGCTGTCAGCCTACTCTCAGCCCATGGTTTAGGACTGTCGTGAACTGTTCTTGGCGTACAGCTTCAGCGGGAGCAAGCTGCTGTCAATCTCCCCTGCAGCATACACATCCGGCCTTCACACGTGAAGGGCGGCTGGCACAGGGCGCTGCGCTTGAGGCAAACATCAAATAGTAACAGAAGGCCACATGTGTGGTTTTTCGTCCGCTGCCTCCAGCATACATACACACTAGTTTCTTGGTGGTTGTGTGCTGTGATGCATGTGCCACAAAGGCAGCCTGCAGCGTAAATGTGCCCAAGCCGCTTCTCTTTTCAGCCCCACACTTGTATTTTGCTGTGGCAACGCGACGCACTTGGTCTCGCACTATTGCTTGCATGTACAGCAGCATGGCAGATGCTAATGCGTATCATTTGCGAGCCCAATTTCAGCAAATGATGGATTTTATGCTACAATAGTGGACATATGAAGTGCATGCAGTGCATCCGTGCTGTGCTGTACGTGGGGCTTGAGCTTCAAGAGTGCATTGCCGCAGCCGCATCATTAGGGCTATTCACCTAGGGTTAGAGGGGGTCGGTGGGTTATCCACGCGTCATAGGGTTGCATATGTGGCACACTTGCATATGCGGCACACGTGAGTTTTGTTTGTATTTTATGCCCATCGTATGGACAAGACTCTACTCGGTCCGGTCATCGTGGAGATCACAGTGCTCAACAATGTTAAACTTTTGGGCTGCTTTAAAAGCAAGAACATGGTTATTTGCTTTATCCGGTGGGTTACCCCGTGGAGGCATCGTTGGATTGATTATGCGGCATACTCTTTTGCCCCGCAGCAGCACAGGCCCAGCGATCACCAAAGAGGATGGCGATGCGACGCGCAGTGGCATCGCTGGTGCTGCTGGCTCTTGCGGCTGACTGTGGGGCTTGGAGCTTGCGGTGGGCAGGTGAGAGTTCGGTGCTTTCGCACGAATACGCCAGACTCGAGGCTGCTGGCTTGCAAGTGACTCCACCAGGCGAGTCACAATCTCAATCACGCCAATATTCTTTGGAGTTTGTCTTGCTTGCGCTTTCTTGCTCAAAGCCAATGACCTGTCTGTGCGCACTGCGCATGTTGACATGCATAATCCAATGTCTTCAAAGTATGTGTCATAAAGCACATGCATGGCAGGAACCGAGTCTAAGTAGCAGGGTGCAAGCGACTCCGCTCGGTAAGCCGTTGCGGTCTCATTGTGCGCTTTCCCTATGAGACACAGAAGAGAAGGATCTCATTCTGCAGCGCTACTCCCCGTTCAAAGGCTATGTAGTATCACAATATGGCACACCATCACGAGCGGGAGAACTTCCCCAGAAGTTGGTGCACAAGGCTTTTAGCTTCTCGGCACAACCGCGAAGCTGTGTTTAGCATCTCGGAGCCATACTCACACGCACACAGGAACATGTGGACAACCATTACAGACGAGCTGATGAGCTGCTGCACGCAGTGCTCGATATACTGTCCCTTGCGAGCTGAGAGTGGAAGGGTGCTTGTACGCAGATGCTTCTCATGGACAACCTTGATGGCATTGAAATGGAGCCTTATTGCACTCTTCCAAAGGCCAGTGGGGCGCAGATTGCCGCGCTCGCTTGCTGCCCAGTTCACTTTGAAGTGCACTCAAGCCAAAAGAGGTGGACACGTATTTATAAATGCAAAAGATATGCAGGCGGTCACTCAAGCTGCATTGTCAGATGGGGAGGTTAGGGCAAGGTTCACTCAGTCTGGTAGCTATCTCAAACCCTGATCCTTAGTATGACCAAGCGGGCCAAACTTGCAGATGGTTCGCGGTCTACCGATGTATATATAGTTCGCACAACTGTTTTGCTCGATGCACCTATGAGTTCCTGTTCTGCAGAGGCGCCAAATGACGATTGCACAGCGGTGCCGGTGAGGCGCCAAATGACGACTGCACAGCTGCTTACAGGCACCGCTTGCTTCGAAACCAACTCTCATCACTACGCTTGTTATGCAGCACTGTCTCGCACACCAGCACCATGCTCACTATCGCACCAACTTCATCACTTCTCTCGCCCTTCAGGCTGACCATAATCGCAGTCAGCACGTCCCCGCCGGACAATGATTGCACAGCGCTGCACACAGGCACCACGCTCACTCGAGCACCAATCTTCATCACTGCGCTTGTTCTTCGGCACCGTCTCGCACACCAGCACCGCGCTCACTATCGCACCACCTTCACAACATCTCTCGTCCTTCAGGCTCCCCAATTGCAGTGAGCACGTCCCCCTCGCACAAGCATTGCGCAGCGCTGCGCACAGGCACATGCTCTCTCAAACACCACTTATCACTGCGCTTGATTTTGCACCGTCTTGCACACCAGCACTGCGCTCACTATCGCACCACTTCCACCACTCCTCTCGACCTTCAGGCTCCCCAATCGCGGCCAGCACATCCCCGCCGCACAAGCAGCAGCAGGCGGGCACGCCCCGCAGCCACCCCCCGTCCCCTGTGGCATCCCATGCTCTGCCTGTCGTTGAGGAGGTAGATGGGGAAAACTCGGGGGACAGCGGTGACCACCTGGGGGGTTCGGGACACAGCGGCCAGTGGGAAGCGCAGGGTGACTCGGAGAGGCATGCCGGCTATGGCATGCCTCCGATGGCGCAGCAGCAGCAGCAGCGGCAGCAGCCGCAGCAGCAGCAGCAGCAGCAGCAGCAGCAGCAGCGCTATCACCACCACCAGCAGCAGCAGTCTATGCCGATGCGTGCGTAGGTCGCCGCCTTGCCTCAGCAGCTGCAGCAGCAGCAGCAGCGCTACCATCAACACCAGCAGCAGCAGTCTATGCCGATGCGTCATAGGTCGCCTGGCCTTAGCAGCAGCAGCAGCAGCTACCATCACCACCAGCAGCAGCAGTCTACGCCGACGCGTGCGTAGGTCGCCGCCTTGTGTCAGCAAATGCAGCAGCAGCAGCAGAAGCGATCTCTGTGTGTGATACTGGGCTGGGGAGGGGAGCGGGGCGCTTGTTGTGATGCACTACCACTGCCATTGTCAGCAATGGCAGCAGAAGTAGCCAGATGGTTAAAGCAGTGCTGTCAGCCTACTCTCAGCCCATGGTAGGACTGACGTGAACTGTGTCTGGCGTACGGCTTCAGCGGGAGCACGCTGCTATCAATCTCCCCTGCAGCATGCACATTCGCACTTCACACATAACGGGGCGGTTGGCAACGCAATGGGCACAGGGCTCTGCCTTTAGGCCAACAACAAATAGTAAGCAGAAGCACATGTGTGTGTGATTTGCGTCCGCTGCCTCCAGCACACATACATACTCTCAGACTTTCTTGGTGGTTGTGTGCTGTGATGCATGTGCCACAGAGGCAGCCTGCAGCGTAATCGTGCCCAAGCCGCTTCTCTTTTCAGCCCCACACTTGTATTTTGCTGTGGCAACGCAACTCGCTTGGTCTCGCACTATTGCTTGTACAGCAGCATGGCAGATGCTAATGCGTCTCATTTGTGAGCCCAATTTCAGCAAATGATGGATTTTGTTACAAAGTGCATGCAGTGCATCCGTGCTGTGCTGTACGTGGGGCTCGAGCTGCAAGAGTGCATTGCCGCAGCCATTGCATCATTAGGGCTATTCACCTAAGGGTTAGAGGGGGTCAGTGGGTTATCCACGCGTCATAGGATTGCATATGTGGCACACTTGCATATGCGGCACACGTGAGTTTTGTTTGTATGGACCGCCCATCGTATGGACAAGACTCTACTCGGTCCGGTCATCAGTGGAGATCACAGTGCTCAACATTGTTGAAGTTTTGGGCTGTTTTAGAAGCAAGAATATGGTTATTTGCTTTATCCGGTGGTTACCCCGCGGAGGCATTGTTGGATTGATTGCGGCATACTCTTTTGCCCCGCAGCAGCACAGGCCCAGCGATCACCATAGAGGATGGCGATGCGACGCGCAGTGGTATCGCTGGTGCTGCTGGCTCTTGCGGCTGACTGTGGGGCTTGGAGCTTGCGCGGTGGGCAGGTGAGAGTTCGGTCATTGCTTTCGCACGAATACCCGCGCCTGATGCTGTGCACAGAGATGGGGGTCAGCAGATGCAAGACTGCACCTGATGTGCCTTCCTTTGTGATCTGCATGTCCCTAGCTCAATCGCAGAGCGAGAGCGTGCACTGCGCCCCCCTTACACTGAGCAATTCGAATATTTGGAAAAAAAAGCAGGCAACGGTAAATCCAGCGCGCCTTCACGCGCGCTGGCGCGGTCGAATTGCATTGCTCATCGTCTTGCCTGCCGTTATCTTTGACGCACGCGGCTTTATCGCGTTGCGGCTAGCGTGCGGCGGTGCATCAGCCGCCAAATCGAATGCACCATAATCTAAATCTGCCTGCCGAACTATCTGCCATCCATCTACTGCTGCTTGGCCGGAGGCCTGTATGTAATGTCCCTCACGAATTGCCATGCAGCAATGCGTTTGAAGTGTTATTTTTGGCGGCCGGAGGGTTTTTCGGTGCGATACCGCTTTTCCTTTTGAAAGCGGGGCGGTGCTGCTGGTGTAAAGGCTGCTGCTCGGCTCTGCGCGCTGGTTTCTGAGCTTGTATGTATTGCCCTCACGACTTTTGCGCCAGTGCATGTCACCATACAGCATTCACACCATTGCAGTTTTTGAGCTTAGTTTTTGGAGCTCGGTTAAGTCCGCCTGACACTGGCTCTCGAGGATGCGCGCGCACCTCTCCCAATGTTACGGCTCCAACGAGGAGGCCACCGGCGCCTGTGGCGCATCGCTATGTTGTTGTGCAGGCTGCTCTCAACCGCCTTTGACACCCACTGAACTTTATATTCGTTTTTCAAACCAACAAGGAATGATATGATCATGGCCAATTGCTGCAGCAGCGGCGACCACGGTTATTGGTGGAAGGCACTTGCGGCTGACCACACCTTGTCACCGAGAGCTCTACGATTTTTTGATTCGTGTCCATGATCACTTCTCCAAAAGAATTGGTCGCCCAACTCCAACTGCGGTGTCTCTCTCCTGCTTGCAAACCTCTAAACCACAGGGGCATGTCGCTGTGCTGTTGCATAGGCTGTTCTCGACCGCCTTCAACGTTCACTGAACTTTATATTCGTTTCTCATATCACAATGAATCATAATATGATCATTTCTGTAAAAACAAATCGTTGCCCCAACTCCAGCTGTGGTGTCTCTCCTGCTCGCAAACCTCTAAACCACAGCGGCACGTTGCTGTGCTGTTGCATGGGCTGTTCTCGAACACCTGCAACGTTCACTGAATTTCATGTTCATTTCTCAAATCAACAAGGAGTAAGTATGGAATTTTTTCTGTAAAAACAAATCGCTGCCCCAACTCCAAATCAACTTCAGCTGTGGTGTCTCTCTCGTGCTTGCAAACCTCCAAACCACAGCGGCAGAAGCAGAAGCGGGCTCTGGCGCCTGCCGCAGGAAAGCCTGCCGCAGGGAAGCCTGCCGCAGGGAAGCCAGCAGTGGACCCTCCTGCCAAGGACCCCCCTGCCACAGAGCCGCCTCTGGTGGGGCCTGATGGCGAGATTCTGCCTGTCAAGGTGAGACAGAGTTGAAGTAGTGGTTGAAGTATGATGCAACGAAATTCTGCCTGTCAAGGTGAGAAAGAGTTGAAGCAGCAGTTGAAGTATGATGCAGCGAGATTCTGCCTGTGAAGGTGAGAAAGAGTTGCGGTAGTGGTTGAAGTAGGATGCGGCCAGGATTTGGGGTTGCCACCCGTCTTTTGGCGATGTTCTGCCTATCAAGGTGAGACAACAGTTACAGTAGTGGTTGAAGTGTATGATGCAGCCAGGTTTGGGGGCCTGATGGCAGAGCTTCTGCCTGTTGAGGTGAGAAAGAGTTGCAGTAGTGGTTGAGCCAGTGTGGTGGGAGTGTTACAAACTAACCCTAACCTTAACCCTAACTCTAAACCCTAAGGCAGCGGCCGAACAATGAAAAGCTGCTGCACTGCATATTTGTGTATCCATGAGCTGGCGCATGTCAGGGAGAGCTAGAGCACGGCAGTAGTGCATGCACAGCGCGGCAGTACTTCAGGTACAGTGCCACGAGCTGGCGCGGTCGGGAGTGCTGTGCGTCAGCAGCAAGAAACAAAAGGTTCATGTGCATTCTTGCAGCTGTGCTCAGATGCATTTTTGAACGCATCAGCGCTCAATTCGCGGGCTCACAGACGCGCACGTGCGTGCCCCCTTGCTGTAGCACACGCCTCGGGCGCAGTAGTTGAAGTTCAGTAACTGGCGTACAGTAGATGAAGTAGGCTGGATGACGCTGGAAGGGGAGACGCGGCATGGTGATGTCATTTCGCGCTTTTCAGCATTGTGTGTGTGTAAGTTGATGGCGACACGTCAAAACGTCCTGTTGTCTTTTCTCCTCAGCAACCATCTATGTATTTGTGGAAGGTACATCCGCCGAAGTAAAGTTATTGAGGTCTCACTCGGCATGCTGCGGCAGCAACAGTCGCCGTCGGGCTCTGATTTGATTTTTGGTTAGGGTTAGGGTTAGGGTTAGGGTTAGGCCTAACCCTAAGAACATTATGGGCCACACTCACAGAGATTGACAACAGCTGCACCACGCTCACAGAGGCGCGCTACAATCTGAAAAAGACTGGCTTGTTGCCGTTGAAACGCAAACTCAACATTGCGCTTCATGCGAAAACTCTTCTTTCTTTCTGCGTGTAGGTGTGCGGCAAGGAGTGGCTAGCGTGCAAGGCAGACGACGTGTGCAGCCTGTGCCTGAAAAAGGGCGACATACCACCAAAGCCCAGCCTCAAGGCCGCTGACTGCGACCTTCTGACAAACTGGTGGGACGAGATAGACTTCAAGGGGGAGCCCGCGTGCGCTGACTACATGGAGGGGGAGAGTCTCATCTCGAAGTTGCTGTACTGCAGGTGAGGGGGGAGAGTCTCGTATTGACGTTTATATTGAACTTGGTGTACTGCAGGTGAGGTTTTGTGGAGGGGGAGAGGCTCATATCGAAGTTGCTGTACTGCAGGTGAGATATACATCGTGGACGGGCGGAGAGTCTGACATTGAAGTTCATATTGAAGTTGGTGTACCGAGTGCGACCACATGGAGGGGTAGAGTCTCATCTCGAGTTGCTGTACTGCAGGTAAGGGGGGTGTCTCGCATTGAAGTTGGTGTACTGCAGGTGGAGGCTTATTTGGAGGGGGAGTGTCTCAAATCGAAGAACATATCGACGGTGGTGTACTGCAGATGAGGTTTACATGCAGGGGGAGAGTCCCATATTGAAGGCGCCGTACTTGCGGTATGGTTCACATGGAGGTCAACAGCGAGCACCCTCACAACTGACGCAGGCACGCAAGGTTGCGACAACACGTTAGTAACCCTCTCAATGAGGAACACCATCCCTCACAATGCCGGCTCAAGACTTCTCAACAGAATTGCGATGCACTTATGTGCGAATGACAAGGAGGCAGGCACAGGCACACAAGCATTGCAGCAGCACTGCAGCAGTGCTCAGAGTGGTACATTGAGAATTGAGGCGGTACTTGCGTACCCTAGCTCAATTGCCGGGGACTGGGTGGGTATTGAGTATGAACATCGCTTGCTATCACGAGCGTTCAGCACTTTCACAGGAGCTGGGCACGCAGCAAACGGGCACCAATCGGGCCTGTGCGGGTGCTTGTAGCACTGCTCAGGCAGTGGCGTTTAAACGCTTTGCAGCAGCACTCATCCAGCAGCAAACAACGCTCAGCAAGCACGTGCGCGTTGGGCGCCGGCGCCACGCCCTTGCGTGCAGCAGAGCTCGTCAGCTCGTGCCCGCCGAGACGCTCACTGTTGGTTGATGATGATGTGCGTGGCACTCACGCACGCATGGCCATGTGGGTATGTAGGTATGTGAATGGTGATGACTGCAGAGCGCTGTCGCGCTTTAATATGGCGTTGTGAGGCAGGGCTCCGTAACTCGCCTCTCCATCAAGATGAGCTTGCTTCCCCTGGAAGTTCCCAGCGATACGGCAATCAAAGCAACATCGCGCCACTCAAAGTCTTAGACTTCATGATTGCGTTGCTCTCTCTCGCTCTGCATAATGCATGGCCAGCCACGGCTCATTGTTACTTCCCTTGCACAGCCACATACTCAGCATTCCTTCTAGTGCAACGCTGGTGGCCTTGCAGGTATACATGCAGACGTGTGCTTAGCGATCCCTTCTTGTGTAACGCTGGTGTGCCCGCAGGTTTGACTCGTGGGGGCAGCAGGTGAAGCTACAGTGCGAGGCAGGCACCTTTGCGCCTTCTACAGCACCGTCTGATGCGCCGTCCAACGCGCCGTCGCTTGCGCCGTCAAACGCGCCTGTTCAAGGTGCGTACATGCACGCACTTCAAGCGCTGCACAGTTGAAGGACATCTTAATCATAGTTGAAGTTCCTGCCGCAGCGCCGCCCAATGCGCCCTCCAACGCGCCGTCAGTTGCGCCTTCAAACGCGCCCGTGCAGGGTACGTTCATGCCAGCAAACCACTACTACACATCAGTCGGTGCACAATGGCGTGGTTACTGTGTTTGTAGTGCGAGAGAATTGTCCAAGGAGCCCGCTAACGCGCCGTCAGTTGCCCCCCAAAACGCGCCTGTTCAGGTTACGTACATGCCAACAAACCACTAGTACACGTCAGTCGGTGCACAGTTGACGCGGTTACTGTAGTTGAAGTGTGAGAGAATTGTCCGATGCACCCTCCAATGCGCCGTTAGTTGCGCCTTCAAGCGCGCCTGTGCAGGGTACGCCATGCCAACAAAGCACTTCACTTCAGTCGGTGCATAGTTGAAGCTTCTTATAGTTGAAGTGTGAGACGGGAACCTTGGTGCCCTTTATGAACTTGTCCAAAGTCCAGTGTGCTGCACCTCAGAATGTATGTATGTGCGTATGCGCATGTGCATGTGCACGACGTGCAGCCTTGAGCGACAGCGCTGCTGCACGCGACAAAACAGACACGCAATGCACGCACATGTGCGTTGTCAATACATATTGCTCAATTACGTGAGTTGTGCAACACATCGCTACGCGACGCCGCAGTGTCAGAATGACCGTGTGCTCGTTCGCAAAGTGCGAGCACCAATTCCTATTTGCGGCCCGTGTATGATTGACACCAACTGCTGTGTAGTCGACATATCTCAATTGCAACGTCATTGTTACGCGCCAGTCAAGTGACACTGCTCAACCGAAACCCCCCTTTCCCCCTTACTGCGCTGCATGTCTGCACTCCTTCTTACAGCTTAAAAGGGAGCCCACAGCTCACCGCTGGCAACGACATCACACCGCAGCGCCAGTGCATGAGTCACCCATTTCGCTGGCAACAACGGCCTTTTGAGACGTGTAGACGCAAACAGCTGCCCTGGCATCTCTGCAGCCAGGCACCTCTCTTTGATCTCTGGCACAGCGACTGCAGCGGCGGTAGAAGGGCTGGCTTGCACTGCGGCGCAAGGCGCTGGCTCCGCAGCAGTCATAAAAGTGGCCCTACATTTCCAGTGCCATTTTGCCTCGCCTCCCCCCCCCCCATGCGCTCTCCCCTCACGCACACACACACCGCTCATTGGCTCGTTACCATCACCCCTGTTTTCTTGAGGTTTTCTGCTGCTGCGGCACTACTCGCTCAGGGCTGGTAGGGTCAAAGAGTTGGAGGGGAGAAGAGGCGGCAATGTTAGTGCACACAGGGGGCTGCTTCCCCCTGTTTAACTGCACTGGCATTGCAACAGTTTCGTCTGCAGCCTGAGTTGGCGCGGCGTGCTGTTGTTCCACCTCTCTTCCCCCCCCACCCCTCCTCCCCCCCCCCGCCCTTCGTCGGTCATGTCTCAAAGGCACAGCGCACACACGCACCTGTGGCGCAAACCGTTTGAAAGGGCCCTGTTCTCAGAGTCAGCTGCGGGCAGGCCCTGTCTGGTACTTCTTTCGCCTTTGCCGTTAATGCTACTGTTGTGTGGTGGTCTTTTGAAAAAAACAGCCTCTGTGTTTCCACTCGTGTCTGCCTGTGCTCTGACATGTCTCTGAGTTCTTTGTGCACCATACGCTGCCGTACGCACGGCGCAGGCGCGTCCACAGAGCGGTGCGATAGGTCAGGGTTAGGGTTAGGGTAAGCGCCCTCCGTGCACCGCCAGCGAACACGCATGCAGTGCACATATCTCTTTACGTGCGGTTTGTCCTACACATCTGGGCAGCGCGCATCAGCCGCACACGCGGTGCAGCATTGATCGTCAAGTACGAGGCACAGGCAGTCAGCCTGAAACTGGGTCTGTGAATATGCCCAGTTCTTGCCTGCTACAGCAGCGGTTCAACAGCGCGTTGTACAATGAGCGTCGACTGAGGCAACCTGGTCTTGGTGGTGATCCCTTTCTGTGCTGAAGGGCGGCAACGCCCAGCTTCGTGCTGATGACTCCGCAAGCTCGCAGCAGTTGCCTCTGAGGCGTGTACTTTTTATTGAGGCGTGTCCTTAGATTGATTGCGCTTAAAGCCTCTCTTCATGGAGTGCATGTGCACTCAATGCAACACTCCTTCTCCAATCGAGAGACTCAAATGTAAACAGGCTTCCCTCTTCACACTACCTCCGACACCCCACAACCAACCCCCTACTAAGGGTTGCCCATCCGTGCATACTGGTCCCATAGGGAAGCCGAGGCAGCCACGAGCGAGGGCAGCGTAACGTGCACAGTGCCCAAGCTCCCACGATCGGCGCTGCAGTCGCACGCTACTTGGTGCACAACCACTCTTCTGTTACAAATGAGCTGGCGGGGGGCTGATCAGCCTGACGGCGCTGCCCGGCTAACCCCAACCAACCTAATCCCTAATCCTAACCCTAGGGCCCGGGATGACTCGCCAGCAGTGCGCAATAGGTATGCCCCTAGGCGGTGCTGGTATCCGAGGGACTTTCTCAGCAAGGCGCCACCGCCCTGCCGCTTGTAGTGCAGCAGCACGGCTTGAAGAGCCGGTGTCCCCAGAGGGTAGACAAGGATGCACGCCTTGGCATACGCAAAGTAGGCATACGCAAAGTAACGCAAGCGCTCTGGTAATGCGTAGTAGGTGGCAAAGTAGTCAGCCCTGAGGAACCAAAGCTTAACAGCCCGACTTGGTTGACGACAGCGAGTGTCTCACAATGTATTCCAGTAGTTGCATAAATGCACAAAACAAGTTGTTCACCAACGCAGTGCAAGCAATTTGAACGGTGTAGGTAATGCGCATATGCAACGGTTCGTTTATTGAAGTGTGTCACCAGCTGGTCATGCTCAATGTCTGTGCTCATTGTGGGTCTGGTAGCAGCGATCAATGCTGCTGCACTCTCAGCACCACCTGACCCAGCTATGTTGACAGAAAAGATTGTTTCATTGTGATTTCTTGAAGCATGAACGCATAAACATACAATGCATAGAATTTGCAGATGATGATCATGACTGGGTACTACTGATACAGCAAAGCAGCCTGGAATCTATGCCTTGAGCAGTAGAGCTGCTGAACTGCTGGTGACATCAAAGAGCAGCCAAACTTGCAGAGCAACATCAGTGAAGCAAGCAAAGACACACCTCTGTGGACATGGCTGGAGGAGGGGAATGAGCCCAGAGTATGATATGGCTCAGCTCCAGAAGGCTTGCTGTCCCCAGCTAGGATGGTCTCTTGTAGCTTGCTCAGGTGTCTAGGACACTGTGTGTGAGCAAAAAAAAGCCTTGATCCTCTTGTGCTGGCACAGGTTCTTGAAGTTGAAGTATCGGCTCAGGGAACGATCTTCTTCTTCTAGAGCTCCTGGCATTTCATGCTGCTTGTAGCATAAAACGGAGAACTTGTATCATCCCTCTTCTTTGAAAGGGCCGCCGTCCGCGGCGCCCACTAGACTGGTGCGCGGAAGTCGACGTTTTATGACACTTGATATTCAGCAAGGCGTCTGCTCTGTCGCATCACAGCCAGGTTCTTGTCTTGTCTAGGTCTAGGGTGCGTTACCGTTCACCGTTCCTTCACGCCAGGCACGTGAGCTCAACACGGCTCCAGGGACAACACCAATGTTTCACCGCTCCTTCGCACCACGTGTGCGAGTTCAACGCGATTTAACATTTGAGCAGGCGTTTTTGGGGTCTAGTATCCCCGGTCTTGTGACTTGCAGGTCGCAAATCAATTTGCATGTCGGCCTCGAGCGGCTCCTCGGCGAGCTCGCGTGCCAGCATGTGATTCCAGGATGAAGGTTCAGCTCGAGCGTCATCACGTGACCATACGGTAATATTCGGCTCTGAGCTTCAGACGCTTCTTTAGAGGCTTTTCTCCTCGCGTGTTGGGGAATTCCACATCGAAAATGAATTCACCACGATCGCGCTTGGCGGACACAAGCCTAAGCAAGACGCCGCGGCTCCATCCAGAAGGGAACCGATAGCGGAGAACTTGGCCAAGGTAGAGTGGTCCCAAGTCAGTTGGCAAGCATGGACTCACAGTCACTCTTGCATTAGCAGGCGGGTCAGCCGTAAGGCTGGAGTCAAAGGTAGGTTCTGGCTCGTTGCGTTGACGCGCTAACCTATGCAGTCTGTCGCGCACGCCTTCGGCCATGAGCTTAGCGGCTGGTACCTGAGAAGACGTCAAGTCCTCCCACGTGCCGTCAGAGTAGCGTACACGCCAGCGGGACTGCGCGAAGTCACGTACCTGGCCCCACAAGTAGTCGGTCGAGTTCGGCACATCATTGAGTTGCCGGACCACTTGCGTGCCGCAAGGGTATCGCAGCAATGCAGCATCTTTGGACAGCGTGCGATCTTCGCGAGGAAGGTGACGCTCAGCGTATGAGGGAACGTTGCCTTGGTGCTTGAGCTCATACAAAGCATGAAAAGTGTCCAGCACCCATGGTGGTATGAACAACAGTTCTACAAGCTCTTTCTCGCGCACCCACTCTGAAGTAGTGCCATCGCGCGCCAGCCAATTGTATGACCAGCCGCCGTCCTCATCAGCTTTGCGGTCTAGTATCTGGCACCATCGCTGGTCAGGGTCCAGCTGTTGCAGTTGCGCGGAGTCCAGGAGGGCATGTACTCCCTCAATGTCAAGTCGCGCAGGTCTGGGGTGATATGTCTTCATGTTTTCAACATGCGCGGTGGTCTCGCGCATGCGCGTGCCCATGAGTTGGCATTGATAAGAAAGCCCTGAGTCACCGTACGGAGCCACTAGCTTCCAGGGGCCAGTGAAATGCTCCTCAATGGCACTTGCACGGCCGCGTGAAGGTGGTTTCTTGATCCACACATAGTCACAGACCTCCAAGTGCACAGTGCGTTGGATTTGGTCATTGCGAGCTTGAATGCGCTCAGCACGTTGCTGCAGCGCCTCGCCGACCGCTTCCTCAGCAAGCTTGAGATTTTCTTGCAGACGTTTCACCTCAACATGTAGATAGGTCTTGTGAGCTTGCAATCTCAGAGGTCAAAGCATCAACAGGGAAGCGTGCTTTGCGACCGTAAACACAGAAGAATGGGGTCAGACCCGTCTCTGCGTGTTCCTGAGCGCAAATTGCACGGCATCAAGGTATACATGCCAGCGTGCCTGGTAGTGAGAACAGAGTCCAGCAAGCGCTCTCTTGACGCGCCCATTCATGTTCTCAACGACGCCGTTAGACTGGGGGTGATATGCGCTGGTTTCAATCTTGTGCACCTTAAAGAAGGTGCAGAGCGTGGCTATCAGCGCACTCATGAACTCTGCGGCTCTGTCAGACTCTAGCTCTTCCACTAGCGCGCCGCACTCAAAGAGTACTCTTGCTAGTAGGGGTGCGGCCTCAGCTGCCGATAGTGTCTTTACAGGGAAAAGCCAACAGTAGCCTGACCTAGCTTCGGTGATGATGAGCAAGTATCGATGCCCTTCTGAGGAAAGGACGCCGACTTCGGTGTAGTCCACATGCAAGCGTTGCCACATGTGTGTAGATGGCATCAGTGCTTGCTTGTACTTGGCAGTAGGCTGTGGCTTGGTTTACTGACAAGGGACGCACGAGCGTACGTAGTCTCGGACGTCAGCGCCTAACCCTCTCCAATACATGCGTTCCAGCACCTTGGCGTGCGTGGCAGCAGTCGAGGGGTGCTGAGCACTGCCATCATCATATCAAAGACGGAGTAAAGTGGCTTCAAAGCGTCGGGGACCACCCACTGAGTAATTAGGGAGCCCTTCTTGCCAATGGACCGACTTGCCATGAAGTGTACAAGCAAACCGTCAGGTTCAACGGTGAAAAACTCTTGGTTCTGGCTAACAAATTTGGCAAGGCTAGGGTCAAGGGTCAGTGGTTCAGCTAGTCTCGGTTGGAGCAGTTGCATCTCTAAGCGGCGAGAGCATCGCAGCGCAGCTGTCCCAAATGTGCTCCGAATACGAGCCTAGTTTCATGTTGCAAAGCATAGAAACGAGGGGAGTGGTTTCTGGTTCTGGTCTAAGCGGCGAGAGCATCGCAGCGCAGCTGTCCCAAATGTGCTCCGAATACGAGCCTAGTTTCATGTTGCAAAGCATAGAAGCGAGGGGAGTGCTTTCTGGTTCTGGTTCACCTCCCTCTTCTTTGAAAAGCGCGGTGTCTACGCACGCGCTCTCGTGCATGGTATCACTGAGGTCATGTACCTCTTGGGGTGTCAATGTACCCATGCAGCTGCTCAGTTTGTAGACACTTGTGCAAGTTTGTTAAATTGAAAAGCCGTGCTCCCGGCATGCCGTGTAAGCACCTATGCGGCCTAGCAATGCTGGTGAGTCTTGCAGTTTTTCATCTTCAAAACGCACCCCAGACGGAGGTGCAGGTCCAGCATCGGTGCAGTCGGGCCACTGCTCGTCAGCGTGCTCGTACTGCCTAGGTCCGATGATCTCCGTCATCTGAGGCATGCGTGAAGGGCAGTCTGCATTGCCATTGTCTTTACCAGGCCTGTATACGACCATGATGTCGTATTCCTGGAGACGCATGGCCCAATGTAGCAGCTTGCTATTTGTGATTGTTCAAGGTCAAGAGCCAGCGAAGCGCAGACGCGTCGGTTACGACGGTTGCAGTCTGCCCAAATGTAACCGCGGAAGTTGTTCAAAGCTAGCACCACAGCCAGACACTCTAGCGCAGTAGCACCTAGTTTTGCGTCCTGCACTGAGTTAATCTTGTTGAAAAATGCCACAACTACCTCTCTGGCAGGTTTGCCGTAAACTGTGTTGACACGGCGCGTGCTGGCCCAGGGGAAGTCCTTGTGCCGTTCACGTAGTTTGTCTAGTGGCACGAATTGAGATAGAACGCCAGCAACGGCTAGCTTGCTTGCGTCTGTATGTACTATAAAAGGTAGCCAAAGTCTGGGTGCATGATCACAGGAGCGTTTGACATGGCGTGCTTGAGTTTGGCCAGCGCCTCTTGGCGGCGTTTGGTCCACGACATGTCAGCGCCATCACGCGTACACTCGACTAGGGGAGCTGCAATATGCGCGAAGCGGTATATGCAGCGCCTATAGTAGTTGAAGCATCCCATGAGGTCTTGCATCAGCCGTTTATCTACCTTGCCGTCCTTGCCTACGGGTGGCATCATGTCGACCATGGTTTTACTTTGTCCTCACATGGCTTGATTCCGTACTTGCCCACCTTGTGGCCTAGGTATGCAACTTCTTCGGCAAAGAGTTGGCACTTGTGTCTAGACACACTCATGCCGTACTCTTCCACACGTCGAAGCACATCGTCCAAGTGAGCTATATGGTCTTCTAGATTCTTGCTGTGTACGAGCACATCATCAACGTACACACACGCATGCGTTTGCCTGGCTGAGCCTAGGAGCTCATGCATGCATCTGGTGAATATACTTGGCAAGCACACCAACCCAAACGGCGCAACCTTGTACTCCCAGAGCGAGCCATCAGGTGCCCGGAATTGATTCTCTGGTCACGGGTATTTGCCTATGACCAGAAGCAAAGTCTAGTGCCGAGAATATGCGTGAGCCCAAGCATGTTTGAACCAAGTCGTCCATATTGCCAAGCCCATACTCATCACGGCGTGTAACTCTGTTGAGCGGCCTATAGTCAACGCAGGAACTGACCTCAACCTTGTCCTTCTGAGTAAATAGCACTGGGTTGCTAGCCCAAGGACCATTGGCAGGTCTGATCTGTCCGCGTTTGCGCTCATTTTCAATGGCTTCAAATATGATTTTAGCTTCGCGTTCAGCCCACCTGCGTGCCCTGTCGGCGATGGGCGTCGCGTCGCCTGTGTCAAAGTCAACGCCGAAACGGTCCGTCACCTTGGGGTTCTTGGGGTCCTTGGCAAAGGCGCCTCGTCGTCGGCGAAGCACCTCCACAACGCGTCATAGTAGGTGACGCCGTAACGGTCGCGTTGCTTGAGAATGTTGCAGGCCTCGCCGTTCTTGTCGCGCAGCACTTCACGAAGGTCCTCGTCCGTGCAAGTTCCTAGCGAGGCATTGTGTTCCTCTGCCACCTTGTGTCTGAATGCAGCTCGTTCTGCCTCAGCTTGCGTGACAGGGTCTAGTCTAGGCGTGTCGTGTTCTGGCACACACGAGGGGTCTGGCTGCTGCACAGGTCTTGATCTGTTTACAGCAGGTGTGTCTGGTGCGTTTTGCCCAAGGTGCCTCAACGCAATTCTTGTCAAGTTAGTCACAAGCTTGACTTTGCCAATGTCTAGGTCGTAGACCATGTCAGGGCCTTGATGATGCCCAGCACTGCACCTCTAGGCACAAACATTGGCGCAGTAGAAGTATTATCGACTAACACCCAAGTGGCTTATTAGGTGCTACAAACTCCACCGTATCCATGATAATAGCACCTCTGGTGGCCAGCTTGTTTGCCTTCACTCAGGCTGGCGCCTCTGGCGCGTCGGACTCGAGTAGCACTTCAAGTTCAACTGGGCCTGTGCACTGTACTGGCGGAGGTGACACTACCTCAATGGTTCTGGCGGTGTCAGCTTTAAGCACCTGGTCACACGTTGTGCGTAGCAAATAAGTGCGACTAGGCAAAGTGGGCTTCTGAGAAGACTTGGCTCTTGTAACACCCACCTTGATCGTGTTGGCAGCTGGGGGGTCCAGTCTGAGAGTCCCCAACTTAGCTTGTTCATGCATGGCACAACAGCTCCAGCAGAGCCAGCAGGATGGAAGCGCATCCTGTGCTCATACGTGATGGATGAGCCAAACTTGCCAAAGAAGCTAGACCCCAGAGTGGCCTCATAGGGCATATCCACCACATAAAAAACATGCATGAAAATGGTGTCTTTGAAGCGCACCTGGGGCGTGCACAACACCTGAAATTGGCACAGATCTCTTGGCATCTGCTAGTTCAACCGTGATAAAATCACCATCAGAGAGCGGGCAAATAGAACTTGGTGGCACCTGGTGCGCGCGTTCTGTGTTGATGAATTTGGCCTCGGCGCCGTTGTCCACTAACGCGTCAAGTACCAGTTCTTGTATGCCATCACCCACTCGTGTGCGTATTGGCATGTGCACAGAGCTGTCCTTCTTGAGTTTGCCAATTACATGCGCTCTCTGCAAGGTTATAGGAGGTTTGTGACGTGCTTGCCATCTGGGCACGGCTTTGTACGCGTCAGTAGCGACAGCGCTCAGACCGGGTTGCTGAGCATCAGACCGCTGAGCATCTGAGTCGTTGTCCGTACTGCTCGTGGCGTCAAGTGGTACTTCAACAAGGCGTGTTCAATGTCTTGCAGGAATCAGAAGCAGCAGGCTCTTCTTCATCCTCACCGTACACCCAGGCAGTTTTTGAAGTTGGCACGTCACTTCTGGAAGTTAGCGTGGCAAGCAGCATGCGCCCTGCATTGCGTGTGAACTGGTAAGAATTTATCACGCAAGCACTAGCTAGACGCAGCGTTGCAGGCTGTTGAAGGCTAGACTCCATCAGCCTTCAGGAGGGGGAGAGGTGTGGTCATATACCACAATCTCACCTGATGAGACGCCGGTAGCATCGCGAGGGCTTGGCCACTCTCCGGCCACCGCGCGCAAAGCAAGCATGAGCGCTGACACGCAGTTGGGTTGCACTAAGTTGCAGCCCAGCCCTTCTTCTGGGTGCGCGTTCCTTCAGGGTGACGTTCGCTGTAGCCAAGCAAGGACATGACTTGACCAAGGGCTCAACAGAAAAGCTTTACTGGCTGGTCCTGCATCTTTTTCACTCGGCTGATAAGATGAGCAGGGGTGTCGCCCAAGTTGACGAGTAGCAGGGCTAGGGAGCGGCATGTCGGTAGACAGCACGCCTTGCGTCGTGGGTTGCCTAGGGTCCCAATGAAACGTGTCATGGGAGCAACCAAGCTGCTCGCGGACCGTACACGGCTCGCTGGTGCGAAAGCTCTCATTGAGAATTGCATTCAAGCGTGCAATTCATTGAGGCGACCGAGCAGCGCTCGCGGCTGACTCAGTATAGATGCGCTCGCGTGAAGATGCACCATTAACGTCGGTCCCACGAAACTGCACCTCATAGGTAGAGCACCCCTTTGTACCCACGACGCGGCAAAAGACGCGCCATGAGCTTAATAGGAGTATCCTAGGCACATTTTCGTTGATGACTAGAGCTTGGGGCTAGATACATCTGCGCACATGACTTGAGTGCCTGGGAAGATTTTGCTGTACTCTTCACATGTACGCTTGCAGTTGTCTACCGCTAAGACCACCTGCACGCTCAACACAGTTTTCACCTGTTGCACGCGCAAATCTCCTGCAGCCCCCTATGTACACCCCCTACTCCACAGCACAACTCTGCCACCCGCAGCCGCCCTCTGTCCGAACGCCCCGCGTCGGCATTGGACGCCTCCTTAGTCTGCGGACATGACACGAGCGAAGTGGTTGAATTATGTAGGTGCAACGCATCTGGGGTCAGAGTCAGTAATGTTGGTCTCACCTTGCTGCGGAGTAGCAACATCATGAGTGACATCTTGCGCTGCAAGCGGTGCGCAACTGGATGTGTCACTAGCATCCGGAGCAGTCAAAGGTGCGCTAGACTAAGTATCAAGTGCGCGTACTGCTGGAGTATTGCTAGCATCTGGAGCAGTCAAAGGTGCGCTAGTGTCAAGCGCGCGTACTGCTGGTTCACTATGCGCATACAAGAGTGTGGCTAGCATATAAGTGTCGACAGTCTTGTCAAGCATGCGTGTAGTGACTTGTGTGCCGGCCTCAGTCGCCGCTGGTTGCACATCTGGCGCTCCTAGCACATCTTGCGTGGAGCTAGTGCAATGACCGCTGTGCCCAAGTTGCACTGGCGCGTCACCGTCCATGAGTGCACTAGGCAAGGTGTGGAAAGCGTTGAGTGAATATACACTCGTCTTGGCGCGCTTGGCGCGCAGCTCGTCGCGGCGCTTCTCCAGCTTGTCACGAGGCCTCTTGGCGGCCGTCAGGCGCTCGATGCGGTGCTCGAACCATTCCGGGCACTCTTGGCAGTGCTCACGGATCTTGCCCTCTCTAGCAGAAGCGCTTGTGGCACCCGAAGCACCGGTCATTGCCGGCAGTCTTGGTCTTGTCGCTCTTGAGCTTGGCCGGCTGCTTGGCAGGCTTGACAGGAGCTTGCCAACCCACGTCTTCATGGTGGCTGGTGCTTGTGGCAGCGGCTGCCGCAGGCGCGGCGAGCGTGCCCTCGAACGGCGCGCGCGCAGCGTTGATGACGTTCGCGAGAAGGCCGCTGCTGCTGCTGGTAGGCGTGGGGGCATAGCTACGGCCGTCGATGGGCGCAAGCATGTCTGCTTCGAGGTAGCCCGTCGGCGCGGCGCGAAGCTGATCTTCCTGGGTGCGCTGGGCGGCTTCGGCAAAGAGCGTTGGCGCAATAAAGTTGACGAAGTGCGCCATCGCTGCCGACCCGGCGCGGCGTGCCACATTGAAGTAGTCGCGGATGCGGGGGCATCGCTCAGCGCGGTCCGCGTGACGCCACAGGTCTGACGCGCGTAAGGCGCGGCGGTGACGCTCCGCCTCGGTGCGCGAGCGCCAGTCGCAGCGAGGTAGCAAAGCAGTAGGGCGCAGACGCCGCTCGCGCTCCTTGTAAAGCTCCTTGATCGTGGCGTCTGCAGCTCGAGTGTCACGCAGGGCTTCGCCGCGAGCAGCATCGTCTTAAGTGATGCGCGAATCGAGCTCGGCCTCGATATCGTGCACGACGCGCTCAACATCTTGAGGAGGAGTCGGCGCGGCGACGCGCGAAGTCGTGATGCGGCCAGGCTGAGCGCTAAAGAGGATTGCAGGGTCGAGGCTTGTGGTCGTGGCTGGGCGCATTGACGCGTTGTGCCAAGATGCACGAATCAGTTGGCGGCGCTCACACCAACTGACGGAAATCGCTGTTGCATGATCGCATGTCCATGCTCACAAATTCCTCAAAGTAGCTGGAGCACCAAGCCCGGCAATTTTGCCAGTCGTGCCTAGCAGCCGTGTGCTGGAAGGGAAACCCATGAGTTGCCGTTGCTGCATGTCGTTGCCTGTTGGGACTAACAACACGAACTTGCCATGGCATGCAAGCAACTGATAGACGCTGGGCAGTCTTAGTACATGACAGTGTCCCTATGTGTTTGTCGCACCGCCATCGCGACCCCGTCGCGGACGCAGCACTAGAACACGTTCGTGCTAGAACATCAAGTGCACGGTGTTTGTCGGAGTATAAGACAAACCAAGTTATCGAGGTCTAGCACCGATGTCGTCGTCGGCAAGTTGGAGCTGAGCCATGATACAGCAAAGCAGCCTGGAATCTATGCCTTGAGCAGTAGAGCTGCTGAACTGCTGGTGACATCAAAGAGCAGCCAAACTTGCAGAGCAACATCAGTGAAGCAAGCAAAGACACACCTCTGTGGACATGGCTGGAGAAGGGGAATGAGCCCAGAGTATGAGCTCCAGAAGGCTTGCTGTCCCCCAGCTAGGATGGTCTCTTGTAGCTTGCTCAGGTGTCTAGGACACTGTGTGTGAGCAAAAAAAAGCCTTGATCCTCCTGTGCTGGCACAGGTTCTTGAAGTTGAAGTACCGGTTCAGGAAACGGTCTTCTTCTTCCAGAGCTCCTGGCATTTCATGCTGCTTGTAGCATAAAACGGAGAACTTGTATCACTACTTCGAAGTACTACCAGTATTACTGCACCGGGAGCATCGTCCCCGACAACCGGCAGAGGCAGCAGTTGAAGCATTTCAACCTGCGCCCGCAGGTGTCCTCTGTAACCAGACCTACACGTTTGGCGTCCGACGGTCGTCGTCGTCACGTGCATGCAGCGCATTGCCTGGGAGAATCATGTTGGTCTTGGGGTGCAGGGCTATGACCAGCGCGGCCGGCTACGACCAGTCTCAGCGCGAATTCACTGGCGCCATGAGCAGCGCGCTGCTACACATGCTGAGCAAGGACGTCGCAGCACGACGACTGCTGCACAGCGAGATGCGCAAGTACCTCAAGGCGCTCATCATTATGCTGACGCGCTCGCACGTGAGCCCAGCGACGTCACATCAAACATGAATCAGGATGTGCATGATCATGCAGCGTGCGAGCGAATCACAACGCGGAGACGCTCGAGCGGTTCATGGTCATGCAACAGTGCAAGCAGAACCCAAAGCGCAGCAGGCAGATGGAGATGGCATGTTTGCATGCGCGTCGTCACAAACAAAGAAGTCGAATTCTAGAGCGCTCGCGCCTGCCGGCTACCCTTCTGCGCTAGCCGCCTCCCCTGCATGTTTGGCACCTGCACCCCTTTCTTGACACTAGTTTCGGCAAATGGCACTGCTTGCATTGGTAGTGCAACTGGGGCGGCTGCACTTCCCGACGACACGCATCGCACATGAGGGCATGACGCGCCTTGTTACCCCTGCAGCGAGTGCAGATGAGCGTGCCCTGCCCGGTAGGACTGCCGGCGATGTACCCCTGGCCGCGGAGCCGGATGGCTGCCTCGTTGGGCGTACATGCCGCAGCCCTACAAATTGCGTTCTTGTGTACCCGTAAATTGAAAGGCTTGCCTGCCTTGTCCGCATTGTCACTGTCATCGTCATCGAGCGCACGCGCAGGCGCAGCTCGCGCAGGCGCTACAGGAGCACGCGCAGGCGCGGTGGGCGCACGCGCACGCATTGAAGGCATACTAATACTGGTAGAGCGCAGGGAGTCGTCGCTGTCATCGTCGTCCTCACTATCGCTGATGCTGACGTGGCTGTGTTCGTCGTCAAGCGAAGCCGTCGCAGTCACACGCGCAGGGACCGGCGGCGCACGCACAGCCCCGCGCGCACGCTCAGCCGCATCGCCACGCGCGCGGGCACGTGCAGGCGCGTGCGCAGGTTCAGCACGCACACACGCACGCGCGGTGCCCGCTGCCGCTGCTGCCGCCGCTGCTGCTGCCGCCGCCGCTGCCGCCGCCTCTGCCGCCGCCTTTGCCGCCGCCGCCTCTGCGGTCGCCGCCGCTGTCGCCGCCATCGCTGCCGCCGCTGCCTCTGCGGTCGCCGCCGCTGTCGCCGCCGCCACCGCCTCTGCGGTCGCCGCCGCCGCTGCCGCCGCCAATGTAGCCGCATGCGCAAGCAAATTTCCGCCGTTCCGAGCGGCTCCATGGCCGCCGCTGTCGCTGAAGTAACGGCGTCGTAGCCGTCATCGTGACTGTCATAGCCGTCATCGTCACGGTGGCTGCCGCATTTGTTGACGGCGCCGGAGACGGGCGATGCAGCGGCGCAAAACAGGCCCGACTCGTCACCACCCAGCTTGCAGGCGCGATTGGTCGGGGAGCTGAACAACGTTGCGTTGGCGTCGTTGACGACAGCCTTCCGGAGACCCGCTTTCGCCGCTGCTCCGGAGATCTTGCGCCAAGAATTTTTGTGAGCGGAGGAGTTGGACGCGCCGGCTTGCGGGTTGGCGCCGCCACATGCGCGCTTGTTCTCCTTGCGGCCGCCAACCGCTTCTGACATGTGCCTGCGGCGCTTCCGTTGTCTTTGCCATATGCACGCCGGTTTGCGGGGCCTAGCCTGTCGCTGCCGCCAGATTTGGACGCAGCGCCGATGCCGTCATCGCCATGCTTGCGGCGACCGTTGGCGGTGTCATACCTGCATTTAGCAGTACTTTTGCGCGTGTCAAAACTGCGGGAAGTATTCTGCTGCTTGCACTCCTCAGCGTTCGCAAACGCTAGCGCGGCTTCAGCGCGCCACTCCGCTTCGGTTTTGCCATTCATCGTCATTCAAATGTACGACGTCGCTGGAGGGATGGGCACCAGAGGAGGGCACCGCACTGAGACAGCCAGCTGTGGGTGGCCCAGGATTCCGGAACAGGAACGGGTGCGTACTGCACGGTGGCTGACGTACTGGACGAGTTTCTTTGTCAGAGTGTAACTGACGTTAGGGCGACTGCCGCTCGGGTCCAAGCCGAGGGGAAAAACCTGGCCAGACCGCACCAAACTAAAATCATCATCATTTAAAAGAGATACCAGGAGAGGCAACACACCAAATTCGTTCCCAACTTCAACTTCAATCGTGTGCTAAGCCCATGCGGTCCAGGAGATAATATACAACTTCAAGCGCGCTATCGGGTTATCGCGGGTGCGTCGCACTCGCCCACACAGCTGCGCCGGCTTGAAGCAGCAAATGCGCTGGAGCAGTCGCGGCGTGGCGCAACGGCGCCTCTAAGGGGGGCATGGGGTTTCTTGGCGCAATTGCCGAGCACTGACCCAGTGGAGACATTCCGCAAGACGCTGCTGGGCGTAGAGCGCCCCGCCCCCGTTGCCGCGCGGTGCCCCAAGTGCCATAAACCACTGGACTCAGGTGCGCACCTGCGCTGCTGCGCACAAGGACTTGACGTCACTCGATCGACACAACTTGCTCGCGGACGCGCACTTTCAGCTGCTCAAGCAGGTGGCCCACCTCCGCGGTCTCCCTTGCCCCCCTCCTCCGCTACGCGGCACGCCACGGGGTCAACAAGTTCATGGACATCGTCCTCTGCAGCAACCAGATTTGCCTTCCGGTCCCAAAAGTACAGCCGAGCGCAGAAGCGGTAGCGGGCTGGTGCACTAAACTGCGCGGCGGCTTTGAAGTAGCTTGTTGCATAGACGTCATCATACGTGACAGCTCATGCCCCTCCCGCCTCCGTCAGGCTCAGGGGGGCGTGCGCGATGTGCAGCGCGTGCGTGAATCGGCGTCGCAGGAAAAGATAGACACGAACGTAGTCTCAGGGGCTCTGGACCCCACTACACACACCCTATTTTCCGCAGCCTTTGACCACTTCGGCGCCATGTCATGCAACACCCAAGCGCTGCTACACGCACTCGCCGAGCAGAGCTCGCAGGGCAGCTACAATCTCGCGCAGCGCGTTGCCTTCTGGCGCCGCCGCACGTCCCTCGCGCTACAGCGCGCGGTCACCCGTGTCGTGATCGACAACTGGAATGCAGTCATTGCCCCTGATGGCGACGTCAGCGCTTACCGCCGCATCGCACTGTTGCACGTGCCGCGGCCCCCGCCGGCCAGCGCCGAACCGCCGGCCCCTCCGTAGATTTAGTCATTGCAAGCCCGATTAATCGTGTGCTCAGCCCATGCGGTCCAAGACATAATATACAACTTCACTTCCTGAGGCACCAACCCTGTCGTAGGGTTAGGGGCGCTGATCGCTGAGTGGTGGTGTTGATGTGCTAAGCGTGGCAGGACGGCTTGACGGCAATGCAGATGCAATCCCGTAGCATGCGCATAATGTGATCTCAATGCAACAGAAAACATGAGGTAATGCACATGTTTCAGCTTCAAGCAAGCGTTGAGGTGATGGCAAATGACAAAAGAGGCTGTCTGTTTCTGTGTCGCTCGCCCCCCATTCCTTCAGGAGGGGGGTGTGCTTCCTTGTTCAACTTGAAGTTCTTGCCGATGCTCCTGAACTCAGCCAGCACTTTCGGGTCCATTCGCTCCAGCATACGGGTGATGAGAGCTCGTGCGTCGTGGCTAACGTCAGCTGGAGGGTAACTGCTGTAACAGGCTCGTGTGAACTTGAGCCTGTGCAGCGGGCTGGTGAAGCGCACGCTGCGCGGCAGACGACCAGGAAGGCAAGCAAGACACGAGCAAACGAGTCATGTGAGACTATGTGTGTTCCAAAACACACAAATTGTGACAATCATCATGGCATAGAGCACATTCAAAGCCAACTTTAGGATCCATCAGTAGCAGCAAAGCCTATGCGCCGCGTTGACCTAGTCAGGGCCAACTCAAAGGTGAACTTTCATACAAAGCTGCAGCAGTTTGCAATTGAACTTACCAATTTTCACGGAAAGCACGTCCCAAAGCCACCACGCTATGAACATGGAGCCAGCGGGTAGCTCGCGCCTCAGTGGTCTCCGCATCCAAGTCCACAGTGATGAAGTTTGCCCAGTGCAGACGGCGCAGCAGCTCCATATCGCCGGGCACTGCTCTGATGCTGTCGAGGCTGGGGAATGAGCGGACCTGGCGCAGATTCGTGAAGAATGCGCCTGACATCAGCATGGACCTGCGGTAGCGGAGGGGCAAAAAGGATGTCAGTGACACAGGTTGTCCCCTGGCATACCCCCGGGCCCTCTACATACCCCACACAGGGGCTAAAGAGGGGAAGGGGAGGGGCCCAGGGGACGTTGGCACAGGCATCATCACATGTGCACCCTTTTAAAGAGCACACTGCGTGGCAGTTGTGCAAGCTGCTGTGGTCAAATCATGCGCGAAGTAAGGTGTGGCATACTTCGAGCTAGGGTCACACGGTGTGGCATACTTTAAATTAGAAAGCAGCAGGGCAAAGGACATCAGTGGCACGGGCATCACCACATGCGCGCCATTTTGAGAAGCACACTGCATGGCAAAAGTTGAGCAAGCGACTGTGGTAAAAAAACAAATAAAGCAGGTCACAGCACATATGGTGGCAAACTTGAAAATGAAGTAGAGCACCTACATGGCATGCGCATCTTCTCGGAGCCCCAGGACCCCTTAATATTTGCCAGCTCTGACCTGAGGTAGCCCAGGCAATGGCAGTTTAGCAAGCGGCTGTGTTCATGAACACACGCATAGCATGGTGTGGCCAACGTCAAAGTAGAAAGCAGCGGCACCTACATGGCACACGCATCGGCTTGAGAGCCTTGGGCCTCCTTGAAGTTTGCGAGTTCTGACTTGAGGTAGTCCAGGCAGTGCATCATGAGGCCAACCTGAACGGCAGTGCGAATGCAGCAGCAGGGGCGATGATCAGTCCAGGCTGCTGGCATCTATGCAACCTCTTTGGTCAGCAACGACCATTCTGGGAAGACTATGGTCCGAGTTAAAGTGATGTTGTGTATTGAGTTGAAGTGGAAGGAAGTGAGGCGCTCAGTAAAGTGGTGTTGTCACACGGTAGTCCACACAACCTCATCCAATCGAAGCAAGCAAGCGGATTGCTCGAGGGAATGCTGTGACAGACACCACTTCGTCAAATAAGGGATATATACACGGTTTCATCACATTTGGTATGGCAATTGCTTAAGCAGAGGGTCTAGACAGCTGCAGTGAACGCACTCGACCACCAGACATAAAAGTTGGTATGGCAAGCAACACGTCTGTAGTGCGCGCACCTGACCACCGCACGACTGGTAGATGTAGTCCTTTACCATTGAGTCCAGTTCCTGCTTCTGCGTGAATCTCCCCCACACCTCATTCCACTCGTCCTGATCCAGCCGCAAACTGACGCCCCCCAGTTGCGGTGGCCCAAATACCGTGACATCTGCGCGCCCTTCCAGTCTTATTGGGATCACCATGCCAGTGGGTCCGAGTCGCAAACTGTCAGGATTAGGGTCTGTTGAGCACTGTTTGCCATATGCTGCCGCAAGGACAACACGCAGCTTCGGCTCTGGCTGCTGCAAAGGACCGCCAGGACGATGTTCGATACTCTGAAGGTACTTGAGGGTTCGCCAGAAGTGTGCGCTTCCGCTGCGATGTTGATCATATAGCATCTGTGCCTCGTCGACCAATAGGATGGTTGCATGTGAACCTGGAATAAAAAAGCACAACACACGCAAGTTTGGTCAGAAGTGTGCGCTGCCGCTGCGTTGTTCGTCATATAGCTTTTGTGCGTCATCGACCAGCAGGATGGTCGTCTGTGAACCTGCAATCAAAAAGCACAACGCATGCATGGGTCAGACATTCATATTTCAGGGCCATAGCGTGTGCATCACGGTGTAGGTGGGATTTAGAAGCAGGTGCAAGCAGGACCTGAAATAAGTCAGGTCAGATGAAGCAATTGTCAAATCAGGCTCACTCACAGACATCCGAGTTGCAAGGTAACGGCATGTGCATTGCAGTGAGTAACGATTGACACTCAGGCGGCAAGAAGGATTACAACAAGTCTGAGTAGGGTATGACAAGTCTAACGAGGGTATCTCAGCAGCGCATCTTCGCTGCTGCAGCCCCACTGCTCAGTCACCTTACGAATGCACACCACAACCGTCCATACGCAATGCCCGGAATGGAGCATAGACATGATAGTATGACTTGCCTTCGAGCATGTACGTGATAGGGTCCACAGCCGCTGGCAGATGCAGCGCAGGGCGCAGCACCTGATCGAAGCTGAACTGGTGAGGCTGCTGGGTCATTCGACTGAGTGACACGCTGACAACTCGTACATCGCCCAGCTGTTGCAGGTAGGTGTGAAACAGCTGCAGGAGGCTGGTCTTCCGCGACTGAGGGGGGGGCCTTATGAGCACTACATGCTCCATCAATAACAGCTCCAGAAGGCGTTTGCAGGTTGCTTCGCGCGCAGTGTAGACGCCATGATACGCGCGCCTGGACATTCCGTCAGTTAGTGTGGAAAACGCTGGTGGACCCGCTGCAAGCAGGAGACATAAGCAGCCAGCGTGACCTACAGCATCAGAGGCGTTCACAATGAGTATGCACATGAATGCGCGTGCAAACGTGCGCGTACGTGCACCGCATGACCAATGACTTGTGCCATCGGATGACATTTTTGTTCAGGGCGAAGCAAAGGGGGGTGGGGCGCTCTTTTGTAGTTGCTCTACTCTGAAAACAGGATGCTATGTTTAGACTAGGCATGTTCAGACCAGACCTGATTGGCATGCCGCGCTGCCGCTTACTACAGGGCATGGTACTCGTGCCATTGATGCTGCCGTAGGACCCCTGAGAAGGGGGTGACGCAGAAGCATTGTTGTTGCTGTATGGCGATGGTGGCGTACGGCGCGGCCTAATCCTAACCCTAACCCTAACGTTAATGTTTGTGCGAGGTACAGCAAGGCAAATAAGGCACTTAAAAAGAAGTATAACGCACTTCAAGAAGTATATGCATGCTATCATAATGCATTTTCTGAACGGCGAGGCCATTTGAACGGCACCAACAAACAGCAGAAAAACACTACTTTGTGCAAGGTGCAGCAAGGCAAATACGGTACTTCACGAAGTATAATGTACGTCAAGAAGTCCAACGCAGCATGCATTTTCTGGACAGTGTGAGGCCATTTCAGCAGCACCACCAACGAGCAGCAAAATACACTAGCACAGTTTTCCGGCTCAGCACTTGTTGACGACGTTGATGTTCCGTGCGTTGAGCAAATACTAGACGTCACTACTGCGAGGCTTATGCTCAAACATCTACACTCAACTGATGCCTCATGCTATTTTTCGCGCATGTTTTACTGTAGAACAGTGCACGTGCAAACACAGCACACCACATGCTTGCTTGTACAGTGGGATCCCGGATCAGGCATATTTTCTGTGAGCGCCAAGTCTTAGACAGGGTGGGGCGGCGCTTATCTAACTCACAGAAGAACTCACCCCATGGGCTTCAGTATATACATATACATAGAAGTATACCATACAGTACGGTGGTGTGTGCGTGTCTGTGTGTGTGTGACTTTGTGTGTCAGTCCATAATGGCATCGCTACAGATGCGCTTCATGCGCAAAACATGGCCCGCATGCAAAGAAGGGGTGGATGAGCATGCTGCAGCCCACGCTGAAATTTGGGAGAAGTCGGCATCGCGCAGGCAAAAGAGGGAGCCCGAAATTAATGCGTACGTGCTGCTTGCGTACTACAGTAAACCACACGTGAGTGAGCAAGGCACCGGTCAAACTTTATTTGAGGGATTGTTGCTTACCTGACATACCCGCCAATGGTGCCTGAATTATGGCGCTCAATGACGTTGTGCCTATCCAGCAAGGCATGGCGCACACGCAGGGGGGGCAGTGAATCAGTGATGATGCCCGTGGTGGAGAGAGCGTGAATGATGCCATACTTCGCAGTACGTGTCAAATATGAATACAGCACTGCAGCTATCAGAGCAACTGCAAGCACATAGTGAGCTCGCCCCTGATGCAAAGACTATGTAAAGCAACAACGGGCTTCCAGGTGCGAGATTGCTGGTGATAGTTGGTGCTCCTGCTCACATGTAGGCTGCAATTGCTACTAGGCACATGAACGGAATGCATTCGCACCGCCGTGCTTGCTGGTACAAAGCCCGACTCAGTCAGGCATGACACCATAAACACCTCGACAATCCATGATTGACAAGGAGATAGCGGCACGATATTTGGCGTAAATGCCTACTTGTGAGAGAGGAGCAGTTAAGCATCATCGTGCAGCTACACTGATATGATGGGAAACGCATGTGCATGGGATGGCGATATTGCCAATCATTTTGGTGAGAAACACACACGCCTAAGTATGTGTAGCAGACGACAAGCAGCCTATTCCTATGTGGACAGCTGGCTGCCTGTTTGTTGCGTTGACATCAATGCTGTGTAGCACAAAGATGTGGTACATTGCGAGCAACACTTCACAGAGCTTTTCTTAATTCAGACTGCGAACGCCAATGAAGTGGCGCACTTGGGACGAATGCATGCTGCTGGCTCAACAGTGATTCAACACACGTGTCTGAATCCCCAACCACACCTCAGCGCTACATGACTTGTTCATGCGACACTCCTGAATCAAAAAAGGCAGGCGCACCGATGCGGTATGAAAGCGCTGAAGTGCGCTTCTACGCTGTTTTGAAATTGAAGTCAGCATGAGGCATCGCCTTGTCAAAATGCCCTGGACGAGTGTTGGTTCACATCAATTTTGTTGGGCACCTCATGTACTTCGCCAGCAGTGTTAAACACTTGCACGCAGAGGCAGCACTGCATACATGGCGGTGTAAGCTGTGCGATTGTGGCACACACCCCATTCACGACATCGCGTTTCAAATCGGCGTGGACAATGCAGGTTTCGCAGACCTTTTAACGCTCGATCCAATCACACCATTCGCCGCGGAAGAAGGCGACACCACTATGCTCTTGCAAGAGTTGGCAAGTGCAACAAAGCAAGCTCGCATGACACCGGAGACTCACCCTGCTTTGCGACGAGTTGCTGTTGATTCCGCAGCCCCTGCTTATCCTCAACCAGCCGCGCCTCATCATTGTGCAGGTCCTTCTTCTTGTTCATCAGCGCCACGAGGTGGTCAAGCCCGCAGGTCGCCCGATTTCAAGGTCAAATACACCGCGTCATTGCCAGCTGCATCCTTGCCACCGCTAAGAACATTTTCTATGAGTTCAATCTGGGCATTTACATCCTTGATCTCATTCTCCACAGCGCAGATGGCCTCCTCTACTCTGGAAATCTGCTGCTGTATACTCTCAGAGCTATCGCCGCCGCTGCCGTCGTCACCACCGAAGCTGGCGTCTGCCCAGTTAGGGGGAGCCGTGCGGCTAGGAACGCCTCAAGGAAGCTTGCAACAGACGCCGAAGAGAGTACAGGGAGTCGTCAAAAGAGTGCTACTGCTGCACCGAAGGTTACTTACTGTGAGTTTATTCTGAGGTGGTCTGTCTGTTGAAGTTGTATAGTATGTCCTGGACCGCATGTTGAAGTTCTTGACAGGGACTCTCTCTTCACAAACATCGGAAGTTGTATTGAGCGCACGATAAATCGGGCAATAACTAAATCTACGGAGGGGCCGGCGGTTCGGCGCTGGCCGGCGAGGGCCGCGGCACTTGCAACAGTGCGATGCGGCGGTAAGCGCTGACGTCGCCATCAGGGGCGATGACTGCGTTCCAGTTGTCGATCACGACGCGTGTGAGCGCGCGCTGTAGCGCGAGGGACGTCAACGGCGCCAGAAGGCAACGCGCTGCGCGAGATTGTAGCTGCCCTGCGAGCTCTGCTCGGCGAGTGCGTGTAGCAGCGCTTGGGTGTCGCGTGACATAGCGCCAAAGTGGTCAAAGGCTGCGGGAAATAGGGTGTGTGTAGTGGGGTCCAGGGCCTTTGAGACTACGTGTGTGTCTATCTTTTCCTGCGAAGCCGAATCAAGCACGCGCTGCACATCGCGCGCGCCCCCCTGAGCCTGACGGAGGCGGGAGGGACATGAGCTGTCACGTATGGTGACGTCTATGCAACAAGCTACTTCAAAGCCGCCGCGCAGTTTAGTGCACCGGCCTGCCGCTACCGCGTCGGCGCTCGGCTGCACTTTAGGGACTAGAAGGCAGATCTGGTTGCTGCCGAAGACGATGTCCATGAACTTGTTGAACCCGTGGCGCGCCGCGTAGCGGCGGAAGGGGGCAAGGGTGCCGTAGTGTCCCGGTCGAAACCGCGGAGGTGGGCCACCTGCTTGAGCAGCTGAAAGAGCGCGTCTGCGAACAAGTTGTGTCGCGTGGCGTTAAGCCCTTGTGTGCAGCGGCGCAGGTGGGCACCTGAGTCCACTGGTTTATAGCACTTGGGGCACCGCGCGCAGCGGAGGCGGGGCGCTCGGAAGTTGAAAAAATAATGAGAGTTCTTTATTCATTTTCCAGGCGGCGCATGTTCACGCCGGGTGCTTTCAGGGAGTCGTGCAAGAAACCCTCTAAATGAATTTGCAGCCATTATGCTGCTGCCACAACCTGGAGTCGGTGTCGTTCACAAGTGGTTGTCGTTGAGATGCTTTCTGACACCTATGTAGGTTCTGTACTGCAAGCTCTGACATCAATCGTCTGATGTCCTGAGCAAGAGGAAAACAGAAGTCTAGCTCTCTATTGTAAGGGACAAGATGCTTCAGATTAGCTACACAACGTTGCCATACTGCCTACAGAAACGTGCTGAGTACGCGATGAACGCCAGATAATCATAAACAAACGGGGGGGCGTTCTCAGCAGAAGTGCAGAGTGCTGCATTTGTGTAATGCAATTGCCTTGAGACTCCACTTATGGTATGCTGCGAAAAGTATTCTGGCCCATCAAACACAGTAACTAAGCCTCATGAGAATTCTCAGGCACACAAACTTTACTGGCAATTTATGACGGGGCATTAATGAAACTGCATACATAGTCAAGCCCGAGCCCAAAGTTCAAGACTGAGTGCCAACTCAACTGCTTGCGAGCAAGGTCAGCAAAGTCAGGCTGCACTGCAGGCGCATCAACTTGAAGCGGCTGTACCAATATGCTGTGTCTGACAGTCCACGTGGCATTGCGCGTGATTACAGGTGGCTTTAATCAAACGTGCGCACTGGCGTGCAAACAGCACAGCACATGACTTGAAGCTTTTCTTGATGCTTTTGGCGTCTGATGACACTGCAGTCACGGTGGTGCAGTGCCAGTATTACAAACAGCTGCAGCCTGAGCATGATCATGAGCATATCATGATCAGTGCCATTTGCCAGCAATGAGCAATCATTGAAAAGCATGAGCAGCACAGCAGCCAAGAAATCATGCACACAAAGCATGTTGTACAGGTGTGGCATGCATCTATTATGACTTGCAACAGGTCACTGACCAGGTGTCTGACATATGTCCTACAATTTGAACCTTCAATCTCAAAGGCAGCAGTGAATGATGTCAGTAAGGCTTTCAGCGGCATTACGACCCTGCAGGGCCATTGAAAACGTAAGAAATGTCAGAGTCGAGCAAGTTGGTTGATGTGCTCTCACATACACACGCTCACGGCAGTTTCCTCATGCTCAAGGCAAACAATGAATCTAATCGTCCGGCCGCTTTGAAAGATGCGCGCTTGCCGCCAACGGCTGCACCGGCTTGGAGTCCCTAGCATGAAAGAAACGTGCGATCGCCCACATACAATGGGCGCGCATTGCTGAATTGACATGCATGGAATTGGAGGTAACATGGGCACTTAAAATACCTTACAAGTAGCTGCTGCGTAACGCGCGTGAGCCACACGCTCCCAAGGAGCGCACATCACCGGCAGAACACATCTAAATGACACCAATTGAATCTGCATCCTATCTGTGCACTAGATGTGTGCGGTTGCAGTCAGAAGAGGCTGCATCAAGCTAGTCTAGTTCGGCGCGCCACCGGCAGCAAGCAACTTGAATGTGCAGACACTCAGTCTGGCACTGCATCCTGCCCACAGTGCACGCGCACCGCCTCGGAACGCTTAAGCAGATGTCTTGCCCTCCTCTTTGTAAAGGTCTGCGCGCGCGCGCGCAAGGTATAGCCAGGGGGCAGTTTCGCCAGGTTGATCTTTGACTGGCCCCGGCTGGGGTCGAACTTCACCGCGACCTCGAAGGTGCCGCTGAGGGCGGCGTCGTCCCACTTGGTGGTGCACCAGTACTTGTCTTCCTGGCCGCTGCTGTGAATGCACTCGCCGCGGGTGCAGAGGTCTCCGGCCTTGGTGACGTGCCGATTGAGGACGTTGGTGCAGTCCATCTTGAGCGTCACCAGTGCCATGGAACTGCTGCCAGTGGCAGCGAGAGCTGGAGGCGCTTCATCGTGAGACGACGAGGTTGAGGACGAGTCGTACAGCGGGACTCTGACCTTGGCGAATGCGGTAATGAGCTCGGAATCCTTTTTTAAGCCAAGCGTGAACGTGCCCACCTCAGAACTGATGTCCTCCACGGATCCATAGAGCGACGTGGAGTCGCTGCAGCAGGAATTGGAGCTGGAGACAGCGCTGCTGGTTGAAGTCAGCTCGTCAGGTTTGCAGTTGCGATACTTCCCCTTCTTGTAATTGACATAAATCGCGTTGAAAGAGAAGTCGTCATCTGGCACGTTACTTTTGTAGCTGAAAAGGTCCAATTGAATGCTCATTGCCACAAACTTGCCGCTGCAGATGTTGGAGCCGTTAACGTCTCCTTTCTCAATGCTCACGTACATGCCCTTGCTGGTGTTCTCATACCTACAGGTGTGCAAAACCGTGTGCATGCGGACAGGAACTCAGCCAATGATGATTCAGTGCATACATAGAGATGATCATGATGGTGTTTGTAATTGCTGCAGCACATGTGTGTTGAAGTTATGTACTCCAAAGATCCATTTTATCCAGACAACGCTGGCAGCTGCACATTGTTGCCTCCCGGTGACCATGATGCAGTGCATGGAAGCCCCTCCAAGTCATAATTTAGTTGTAGTGAGTTACTAGTAACTAACAGTGTGTCTGGCGTCTGCAAGTCTTGGATCAACGATTCTGACTATAATAGCAGTCACTGACGGTCGGACAGCTAGATGTTTCCATCATGCATGTCCATATACGTGTACCCTGCACGAGGCTGCGGCAGGCCGGCTGTTTGGCACTCAACAGAACTTTTTTGGGCAGTCACGGTGGCTCTCTTAGTGCAATGCAATGTCATCTGTAGGTCCGGTAGCCTACTGAGTCTGCACATAAAAATTCTAATTGGGATAATCATTGTGCTTCAGCGTAAAACAGCCTTTAGGGGGCAGCTGAGCTGATGACTCAGAGGTTCAAAAACAGCAACAGTAACTGTTACTGGCTACAAGATTCACCAATCAAACATACATCGGTACATGTCCAACTTGAATCAACGAGCGCTGCAATGTGACCGCCGACTGTGCGGCTACTGAGTTGTCAGTAATTGTGTTGGTCAAAATTTGACACTACTAGTACTGGCAGGTCCTCAGGCTCGGCTGACACCTGGCTCATGAGCATACAATTAGTCTGCTATGGCATATCATGAGATTCACCAGATCCGCAACGGTTGAAATTCGCCTTGTGGGCACAGTTGTAAGGGGCATATATCGTACATCACAAGTCTGAGAGTCAAAGGTAGTACCGTCATGTGCCAAAATAGGCCGGTCAGTCACAAATTAGGAGCGCACCGAGCACCGATCCCAAATAGGCCTGGGTGTTTTATGATGCGTTCCGGTTAAGGCCTGGTGGCACTTTTTCGTAGTCACCCTATTATGGCATTCACATCTGATTCATGTGCTACTGGGGAGGCACACGAAGCACAGTATGCAAGCAGTTGACAGGTGCCCTTGCACAGATGCACACCTCCATCACAGCATGCAAGCAGTTGACAGGTGCCCTTGCACAGATGCACACCTCCATCTGCACCCTGGTCTGTCTTGGGTGCCTGGCTGCAGCCTGCTTGGCCTCATCTCATCGCCTTCTGTTTAAGACCCATTACGTAGTGTGTGAGAAGTGGTCGCCTTTTTTTACAGCAACTTCAAGAAGCCTGAGTTATTCGGTTCAACAGAGGAGACACTGGCAGAAGCAGACACATGACTGCATGTCCTGCTGACGGCCGTATGGTGCCCATTTGAAGGTGTTTTGAGCGTATACTATCATAGGGTCCTGTCCTAATTGCGCCTGGTGCATTTTTTGCGTGATCCTCATTCAGTGTCTGAGTGCTCTTTCTGGCCATCATGCTAAACGTTTGACCGACAGGCCTATTAGTAATGTGGCACATTATGGTAGCAGACCTGTCCCCCTCGAGCAGCAGCACTGGCAGGTCTCAGACGGTCTACTTTGTGAAGCATGAATGGTGGGCTTCTTTTCCCAGAGACAGTCTGAGAGTCAAATGATCAATGCGTCTTATTTTCGATATTACATTCAATACAACATGGCAGATCATCGACCAGGCTAAGCGCTCGGTGTCCAGTGTTCACAAATGAAAACTGCACCTTGTGTGAATTCTAGCCCGCGTTCTGTACAGCGCCCTAGTTTTTCACTACGTGGCCACGCGACGTCACCCGCAGCGCTAGCGACCAGCGCAGGTACAGCCCTTCAGCACACCGCTCGTGGCGCAGGCAGCAGCGGCTCGGTATCTAGTAGTCATGGCGCAGCACAGCCACTCTCGCCATGCCTGGGCGACGCCGTGCTGAGTGACGCACGGCCAGCGACCCTCATCACCAGCTGGGAGCGATCTGATTGGCTGGTTTCCTGTTCATTCACTTTATTGTTCAATGAAGTTCTTCACGGCCCCGGGCCTGCAAAGGGCGCTGTGAATCCATCTGCAATATGCCACAACATTCACGTATTTTCCATCCATATTCACGCAACAAGCCTCAGCTCAGAACGGCCCTGAGCAGAACTGCTGTCGTTGCTACTTAAAAAAATGTGCTAGATTAGTCTGAGCTCCGAGTCATGCGCCTTCTTCAAACTTGAATTCTGCAATGCTCGAGCTCGCGAATGACGGTCGACCACCGGCAGATTTCAATTTCTTGTTGCGGTGCTGAACTTCAAGTTGCTGCTGAATCAGATGATGCTGCTGTAATTGAGACCTGCCGTTGTGTTCATTCAAGTTGACAAGCACCTTACAACCCGAAAGGTGAGCTTGAGCTACTAGTATTAGTAACCGGACTGGATCCGACTTATACTATAGTAGTACTTGTGGCCTAAGTCTTGTTAACAAACATTATTATAAAAGCCCAAGGGAGGCCGGTTTGCATATGCAATCGAGAAAAGTGTGTCAACGCACTGCTGCCAGCAGCTTAGTCTGCACTGCGCCCTAGGAGCTTGGATACCGGCGCTGCAACACAGCCCAGCATTCGCGCTCCGCGTATGTACGCCATGATGCGCTCCGCCAACTCCGGGACCCGCGCCACAACTCGGGCATGCTCGGTTGACCGTCATTGACAATGAGGATTTGACGCTTAGCTAGCCTGGCCTTGCGCAACACATCTGCCTCCCCCGAGGCCCCAGGGCCTCCCTGAACACGGTACTACTTGGAAAAACGTATACGTATAATATATTAACCTTTAAAATTTGACGACGTCCGACTCGTTCAGCAGTGGTTGTCATGGAGACACTTACAAAGTGCCACGTGACACGTGTAGATTCTGCCAGGCTTGACATCAATCATTTGGGGGTTTTGGCGCCCTGAGCGGCAATTTTTTAAATGAAAACTACATCCGAGTGATTCAGAAACGCGTCGCGGCAAGGCTTAGCGCACCCCCCTTTGATTCTTGGGGAGCGTTGGTTGGTTATTGGGGAGTGTTGGTTACAGCATCAGTGGCCGCACATCAAAAAATGCAGATAGGCAAACCTGCATGTGTTGTGTAGGTGAGAGCGGTTTTCAACCCTGCTGGGCGAAGTGCGGGGTGGCACTGCCAGTGCATTTGGCGAGGCCTCAGCAAAAGCTAGTGCTCGCACTGCCAGGTGGATGCTTAGCGCGCAAGAGCCTCGGTGTCGCAATGTACACATATGAGTAATGCCGTTCAACCTTAGTTTATCTGCAAGTACCTGTCACCCAGCGCTGAGAGCTGGTTGAAGTGGACGTCCGCACCAGATCGGACCTCGGCGACAGCCTTGGGCTCGGCGGCGTGAGGGCTTGGCACGACGTCGGCGCTGCTAGATGTGCACAGCAAGAGGCTTAGCGCGACGATAAAACCGCTGAGGAGGCCCATCTCGTAGGAAGCTGGTGACTAGGGCGCGTGAGGTAGGACAATGGGACAGGAGGTGTAGGTGTCGCCGCTGCCGAGGCCTTTTCGCCGCCGTGTTACGAGCTCAGCTCTCAGGCTGTTGCGAGAAACAAACTGCATCCACCAACTTTGAGGCTTGCCAGATGCAGCGTGCCTGCAATAATGAATTACTGAGAATTACCGTCGTGCCTGGCATGCCTTGAGCTAGCCAGATCAAGAGCATGGCAGATCAACATGCACGACCGTTCGGGGGGTTGACGTTCGGGTTAACTCACGGAGTTGCAAATTTTTTTGTAAACAAATAAATTATTTGCTTCGTGCAAGGAAGTTGAAGTATGCAAGTGAAGTATGCAATTTAAATTATTTAGATTCTTGCGCATTCAGGGAAACTTCCGCATTCAGGAAAACTTCCGCATTCAGGAAAACTTCCGGGAGAAGCTTGTTGCTTGCTTTGCTTTGCTGCTGCATGGACATGCCTGCAGCTCAGTGACAGGAAGAAGACCGAGGTCTTGACCCGCCGTGTCATGACCGAGGTCTTGACCTCTGCAGTCACCACTCATCACAACAGATCACCCAACAACTTGAAGCAAGAAAGCACTGCGGCAGTCCAAAGGGACCTCGATGGTGACCCCCGAGAACAGCCTGAAGGAAGTGAGAGCAGTCGGTATATGGTGCACTCAAGTTGATGAAAGCAGGCCGGGCCAGCAGTCGGGGCCGCCGTAGCAGCAGTTGTAGTATCGCCTACATGCAGTCGGGGCCGTAGCAACTGTTGTAGTATGGCCTACATCGCCTACATGCACAAAAAAGTGTGTTGAAAAACGTATACATGTATGCGTATGAATGCTTCAAACAATTGCATGCTGCGGTACTAAATTTTACGTTGCACTGGACTCGGAGCCGAGGCCCCACACACCCAAAGTGCCACAGTGTGCTTGCAGATGCCGTCGCACCGGCTTGCAGTTAAGGTTGAAGTGGACCTGCAACATCTCAATTTGCCGTTGGGCACGCAGCGCATGCAAGCACTGAACCTTGCCCAATTCCCGCAGTCACTGACTCGGACTCCTCTAGGTTTGAATTGCGAAAAACGGGACCTGATTTCAAAACGGGACCCACAGGGGTGAACTCTGCAAATGGACTTCTCTCAATTGTGATGACGTGGGTGTAATATTCATGCCTTAGAAATAAATAAATGGAAGAAAGATTTTTTTTTGCGCTCAGGATCTTGAGATATACCATGTTGAACTTGGACTTGAACTTTAACTTTAACTGTGAAGTTTGGCTAAGTACAGAAGTTCAATTCCATATTGAAGTTTGAAATGTGCTCAGTGCTCATCATGGCATCCTGACCAACTTCAACACTGGTCCCTCCACCTAATAACTTCAACATCATGTTGAAATTCAGCAGCGAACGCTGGCAGGGTTCAACCAGACTTCGCCAAAGTGGTTTGATGCTGGGTCCCGTTTTCCAATTCAGGTCCCGTTTTTCGCAATTCAATCCTCTCGGAGGCACCGTGGTCGCAGCGCCGCGCCACATGCACTCCTAGACTCCGGACCATCGGCATGGCATCATGCGACATTTATCACAACGTGCCTATGTTCTGTAGTACGTACCAGACAATTGTGACATTCAATATAATGGAATTGCCTCTGGTGTTGACTCAGTGCTCCGAGTCCTTAGGAATTTTAAATGGCGCAGCAGGCGGCACACTGCAGCCTGTGCAGCAAATCGCCTGGCGGCAGCCTGAGTTGCAATGGCGCTGCCATGCACTGCATGGATCTGCCAAGCACCATGATGATGATCATGATGGTGCACTCAGTCTCAGGCCGGCACGCGTCAACTTCAAGGCAGATGATATGATACAAATTGAATCCGCAAGCCCTGTCCAGAGCAGCAAGAAGTCAACACGACCCACAAGAAGCGCCGTGTCATGCCACAGGTGATGCGACGAGGTGGCAGCTGAGAAAGAGCCAAGGCCCGGCTGAGAATGCTTCAAGGAGCTCATAGATCTGCAGGGAATCGTCAAAGCAGTAAAGTCAGCTACACTTGTGCGTTTATTCTCGTTTTGGTCGCATGTGCATTTCTTGAAAGTGACTCATACTGTTGCTGCTGCACTAGCACCAGCAAGATAGTAGAGGGCCTTTTTTATTCCAAAGGTGGGGTGTTCAGAACCCCTGCGGTGACCGTGCTCGTGGAGGTGGATTCCCGACACCCGATGCCGCGGCTGGTCGATCTCCTAGGCCAAGAACACGCGCGGGTGCATCCCCCACCAGCGGCGCCGCTGAACCCTGCGGAGGCGGCCGAGCTCTTCCACCCTGTCGACCAGGGGGTCGAGCTGCCTTTTTTTTTCACCTGGGAGCAGTGCGTGCGTGGAGGTGAGCAATGACGCATGCAACGTCAAGCGGCACCGCTGAGCGGTCACAGACACTTGATCGCAAGGCGGCTGTGCATTCTGCGGGGTTGCTCAAGAAGGGTAGCGGTGTAATGCAGCGTACCTCTTTCGCACCACCTCGCATGTGTTCTCATGTTCCCCTATGTAGAGGTGTGTATTGCAATGTTCTTGTTATGCCAGTCGCAGCGCGTGTGACATGTCCAATTCACAGAGTGCACGGCACGCCACTATCTTCAGCGCATGGCACTTGTTGATGTACCTATCACTTGCGGCGCCCCACTGCGCGTGCTGTGCTAGAAACATCTGTTGCTGGCACACAAACTCGTCATACTGACCCACTGGCCGTGCCCATGTTGTGCGTCTCTCACAACTAATGGCTGCCATGAGCCCGGCTGCGCGTGCCACTGGTCGGATGAGCACTGCATCTGCGACGACCATGCTCACCTCAAGGACTGTGTCGTGGCAGGTGAGCGCCTGTCAGCGATGCATCGCTGATGTTCATGTATTGTCTGGCGACGGCATGCTTGAGGACGGATCCGCGGCATGCCTGCGGCCACCGGATTGCTGGTGCACGTCATTTGAGTGGCCGTTCAAGACTCTCAAGTGTTGGAAGGATGAGTCGTCAGTGATACGAGAACTCTTGCCCCAATGATGGATCGTCTTGAGTCGCGCTGCTCGTCTTGACTTGCACTTGAAGTTGAAGTTCAACTGCAATCGCTTCGCGGTTGATGGCGTGTAGGTCAAGCCCACAAAAGAAAGACTGCTGACCCGTGCCTCTTATAAGACCATCAGGCACACACAGAAGGGCAGTTGTCGCGTGCCCCTCACGGCGCATGTGTTTTTGCACTCTGAGATGGCTTGAGTTGACATGGTTGCGCCAACCGCAAGGGGCACCTGAACGCAAGCGCACCGCCGCGGTGCGCTTCTCACTCTCTCTCTCTCAACCTCGTTCTTGGGTGCCCGCAGCCAAGACACGCATACTGGAGGACGGCACCAGCGCCACGTACAAGGACCACGAGGCTGCGCTGGCGGGGCTTGAGGGGGATGGAGCCCGGCGCGCTGCGGCCAAGAAGACCGATGATAGTGTGTTGTCAGGTACGTGGCTGAGCACTGATGCGTCGCTGATGTCAATTTGAATCAGGTGCCGGCTGAATCGATCTGCACCTTGCTCAGCGCTGTTGCACGCCATCTGCAGCAGTGCTCAACACGCGCTGTCGCCGGCTTGTCCCGCACAAGCAGCAGCTCTCAGCACCTGTTTGCATATCCCGCCACTGCAGCAAGCGACGAGGCATGCTTGTGCGCGCGGCGGGGTGCTGACAGGAGCCAACTGCCAGCACGCGCGCGATCTCGCATAGCAGTTGAAGTTGTCATCAGCGGTGGTCGTCTCACATGGCATTTGCAGCGTGTGGAACTTGTTGAAGTTTAAGTGCCCCTTTCACATCATCAGCCAGGGGCTGCAGGTTTGGGTGGGCACTGAGACTTTGCACGTCGTGCGGCGGCGGCACTTGGGTGCATGTGCACAGCTGAACGACAACATTGACCTCATTGCGTTCATGCACGCCAGTTGAAGAGAGTGCAGAAAGAGTCTGCGCATGCAAGCTGTGGTGGCACTTGCAAACGTCATCACAAGCACTTGAAGTTGACACGCTTTTGAGTTATTATCAACGCTTGAAGTTGGCATGCCAATTGGCTGCACCAGAGTCCTTGCTATCAGCAAGTATAAGATCGTGCCCGAGCCGTGATGCACTTGGTGCAAGTGTTTGCCATTGGCGCCAACGCAAACGGTTGTTATGAGAGCGTGGGCATGACTGACTGTGGCACGCGGCGACGGCGGCGGCGGCACTTGTATATTTTTCACCTCAATGACGAAATCGACCCCATAATGACAGCATTCATACAAGGCAGTTGAAGAGGGTGCAGAAAGAGCCTGCGCATGCAAGCCCTGGTAGCAGATCAAGTTGAAGTTCATGTATTGAATGGTACAAGTGTTTGCCATTGGCGCCAACGCATACATTTGGAATGAGTCTTAGAGCGCGGGGGCATGACTTGCTGTTCTTCTCTCCTATGGTCAAGGATGCAGTTGTACGCAATTGAACTGAACTGCGCTTGCTAGCATATCAAGTTGAAGTTTGTGTATTGACTTGGCTCTAAGCTCCATTTGGTACAGTTGCATCTTGCCGTGATGTGTGGCACAAGCTTAGACTGGTGTCTTCCTGTGCATGCCGTTGCTCCTTGCAGCGAAAAAGCCAAAAACCTGGAATCCCAAGATGCTGGAGAAGGCGAACAAGAGAGTGCCACTGACGAGGGAAGCAAAAGCGAGAAGCGAATTCAATTACGACCACGCCAAGACGCTGGCAAGGCTGGCAGGCCGCAAGAAGCTTCAAGGTGATTGACGGGTAGAATATTCATATAGTTTGATGAGCAATCATAGGGCCTGCTGCACAGTCAATTCGTTTCGACCAGTACTTGGCAAAACAGAGGGGCACAGGGCTGCCTGGCGAGCGTGGTGACCATCACTCGTGGATCAGTCAGTTGCAGCATGCGTGTAGGCCATCGCTCATTTCTACCGGGAGCTGTCGGCGCGTTAGCTTTGCAGCGTCTACAACGCGCATCGCATTGGCCTCGTCTACCATGCGCTAGTTGTGGTTTTGGCAATTCAGTTGTGATGCGCATAATGGCGGTGAAACAAATGGTGGTGTATCTTGTGCTGCTCTTGGATACTCATGCGCTGGCTGCTGCCTTCTTGCGTGGTGGACTGCAGCAGGTTTGCAAGCACTAGACTCATGAGTGACCGTCACACGTCAGTGCCTCATGACCGGACTCTCATTGCAGCGAGGTTGCACATGTCAGTCGTGTTATGGTGTAACTGCGCACTGCAGACGTACATGAACGCTTTGCATGCTGTTGTATACGCTACAGCAGGCAAAACTTGAACTTCAACATCAACTTGAACGTGAGCTTCGAGAGACAACCTTCAGTGACATAGTGACACCAGCACAGGGGCCTTCGCGGCCTGCCGCGGGCGTACAATGCATAGTTCCAAGTGTTGATCCAGCAGCAGCAGAAGCATCAGCAGTAAAGTTGAAGTTCACTGTTGAAGTCTGCGCGAGAAAAAGCAAAAAAGAAAAGAAGAAGCAACGCCACACGGCATGGCGCAAACGCCAGTGGTGCCATTCGGCATCGTCATTGAGGGGCGGCCTCTTATATCCGAGTTCAGGTGAGAGGTGAAGCAATTCAATCACGATCATGCCTGATCTCGAATCCTTTGCTCTGCCAATAAATGAATTGCACAAGAAATGAATTTGCACAAGGCTATAGCGAGGGTCCACCTTCTGTACCTTAAGCAAGCGAGCCTTCCAGCACAAATTTTTCCCCGTCTGTGCTGAGCCAGTCTTACGTCAGTCAAGCCAACCTTAGGTGAAAACCTTTCAGCGACTCTGTGTGTACACGTGAGTACGAGGTTCAGAAACAGTCACACATTGTCCATTTCGATTATACAGTGCCTCATGACGCTTGCTGTAGCTGCTGTCAATCCAACATGTCGTACGACTGCAAATGCACACTGCACAAAATGCAGCAGCACGATCATGAAGTGCGCTCAGCTCCTCAAGTGGTCAAGAGTGTGCAATTCATGATGGCGTTCGCACGAGCATCGTTGCTTGCTGACGTTGATGCCGCAAAGTGCCGAATCAAGCTGCACCATCAAGCCCACACACGTTGCACTCCATCCCTCTCTCGCGAGGCTTGCATCTCCACCACAGCAGCTGTGATGAGGGTGCTTGTCCGTCGCATCACACCTCTCAAATATACTGAAAACTAACCGTAGAATCCCTATACCGTGCCAAGCAGGGTGGTGGACGCCACTAAAGCGACAGTTGAAGTGCAGTATCCGGTGCAGGTGGCGGAGCTAGTGTTCTTTTTTGTTGTATCTCCACCGTAGCGGCTGCACCCAGGCATTTTGGTTATCACATCACATGCCCAAAACCAATCGCATAATCCTTTTACTTCTCTCGCCAGTGTCCCCAAAACCAATTGTGTGATCCTTGTACTTGTCTCGCCAAGTATCCCTAGCACCAACCGTGTGATCCTTGTACTTTTTATTGATTCTCGCTCAGGGCGCGAAAAAGCCCAGATGAATGGTATCTCAGCTTGCTGTACGGAATCTACATCCTTGTACTTTTTATTAATTCTCGCTCAGGGCGCGAAAAAGCCCAGATGAATGGCATCTAGCTGTACGGAATCTACATGTCGTATGACAGTCTGAAGGTGTCGTAACGACAACCACTCAAACGCCGCCGCCGCCAAATGGCTTGTACTTCTCTTACCGAGCAGGGTAGTGGACGCCACGAAAGCGGCGGTTGAAGTGCAGTACCCGGTGCAGGTTGCGGAGCTGGTTTTCTTTCTGCTGCCGACATCGCCGCTGCCGCCTGGCACGGGCGCGGCGCTCTACTACAGCGCGCCGCGGTTTCAAAACTGGGAGTACATCGGGGCAGTGGTGAGTGCGTGCGATATCACACCCAAGAAGATTATGAAACACTTTGACTTATTTATAGATTTGTAGTTTTAGCAACAGCACAGGTACGATTATGAACAACTTTTTGCTGCCGACATCGCCGCTGCCACCCGGCACGGGCGTGGCGCTCTACTACAGCGCGCCGCCGTTTCAGAACTGGGAATACATTGGCGCAGTGGTGAGTGCGTGCGGTACTTAACAGTAGAAACATTCGCTCAATGAACAGGTACTTCTAGAAATACTACTTCGAAGTATTAATTACCAGCGGTAGAGTCTACTTACCAGCAATAAGTGCAAGTAGCTGATCGCGACAATTTTGTTTCGAGTAAGGGTCAGGACAACAATGGCTTACAGGACGGTGCCATCGGCATCCAGTCGGTTTTGACTTCAACAGCCCTCTTGTGAGACGCAGTGTTGCTCAGCATTAGGTTTAGGGTTAGGGTTAGGCTGGGGGTAGGTTACCCTCTTGGTAGGGTTACATCGACCTTGTGAGACATGGTGTACTGCTCAGCCTTGCACTCTCTGTCGCGCAATGCAGTGACTCTCCCTTTCAGTAGCCCGCTGCTGCAGTAACTGCCACATAACTGCCACGTAACTGCCATATGCAGCACTCCGCTCCCATTAACTGCGCTGACCATCATCGCCTGCTCCCCAGCCTCAGAGCGTTCCCAGGAACTGACCGTGCCTGCTCCTCGTTCCTGGAACGTTCCAGGAACCAGCGGCGCCCAGTGCCATTCTCAGGACCGGCTGGCCCACTGACGAGGCCCTACAGGTGGGTCTCCTCATGTTTTATCCAGTTTTTTTATTCCAAGTATGAAAACGAATCAACAGATCTGAGAGCTCTAGGTGATAAGGTGTGGTGGGCCGTCCAACTGAACGCCTTCCACCAACAACCGTGGTCGCCGCTGCTGCAGCAATTGGCCACGAGTCAAATAGTATGTTGTAGAGATCAAAACTTGCCTTGCAGAAAGGATCGAGCGTCATGGTATTGAGCCTACGCCCTCGCAACGTCTGCAGTTCTCTTCCTGTTTGTGTCGAAGGCTCGTTGCCTGATTTTGTCGCCCGATTATCGAGGCCCTGCAGGCGACTCTCCTCGCCTTGACCCTGGCAGAGTTTAGAGTTTATACCTGGCTTAATAGCGTTGCAGCAGTAGCGTGAAGGTTGTAACTGTCGTTGACGCACGGACGCTACCAGACTGTACCGGACTGTAGGGATGTTGGCGATCGTTGTTACCGCAAGGAGAACTCAGCAATTGGCATTGTCTTGTCTTGATAGACCAAAGGATGTTGTGAAAACGAGTGAGTGTGACAGCAATCGAACCGACTTTCAATCAATCAGGTCTTCAAGCAAAGAAATGTTGTTGCTTGAACTTTGTAGTGCAGTATAAGTATACAGCAATGTAGAAGTCAACCTCTAGATGTAAAGTGCAAACTGGGTTTGTGTAGCGCTACCGCTGGATGGCAGTTCTGGCCTCTGCAAGGACTTGAGTAATTGTCTGATGGCAGTACTGCGGCTCGTGTGTTGGGTTTAAAATTAGTTGGTAGGGTTAACCGTAACCCTATGTACATCACAGGGGTATGCCCAAGTAACTTACCTCGTGTGCGATGACTATTTTTGACTGCTTCGAGCAACCCGGCAAGCTGCAGCTCATATACCTCTCCATTCTGTTGCTGTCTCTAAACAATTTGTCACATATTCCTTTTGAATTTGTTGCGCGTTGCAGCAATGTCCCATGGTGCAATTGGGCGTGTCCATTGAGAGCCTGGACACCATCAACAATCTCAAGGCAGCTGGCTCTCGAGACGGCGACCGGCGCTTCTTTGCACTGCAGGTACTTCACCTTGAAGTAGACAACAACAGGGCCTGTGGCTGGACTGTGACCGTTAATTCTATGTGGACAGTTCAGAGCTCAGACCGCCTCACAGTGGCTTAGAGGGGGCTGCGGGGGGGGGGGGAGGGGGGGTGTACTGCTTACATCAAGGGGCAACATCAAGTCAGCAGGTTCAACTTCATCAACTTCAAGTTCATCAGGTTCAAGATCAGATGGCCTCAGCGCCTGAGGGGAGGGCAGGGGCTGCAACGGAGAACGGTGCTTCTCTGCAGTTGAAGTTGAACTGAAGTTGAATCTAATGTTGAAGCTCAATGCCAGCTCCAGGTGGTGTGTGCATCTGTACAGCTCGCCTGTCACTGCATGTATGTACCACTCTTCTGCCATCAGGCAATTCCAGCTGGGCGCTGGTGAAGTTCACATTGAAGTTTCACCTTGAAGTATGGGTGCGTGGATCGGACATGTACATTGTCGCTGTGCTTCAGCCGGCACTGCAGGTGAGCGCTGCTGCTCTTGAAGTTTCATGAAGTGCAGCACACCCTGCATGGGGGGGGCATTACTAGCTGGTGCGCAGTTCCTGTAAGTCTTGTAGCTGGGCGCTGGTGAAGTTCACCTTGAAGTATGGGTGCGTGGACATTGTCGCTGTGCTGCACGAGCGCTGCTGCTCTTGAACTTCAAAGAAGTACAGCATGGGCGGGCATCAGTTGGTGCGCGGTTTCTGTGGGACTCTCAAGTGAGCCATCTGTCAAGCGAACCAGGCAAAAACACCGCACCCGGCAACAGGGGAGAGGACGCAGCAAGCAACTGTGTTACTGTTGAGCATCATGCACAACGAGTGAGGGCATGTGCCGAAAAATACTAGCTCAGTCCCCATGCAAACTTAGCAGCCTGAGTAACGGGCGGGTGCCTGTGATAACAAAAGCTGGCTCATTTCTGCTGCAGAGCTTCAGCAGGCGCGCATAACATGCTTACTATGGCATGTTGCAGAACGGGCAAATCGGCGAAACATTTTGCATTGTGTTGAACTCATATCATCATGGCGTTGTTTCGTGCCGCCATCGTTACAGGTGGCGCGCGATCTCTTCCGCTTCATATCACCCTTCAGCACGACGCACAACGCGCGCACAATAATTTGCTGAAGTGCTCTATTTATTGAACTTATCACGGCGTCTGCGTCGCTTCATGCTGCCATCATAGTTGGTGTTTGACACAAAGGTTTAGCAGAATGTACAAGGCGCATGGCGTGGACAGCTGTAAAACCAATTCACTTCCACTGGGCTTGTTGAAGTTTTCTGAGCTTGTTGAAGTGTTGTATTGTGTTGACCTCATATTATCATGGTGTTGGTATGTGCTGCCATCGTGACAGGTGGCACGTGATCTCTTTCCGCTTCCTCTCTTCCTCAGCAAGACGCAAAACACAGGCACACTATATTCGCACACCAAGTTTTCTACTTCAAGTATTTGTTGAACTTGTTATGGCGTCTGCGTCGTTTCGTGCTGCCATTGTGACAGGTAGCGCGTGATCTGTTCCGCTTCATATCGTCCTTCAGCACGACGCAGAACACAGGCGAACAGGAGCTGCTGGTAGCGCCTGCTAACGTGCTGGATAGGTAAGAAACCTCATTGGCTACAATAACGAACCTCATTGGGCTATAATGTACATTAAGGAGCCTCATTGGCTGAACCTTATTGGCCACTACTTCGCAGTTGCTCTCTGGTATCAATGCGAGATATCCTTTCAAATTCATGCATACATACTTGAATTATACATTGAATTGCAGCCCTGGGTCGATGTACATAATGCGCTCAACGCGCCGGCAACACGCGCACAAAAAGGGCACAAAGCGCTTGAGACGTTGTGGTTACCTGCCAACTTGCACGACAGGTGAGCATTTGCAGACAGCCACAAGTGGCATTGATTGCTGCCTGATGTTTGCTATCTGGAAGGCATGTGAAGTTCTGTGGTTGCGGTTCCTACGTACTTTGAAGTACTTGTTGTACTTTTTATGAATTCTCGCTCAAGTCGCGAAAAAGCCCAGATTAATGGCACCGAACTTGAACCTTGTTGTATGGAATCGCTATGTCGTGTGACAGTCTGAAATTATCTCAATGACAACCACTCCAACGCCGCCGCCGCCAAATGGCATGTTGTACTTCAGCTGGTAGAGTGTTGAGCACCCCTGCTTCAAGTACCTAGCTTGTTTCAACGTTGTCTGATTTTACATCAAGGCATAGACACCTTGTACCAAGCGTCATAGGTACGTCAAAGCATTTTAATCATCTTGGCGTTTGCGCCCTCAGCGTAAGTCGAAAGCACCGCTCAGTAAGTGCTGGCAAACACAATCAATGGCGACAACACCTTGTTGTCAGCACGAGAAAGGAGGAACATTCACCAGCTCAATCGTTTGGTCAACATACCACCAAGTGTGCTGAAGCCGTTTACTTTGATCTTTCTGTGCGGCAGGTGGATAGCGCGGTTTGAAGCCAAGTATGCACGGGACCCCAACTTCATCTTTAAACCTGCAGACTGAGCCGCGGCGACGCCTCTTCAACTGTGCATGAGCAACCGGACACAATGGCACGGTTGCTCTATGGGCCAGGTTTGTTTCTACAGAGCAGTCTCAGTTTGGGTAAGTTTTTTTGCACAGATGAGTGGCACAAGTGGGGGAGCGGGGGTTGGGGGGGGGGGGGCTTCCACTTTACTCTTAGTGGTGGCCACAAACACCCCCCATCACTGCAAGTCAGGGGCTCGATACCCCCCCTTCTCCCTACAGGTGTGCCCCTAGTTTGTGCAGGCAGTGTCTGTGGACACAAGTCATGCAGGCTGCCAAAGTCACAAACGTTGTAAATAATTCCAGCATGCTGCAGCACACCGCATGTCCATTCCACCGGCGCAGTATACCACGCTCCAGTCATGCATCACAATGAGATAGAAAAGGGGCGGGGGGGGGGGGGGGGTGGGAGGGCGGGGGGGGGCATGGGCACCTCTTGCGGAAATGCACTTGATTGCGTCGTGCAATGCGGCCGCAGAGCAGCGCGCTTGCTTCTTGGACGCTGGCGCATGCGCAACACTTGAAGTATGTGGCACACAACCCCAAAAGAGCTCATGCCATTCAACCCGCCCGCATCACTGGTGAGGTTGTCTGAAATTATTGGGCTTTTCCCCTCAGTGACTTGCTATCAGCTCATGCCACCACCCAATCCAACAACACAACACAACTGGATAGTTCTGCTTTGAAAGTGTGACCAGTGCCTGTATCTGTGTGTTTCGCTCATTGCCGTGATATGCCGCCACAGGCGAAGCAGCCTCTAGTGTAACAGCACGCGTGCCTCTGCAGTGTTCGACACTACCCTGTGTACAATTTCAGCAGCATGTTGCTCCAATGTATGCTTTCAATCATGCAGATTTTGCTTCAGTGTACTTGTGGACTTAAACATGTCAAGGCCCTGGGGGGGGCGGGTATCCTATGCATTCCTAGGGCTTGCTCCTTTGCAGGAACCTAGTCTGCACTGCGCCCCAAGAGCGTGGACACTGCGTTGCAACTGCAACGCCTCTCAACAAATGCTGCCAGGCTCGGGCATAGGATTGATTCAGAGCAAACATCAATTCATGCATTATGTGGATCTGCAACACGCGCAAGGCGCATGTGTGGCAGCTGTGCAGATCAGGCAAGAGGAACAGAAAAAGCCAACGTGTGCAAGCCGCAGTCATGTATGTGTGTGATCAGTAGAATTAATGACACCAGCGGAGCCAGTGCTGGACAACGCTTGCCCCACCCGAAGCAATGCAGTGGGCGACGCAATGCACCAAGAGGCGCACATGCTGCGCAGATGCAACCGCGCCAACCATGCTGTACGCAGCAAGTTCTCTAACTGCCGCCAATACTAGCCCACTCCCCCCTCCCTCTTTACCCCCTGCATTGCTCATTTCTCAAAGCCAACGGCCGTTGCTCTGCCGCTTGCACACGCCACGGCGCTCTCACTCTTGCACCCGCACCCGAACGTGCAACCCTCACTGCTACAGTGCCATCCGAGCAAATCCGCAGAGCGCTGTTCAGCTCTGAGCAGCCTTCAAGCCACCGCCCCTCTCCACATGGTAACGAAGAGGTGGTATAGGTCAGGGCCCAGTCTCACCCTACCCCTAGTTCTAACCAACCCTAAACTGGAGCCACAGGCGCAGCCGGGAGCCACAAGGAGCAGAAGGAGTACTCTGTACTGCCGTGCACTGGTATCAACGCAGCGCGGCCCCCGCTGCAGCAATGCTCAGGGCTCTAAACGGAGGCCCCCAGCCCCTCGAGCTTCTTGCCCAGGGGGTTTGCGTCGACGCTGTCGAGGGCTCCCGCAGGGAAGAGCTGGCACTGCGCGGCGTGCGCCATGAGAGCGTCCGCAAGGACAAGCGCCATCATGGCCTCAACCTGAATGAGGGCAAGTCAATGAGGCAAGTCAGTGAGTCAAGTCAACGAATCATTGAGTCAATTGGATAAGAAGAATTGGCGCGCGTCATGAGGGCGTCCACGAGGACGAGCGCCATCATGGCCTCCACCTGAATGAGTACGAGTCGATGAGTCAAGTCAGTGAGTGAATAAGTCAATGAGTCAATTGAATCGAGGACGAGCGCCATCATGGCCACCTGATTGAGTACGAGCCAAGTGTTGGAGTCAATAATTTGATTGAATCAGTTTGAAGGGGAACAGCTGGCACTGCGCGGCGTGCGCCATGGCAGCCGTAAGGACGAGCGCCATCATGACCTCCACCAGGTTGCAGAAAGTAACGGACACAGCCGACAAGGGCTCGGCCGACAAATTGCGGGTGGAGCGGATAAGCAATGGTTTGAGCTGCTGTAGTAACAGACACGGCCGACAAGAATACAGCCGAGTGGAGAGGATAAGCAACAGTTTGAACTGTTATGATGCTTGCGTGGACAGTTGCAAACAATCGGCAAATTTCACTTGAAGTGCTACTTCAACTGCAGCACGCTCATCAGTGGGCGCTGGTGTGGCAGCAAGCAGGGGTTTTGCAGTGCTGCTGCGCAACATTCACTGCGCAGACCGCCAATGATCCACACTTGCGTACAAACAAAAGGACACTGTAGGTCTACTGCAACTGTACGAACTTCAATCCAATACTTCAACTTGTGCAGCGCTCACAGCGCGCGCTGCAGCACGCAGAAAAACCGCTTCACTCACATCAAATCACCTCAACAACTACTACTTCAAAGTTACAAGTGAGGTGGGGTACTCGAAAGTGACACATTCAGAAAAATTGCTGGCATACGAGCACACTGGTGCCCATCCGCAGTTAGCTTCAAGCGATACTTCGACTTGTACAGCGCTCGCGCGCGGCAGCACGCAAGAAAATTGCTTCACTGCTGGGAAAAACCACCTCAATAAATTCTTCAAGTGAGGCGGTACTCGGAAGTTACGCTACACAGGTGCCCATTTCGATAGCTTCAAGCAATACTTCAACTTGTGCAGCGCTCACCATGGGCACAGCGCGCGGCAGCACGCAGGGGTCGTGCCGCCCCTTTCCACGCATCTTGGTCTCCACCCCCTCCCGCGTCACCTGCCGCCACAGGGTCACACGTCCCCACAGCACCAGCAGCAAAAGCGTCAGTCGCCGCATAGAGAGTTGGAGGCTGATGGCAGATTCAGCCGTCATGTACAGGCTCAGTGCCATTGCATGCTGGCAGTTACAAAAAATTGTGCTGAACACTTCTTTGGCAGTACGCAAGTTGGCTTTGGCCTGCTGGTTGTGCATGTCTACTTCTGGCGCGGAGTACAGCCCAGGCGGTAGACATTTGCCTCATGGTGTGTGCGAGCATTGACAAAAACACTAGAGAAAGGGCACAGCCGCGTGTGTTGCATGGCAGTGCGCAGCAGCTATCCCTAATCCTAACCCAAATCCTAAGCGACTGAATGACAGCGCGTAGAAGGAGCTCCGTAGAGTGTGTTCTTTCTCTCAGAGGGCGCAAACAGGCCCACATAATGAAGGCCATCTTGGCTTAGGTTAGACGGTGTTCAAGGCTACCCATATAACGCTGCAGCACGCTAAACATCACAACACTACGGCACCCCTGATATGACGACAGCCGCACCTCCTCGTTGACTGAACTGGGAGGGTCATGACCCGTAAAAAGTATGCCATGTGGAGCATGGCAGCCTGAGTCAATCATGTTGATGTACGTATATGGTGTATGTCATGGAAGTGTGTGCCTTTCTTAGAAGCTAGACGGCTGGCTGCTGCAAAAACCAGAATTCTGCTCGCACATTCTGCAGCAGCGTCATTCAGCAACACCACCTTCGCAATACGAACATTGTCCCACGCGATGACGATGATGTCCTGTGTGAACAGCCAAAGTGTCAACTTTGAAAATATGTATGATGGCGGTTTCATGAAGCGCAACTGGTGCTCACCGTCTCCTGCTTCTGCCCTCTGGTGCTAATGGGCTTGAACGCCACGCAAATGATGACATTCTTGCAGTACAACACATGGTTTCTACAAATGTAACTGCCACTCACCGTCTCCTGCTCCTGCCCGATGGTGCTCGTGGGCTTGAACGCCACGCGAATGATGATAGTCTCGCCATTGCTGATGCCTCCCTGGATGCCACCGGAGCGGTTGGTGCGCGTGCGAGTGCGGCCTGTATGTGGGCAGGTAGGTATTGGGAACACGACAGATACGTATGTATGAGCTGGAGCAGATATGTATGTACGAGCTAGAGAGGTTCGTGCGCGTGCGGCCTGCGTGCGGGCAGGTAGGTATTTGGAACACGACAGGGTAGGTATGTATGAGCTGGAGCACAATGGGGTATGTATGTACGAGCTGGAGCGATTTGTGCGCGTGCGCATGCGGCCTGCATGCGGGCAGGTACGTATAAGGAACATGCCAGGGTATGTATGAAGAACGAATCAAAAAGATCGTTGAGCTCTAGGTGACAAGGGATGGTTAGCCGCAAGTGCCTCCCACCAATAACCGTGGTCGCCGCTGCTGCAGTCATTGGCCACAAGTCAAACAGTGCCACCATAACCACAGTAGGCAAAAAGACTTCTGTGCGCAAGCTTTTTAGCGTTCGAGGCATGGGTGTTCAGTATGGACAGGTCTCACGTGTTCGGTAGGCCAGCTCCAGCCGGCAGCCCAACACAGAGGTTCAGCAGCTAGTGACAGCGCTCTTGAATGCGCGTAGTGCAGAAGGTGATGAGCGGGTTTTGAACCAATCCATGCGGCGACATAACGGCTCCAGGTTGTTTAGCACGAGCTATCCGTAGCGTTCTATGAGGTGGAGCGGTTCGTGCGTGTTCACGTGCGGCTTGCATGCGGGCAGGTAGGTACTTCGAAGTATTAGAAATACGACAGGGTATGCATGTACTTCTATGAGCGGGAGCGAATCGCGCACGTATGCGTACGGCCTGCGTGCAAGCAGGTACGTATAAAGAACATGACAGGGTATGCAGGTATGAGGTGGCGCGGCTCAAGCGTGCGTGCGCATGCGCATGTGGGCAGGTAGGTACAGGGAACATGACAGGTATCTATGTATGATGACATTGGGTACGTATTTTGAAAGCAGGCAAGGTATAAAGAGAGCAGGCAGGCAGATGTATGAAGGGCAGGCAGGTGATGCACAGAGCTGGAAATGAAGGTGCATGGGAAAGCAGTGGGGATCTGAAGAACAGAACAGGTGTAGGGAGAGCAGGGCAAGGAGAGAAGCACGATACACGTTTGTACAAGGAGAGCAGGTAGGGATACGGAGAGAACAGGTAGGCACAGAGTGAGCAAATACTTTGGGATTGGTAACGAGCAGAGGTATGCGGAGATGGCAATTTCAGAGGTACTGCATCTGGGTGTTCCACATAGTCATGACGTAGTCATGTACAACACAGTGCTTTCAGGATGGGCTACCGATAGACCCTGTCCTGACCTAACACGAACCCTAAGATATGCGAGAAGCAGTTGCGGCATAGTATGCGGCACGGCAATCAAGAAGAGTGCGCCACTGAAGACGCAACTTACTTGTATGGCCTGGGCGGTGAGGTCATCGTTGGCAGCAACCACTTCATGTACCCTGCTGAAGAATAGCGACAAATTTCAAACCCGCTTCAGTACCAACTTCAACATACACTTCAACATGTACTTCAAAGGCGACGCACCATCCTCGTCAATGTAGAACTCGTCGTTGTGCTGGCGCCCCGTGAGCAGTGTCCCCGCAAAGCCGCTGCCGACCTATTGAAGTTCAAAATGAATTGCAGCAGGCAGCAGCACTGTTTAGAGCCTGAGGCACCTTCACCCGCGCTTTGAGCAAGACTCAGTCCAAACCCCAAGCGCATAATTGCAAGGTGAGGGTTAGCGTTAGGGTTAGCGCAGCAGTCCCATCCGCAAAGTCAGGTACGGGCGCAGCAGGCAGACATATCGACGGCTTGATATACAATAGACCGTTTGGTACACGATCAGGGCCAGCATCAGCAAAAGAGGCCCTGGCAGCTGTCCGGCATGGGCGCTAACTCTGATGAGGCCACTGGTCCTTACCAGTGACCTGTGCAAACATGTGCAGCAACACTTATCATTCTGCGGGTGTTCATCAACGCGTTTGTGACGGACAGCGACCCCGTAGTGCAGGCATACATACTTGCCCTTGCGCTGCGCTCTCTGCATCCAACAAAACAGTCATTCATGCGCGACAGGGAAGGTACTGAAGGTTCACCCTACCTTACTCTTAATCCCTGCCCCAACCCTAACCCTAATTCCCCACCCTAACCTTAGCCCTGACCCTGGAGCGCGTGTGCGTTGCTCTGTTTACTAGACATGACGAGGCCAGGGCACCTAACCCTAACCCTGCTCCTAACCCTAAGGAAGGTGTGTGAGCGTGCGAAAAGTGTGCATTGCGCGCTGCATGACCCCGAGATGCACACCCTATTCTCATGCGTTTCGGCTTCAGGGCACACCTGACCCCATCCTACCCCTAATCCTGAGGAAGTGGTGTGAGCATGCGGAATGCGCGTCGCGCTTTAAGAGACACAAACCCGTTTCTCATGCGTTTTCGCACGTGCTGACCGGAGCTGTAGGCATGTACGTAATCATCGGAGATGCACACATGCACAGGACAAAACCATTGCATCGCTAGAGCACGAGAGGGTCGTGATTGCCTTGTGTTGATGCGAGATGCCCTCCTGTGTGTTAGGGTTAGGGGCTTAGGGTTAGGGTTAGAGACAAAAACACGAACCCGTTTCTCATGCGTGTCAGCATGTCCTGACTGGAGCGATAGGCACGAATGTGATCATCGGAGATGTGGAACACCAAGCCATTGCAATGCTAGATGAGGTAAGGGTCGTAATTAAGCTTGTGTTGATGCAATATGCCCTCCTGGCAAGCAACAGGTGCAGTTGTTGCAGGCAGAGCAGAGCGCAAGCTGAGGACAGACGCTCCTCGCTCAGATTACAGTGAGGGTAATTTACCCCTAGCCGTCAAATTGAATTTGAAGTTGGGGTTTTATGTGGCATCAACGAACCTCGAATCCCTTGTTGGCTGGCAAGCTCATGCATGCTTGGCCAAGATCACGGGCTACGCCTTGAATGACGGTGGCGTCGCACAACGGCTTGGGCGCACGCATAGCCCGACCAGCGGGTTGCCTCGTGCACGTTAAGTTCAAGATGAATTTAGGGTTGCACTATTCTTACGGTTTGATTGGGGATCAATGTACCTCGAATCCCTTGCTGGCTGGCAAGCTCATGCAGGCCTTGGCCAGGTCCGCCTCCAGCTTGTCAAACACAGGTGACCCCAGGCCAGACTGCAGCAGTGATCAGCAGCAGCAGCAGCAGCAGCAGCAGCAGCGGCGGCGGCGGCGGAAGCAGCAGTGTGCGTGAGACAAGCGTGGTACATCAGATTCATCAAGTGGAGTGAGCACCAGCAGCAGCAGCAGCGACGGCAGCAGCGGCGGCGGCGGCGGCAGTGGCGGCAGCAGCAGCGGGAGTAGCAGCAGCAGCAGCAGCAGCAGCGAGCGTAAGATGAGGCCAATGAGTTACGCGGCAGTTGGAGTGAGTGGTGCATGACTCGAAGCATTTTGCTTCTTGAAGACAAACACACACAGGCGTTGTATTTGCACGCCTTCTGCCAAATGCATGCCCTGCTTGTGTGCAGCAGCCTTGCTGGCGCTGTGGAATGCATGTGATTTCAAGACAATCAATGGAGTTATGCCGAAGAGCAAGCGCTACTACATGAACAAAAAGCAAAAGTATGATTGCGTGCAACTAGATTCGCATGCCCCGCATCGCGTTGACCAATCACACACATTGATTACCGTCTTACATTAATGTACTCAACGACCGTTTTTCATCCGTTTTTCATCAGCAGATGCATCTGAAAATTGCATAGCTTGTGCGATGTGAATAGTCTTCCGACAGAATGACTCATGAATACGAACTCTGATGACGAGACACACAAGTGCAGCAGCAGCACAGACCACATATATACGTGCAATTATATCATTGGTGATAGGTAGCGTGATTTTGAACCAAAACATCGACATCTGCTGCAGGAAGCGCGATGTTCATCATCTCAGTCTTTGCGTGCGCCAAGCGAGACCAAGTAAGGAGAGCTCGAGCGACAAACTTGGCATACGAGCTTCAACTTCAATTTCATAATCAATTTCATAAATTGAAGTTGACTCACCGGCACGTTGCGCGTGCCTGAAGCGAGACCAAGTAAAGAGAGATTAAGTGACAAACTTGGCACATGAACTTCAACTTCAACTTTATATATTGACGTTGACTGACCGGCACATTGCGCGCGACGCACTCCACCACGCCGCCGATGGAGTTGCCCGTCTTGCGGATGGCGTCGATGCGCTCAATCTGATGGTGGTGGTGATGATCAGCATGCGGCAGTTACAGAGAGTGTGTGGTCAGAGCATGCGCTCTGGTAGTGGTGGGAGTCAGTGCGCGTACGGTAAAGTCATATGTGTGTCTGAGTGTGTGTGGGCAAAACATGCATACAGCTAGAGGACACCATGACCTGGTCAGCTGTCACTAATAGCGAAATGCTCAGTAAATGTTGCGACAGTTTCACAGCAGGCAGTGTCGATGCGGTGAGAATCAGTGCGCATATGGTCAATTCACGTGTGTGTGAGTCTGCGCGGTCAAAATACGCGTACAGCTAGAGGACACCATGTCAGCTTCCACTGACAGCACATTGCTCAGCGCATGCTGCGACAGTTTGACAGCAGACAGTGTTGATGCACTAAACCTGGTGGTGATGATCAGCATGCGGCCGTCACAGAGGGCGCTCATGCGGTAACACCATAGCTGGAAAAAAGGTACTTCTATGTAGGTATACATACAGTCACATCATGAAAGTACTGTGATACGGCGGATTCCACAATGTTTGGGGACACCGCACCACCAAATGGTATGAAGCAGCGCTCACCAATAATTTTTGCCGGCGAGTGCTCATCGATGATGCTCAGCAAGTCAGCGCTCACCATGGCGTCGGAGGCGTCCGGCTGGGCTACATACCCCCCCCCCTCCGCCCGATATGAAGCAGCGCTCAGCAATGACTGCCTATGAGTGCTCATCGATGATGCTCAGCAAGTCAGTGCTCACCATCGCGTTGGAGGCATCCGGCTGGGGACACCGCACCAGGCTGTCCTCCACCTGGTCCCTCGTAAAGGTGTTGGGGTCCACATCCTCCGCAACCACGTCTTGCACCGCCTTCACGTACCCCAGGACCTGAACAAGTAGTGTAGGGTTAGGGTTACGGTCAGGAAGTTGACTTCAAGGCTGCTACGGTTGCGGGCAAGGGGTCACGTCTGGGTTGGGATAGGTTTTGGGATTAGGTTAGGTCCAGATCCTCCGCAACGGCGTCCTGCACCGCCTTCGCGTACCCCAGGATCTGGAAAAGTGGTGTGGGGTTAGGGTTGGGGGGTTGAGATGAGGGCTACGGTTGCGGGGTAGGGGTCAGGTCTGGGTTGGGGTCAACGTCCTCTGCAACGACGTCTTGCGCGGCCTTCGTGTATGGAGATCGAGGAAAATGCAATGGGGAACGCGAGCAAGGCTTACGCCGTGTGACGAAGAAGAACGAGTTTGGGTAACAGCTTGAGTAAGGGGGATGGAGATTAGGGACAGGGTCGCGGGCTATGGCCAGGTCTGCGTTGGGGCTCGCATCCTCCGCCACAATGTCTTGCACCGCCTTTACGTAACCCAGGACCTGAAAGCGAGGAGGTCAGGCTCCAGGCAAGTGGTCAAACTAAGGCGAGGGTCAAAAACCTAGATCCACATCCTCTCCATCGACGTCTTGCACCGCGTTCGCGTAGCCCAAGCCAGGAAAGAGAGGGGGTTGGGCCGGGCAAGTGTCAAGGCTAGGGTGAGGACTTGGTTGAAGCTTGGCCACTGCCGACACGTCCTAGATGGAGTTAGGGTTAGGGATCGACTAGGGTCTTCATGCAGCCTGAGACCTGGAGCAGTGGGTAGGGGTTGGGTTCATGGATTCAGCTAACCCTGACTCTAGGGCAAGACCCCTGCAACCCACAACGCACAGTGCCACAACACACAGGAATCTGCATGATGGTCAAGCACAGGTGACTGCACGAACAGCCGAGAGAATGGCGTTAGCAGGCATCCTATGCATGCATCCAGATCTCGCTGCCGCAGTGCAGATCCAGTAGTATCGCTTAAGTGCCAAAGAATTGAATCTTGCCAGAGCATACTTGCCCTAAACATGCATCGAGGGCAGTAAGGGAAGGATTAGGGCTGAAGCATGTCTTCATGCAGTAGGTACATACGTGCCTAGCAGCCTCCGTACATACCTTGCAGCCTCCGCACATACCCCGCCACTGCTGACTGTGAACCCAATCTGGTACCTTAAGGGTAAGTAAGCATTATATGCATATATACATACACCGCAGCCGCAGTACAGATCCAGTATCTTGCGCAACACCGCGGCCGCCGCGACGTGCCCACTCTCAGGGCAGGTAAGTACCTATGCAATATATATACATACCTCGCAGCCACAGCACAGATCCAGCAACTTGCGTACCACCGCGGCCGCCGCCACGCGCCCACACTAAGGGTAGGTACGTATCTATGCATATATGTATATATATATATACATACCTCGCAGCCGCAGTACAGATCCAGTATCTTGCGCGCAGCTGCAGCCGCCGCGACGCGCCAACTCTGAGGGTAAGTAGGTATTATATGCATAGAAGTGTATGATGCAATAGAAATGCATACATACCTCGCAGCCGCAGTACAAGTCCAGTATCTTGCGCGCCACCGCCGCCGCCGCGACGCGCCCGATGGTCTCACGAGCGCTGCTGCGGCCGCCCCCGGCCACCGCCCTGAGGCGATGCCAAGATGGGCGGGACAGAAAGACGGGAAGAGGGGATAAGTCAGCGCTGAGGGACTGCGTCGGCTCCGAGGGACTGCCGAGCGCCACAGAGCAATGCAGGGGGGGGGGGGGGGGGGGGCAGAAAGAAAGAAAGGGGGGGGGGGGGGGGGTCAGTGCTCAAGGACTGCCGAGCACTTCTGCAGCCATCCCGGCCACAGCCCTGAGCAATGCGGGGGGGGGGGGGGGGGGGGACGCAGAAAGAAAGAGGTAGGGGGATATGTCAGTGCTCAGCGACTGTCGAGCGCTGCTGTAGCCACCCCCGGCCACCCCCCTGAGCAATGGGGGGGGGGGGGAGGAAGAAAGAGGAATTTGTCAGTGCACAGGGACTGACGAACGCTGCTGCGGCAGCCGCGGCCACAACCCTGAGCGAAGCGAAGGGGGGAGCCAACAGAATAAAGGGGTAGTGAGTGAGTCATACTTTCTGTCAGGGATAAGGTTAGGGTTAGGGCTAGGCAGTACGGTTGTGTGAGGATTGAAATTGAGATGCATAGGCGCTCAAAGGCGGTTACCGCAAGTATTGCCAGCAGCGGGAGGGGCAAGATGCATGTGGCGCGCACGCAAAGGCCGCACGCAGCCTCACACACTTCGCACAGTAGCGCCAATAGGCCGATTGGCGCAGGTCAGGGTGCTCAGAGGCGGCTGGGTTACCTGCAGATTTCCAGCAGTGGGCACGGCAAGTATGCATGTCACTTGCAAGTAAAGGCCGCAGCCTCACACACTTCACACAGTGGCGCCAATAGGCCGGTTGGCGCAGGTCAGGGTTAGGTTAGCGCCCTCAGCTCCCAACCCTACCCCTGACCCCTGACTTAAAACCTAACCCTAACTCAATGAGTTGTCAACTTTCATTCATTCATATCACCTGATGCTGTATTTGGCGTCGTACGTCGCATCCGCATGCGAGCGCCCGTTCATTTTCATGAATGCAATCATTGATTCGTTATTTGGTTCATGTCATTTCATTCATTCATATCACCTGATGCTGTATTTGGCGTCGTTCGTCGCCTCTGCGTGTGAGTGCATGCATCATTCGTTCATTCACTGATTCATACCATTTCATTCATCTCACCTGATGCCGTACTTGGCGTCGTACGTCTCATCCGCGTGCAACAGCTCGTTCGTACTCACAAGTGAATTCATTCACTGATTCATTTCAATTCATGCATTCATCTCACCTGATGCCGTATTTAGCGTCGTACGTCGCATCCGCATGCGAAGGCCGGTAGGCCACGGCGTTGGTGTCATAGTCGTTGCTGCGGTGGTCTTTGTTGCGCACCTGACGGCACACAGGAGAAGCAAGTGCTGATGCTCAGCTTGTTTGAGGTATGTATGTATATGCAGGAGCTGGTAGGCCACGGCGTTAGTATCGTAGTCATTGCTGCAGTGGTCCTTGATGCGCACCCGACAGCACGCACAGGGGAAGCGAGCGGTGCTGATGCTCAACCAAACGAGACGCAAGCGCTGATGCTCAACTACGTAGTGTTGGAGTGCACACTTCCAAGTACTCTAACCGTATGTTTGACGACTTGCACGCGTGCCCCGGAAATGATCGTCAAAGGTGACAAAACCTGTGCAGTTATTGAAGTTGACTCGCCAGCGTGGCGATAGGCGTGCGCAGCGTTAGCCCCTCTGGTGACACTCCCGACAGTCACGCCATATGACATCTATTGCGAAGTGTGCCATTGATGACATACTTCCAAACTGTGCCTTTGAAGCTGAAGTTGACTCACAGCATGGTGATGGGCGTGCCCAGCATCAGCCCCTTCCGGAGACACTCCCAACAGTATCGTCATATGTTGCGCCCTCCTAAGCAAACAATTGAAGAACAGTGGAGTTGAAGTTGACTCACCAGCATAGCGATAGGCGTGCCCAGCGTCAGCCCCTCCGGTGACACTCCCGACAGTCACGTCATATCACGCTGGTAGCATCCTCCTAGGCAAACTGCGCCATCGACCACATACTTCTGAACTCTGCAGTTAAAGTTGAAGTTGACTCACCAGCATGGCGATAGGCGTGCCCAGCGTCAGCCCCTCCGGCGACACTCCCGACAGTATCTCCACAACGTCGTCTTCATTGCGCGGCGTTGTGAGGCGGCTCTGCCCGGGCTTGCGCCGGTCGAGCTCTGCGTCACAGCAGCGGCCATGCGCGTACATTGCAGGTGAGTAGGGGCTGCACTGAGTGTGCTGCGATTACTACACAATGCCTACAGCAGCATGAGGTGAGACAATGAGCTTGTCTTCAAGTCATGTCAGGAAAACAGTTGGGCTTGCACGGGTCGAGCTCTGCACGGCAGCAGCGAGACAGGGTGAGCAAGGCTGCAGTGCAGCGGCATTGCTACGATTGCTGGACAGTGCCTACTGCAGTATGAGTTGAGACAAGAAGCTTGTCTTTAAGGAATGTCAGCGCGACAGTGAAAAGCAGTTGGGGTTGCGCCGGTCGAACTCTGCGGAGCAGCAGCGACCATGCGCATACGTTACAGCCTAACTTACAGGTGAGCAGTGGTACACAACAGGTACTTCACAAACGCCTACACCAGCGTGAACTGTTAAAAAGCTCTTCTTCAAGCAGCGCCAGGCTCCTTACAACAGCAACAGCAACCATGTGTGTACATCACAGGTGGAGCACGGCTGCAGTGCAATTGTGAAAGCATTGCTGAACAGCGCCTACAGCAGCATGAGCTGAGACAATAAGCTTGTGTTCCAGTAGTGTCAGGTCAAGCTGTGCACGGCGGCACACAACAGTTGGGCTTGCATTGGTCGTAAGTGGGGCTGCACTGAGTGTGCTACGGTTACTAAACAGTGCCTACAGCAGCGTGAGCTGAGACAAAAGCATGTCTTCAAGCAATGTCAGGTCAAGCGGTACACGGCGGCACGTAACAGTTGGGCTTGCGCCGGTTGAGCGATGCTTGGCTGCAGCGGCCATGTACACGACACAAGTTGAGCAAGGCTGCAGCGCAGCAGTTTTGCCAGGATTACTGAACAGCGCCTACAGCCGCGTAAAGCTAGTATGTAGCACACTGCTTGAGGAAAGTGTGAGTAAATAGAACCGCAAGCTTGGCGTGTACTGGCATGGGCTGACACTCGCATCACGATTTGCGACATGGCATTCACAGCCACAGAATTCATTCAGTAATGGATAAGGTTGTAGATGAGTTTTGCGATGCTCAGCAACCATCGATGCTTGACAAGCACACTCCAATCTGAATTTCGTCCCCAGTGATGGGTGTTGTTAGCGGGCAGCAATTGATGTTCAGCAAGCACTCACCAATCTGTATTTTGGCCCTTGTGATACGTATTTTTGGTGGGAAAGCATTAACAGTCAGCAAGCACGCACCGATCTCTGTATTTGTCCCTTGTGATAAGTTATTTTGGTTGGCAAGCATTGAGTTCAGCAAGCACGCACCAATCCGTATTTCATCCCTGGTGTCAGCAAGCACTCACCAATCTGAATTTCGTCCCTAGTGATGGGTATTTTTGGCGGGCAGCCATCCAAGTTCACCCCCACGCCTCCCCCGTGCGACTCCCCCCACGTGCTGATGCGGAATATGCGCCCAAAGCTGTTCCCGACGCCCATGCGCAGCGCGCCAGACCTGAAAGAGCGGAATATGGGGACATGTTTCACACTGTTTCCAGTGAGTTGAAGTTTTTACTGTAGTTGACGTTCACACCAAGCTTTTTGCGGCGCCGACGGCGTCAAGGCACTTGAAGTCAACCTGAAAGCGAAACATGGAGACATTCAAGTTGAAGTTCACACTTTTCCAGCGTAGTTGAAGTTCACACCAAGTTTTTGCCGACGCGGCCGAGCGGCGGCCGTCAAGGCACTTGAAGTTGACTGGGAAGAGTGGGAACAGTCTCAGGTTCGCCGGCGTAACGCAGTGGCCGCCAGTTTGGTTACGGTCCACGCGGCTGTGGCTGCAGCTGGCAGCTTCCCCTTCACCTCCGTTGCCGAGGGCTCCGAACAAGGGCAAGTTTTGTTTGACGTCAACTGCTGGCAGTACTCTCAAGGTGCAGCAATGAAGCGGCTACCATGCGGCATCAGATATGCTTCCGCAGCACCAAATCGCATGCGCGTACAGCGACCCATACAGCACATGCGCACGGTCATTGAGATACATTGCAAGAACTGTGGCGCAGCCTTGGGGCTCTGAGCTGCCAAATGCGCCTACTCACAGTGTACAACTGCAACCTTGAAGTTCAAGTGTAACTGCCGCTGGAACCTGTCAGTTACGTATCATAATCGAGGCTATGCCAGAATGCAATTCCCTTGGCGATTCCTTTTGGCATCTGTACGACCAATTTTCATGGAGTCGATTGCCAGGCAAGCATCAATCGCAGGGGCAAAATCACACTTCAACTTATGTTGCATCTGCAACTCAAAATTGTCACCAAGTCTGGATATAGTTAACGGAACTGTGACCAGAAATAAACAAGAATCCTCTCGCAGCTTCTGCAGCACTGACGCATGACCAAGCAAGTTGCAGCAGCGCTGTCGCAACATGCTGGCAGGCAGCTGTTGATGATGTTCTGCAGGCTGTGCGCCGGTGATGCTGTGAGAGCATAGCTGAGGTGTTTTAAGCTCAGATAGGCACCGCCACAAGCTTGCCAAAAAAGCGAGCACTAACACATGCACGTACACATGAACGCACTATGAGGACTGCTGCCTGCAGCGCTCTGTAACTCTGACTTCAACACACCCTAAGGCAGTTTTGCGTTCTATCTGCATCCTGGAATGTGAGTCTGTAAAGAGAATATGAAGGTTGCATCAGCAGCACATGAGCCGAGTTGAATTTTCTCAAGATCGCCATGATCCATACAGCACGAGTCAGTCGCGCTTTTCGACCATACCGGCACCCAACTGCAAGTCGTAACCCACGCTGCGCACCTTGCGGATCGTGTGTGAGCGATTTGCGGCGCCACTGTGAATCCCGCTGCTCCATGCAATGCGCAGGCTCCCACCACCAGCCCAGCCGAGATCTGCGATGGTGGTGCATGCACCGAAGTGTGACTAGGTTAGTCACAACACCGTGACTGGCATCACAGCAGGCGTGAATTTGCAGATGCCAGACAGCACGAAGGAGACGGCCATGCCGACAGCATCATGTCATTGCGTGCTCGCGTGCTGCATGGGTTTGCATCAAGCTTCAACTCTGGCAATTGTGTGGCACCGACACATCAGGGCCCGATGTGTCACCTTGCGCGCCATGCCTGCGCCACTCCCTCTCTCCTGCGCTTTAACCCAAGTTGTCGCCTGGCGAAGGCTCCGGCACACACTGGCAACTCCACTCCTCACAATGCTTTGAACTTCACCTCTCTGGTGCCAGGAACTAGCTCAGGAACCGCCTGAAGTTCTCAACGTGGAGCAAAGGACACACACAAGGCAGTGCAACAGCTGAAGGCTGCGCTTCAACAGCAGCATATACCAGCTTCTACGAGGCTTAGCAGGCGGACAGCAGGCGCGGACCAAGCAGCTGACTGAGTGAGCTTGGACGCTGAACGCCCGCTGGGGTCTTCGAAATAGGAAAGACACGAGATGACGAGCATACTGAAGGCCGTGGGCATAGGCTTTGATGGCCCGAAGACGAAGGCGTACCTGAAAATGAGCATGCAGCGGCTCCAGGTAAGACTCAATGCCTCTGGCGAATCGTCAGTGCAACTAGTCCCGGACTCTTTGTGCTCTTTCCCTGTTTGTCAAGCACTACGTAATTTAGTGTGTTGACTTGAAAGCAAACCGTGTTGCTTGTAAACCCAACTGCAAGACTGCAACCATCTCCTCTTTAAATGTTGAAAGGGCCTCACGCAATCATATATATACAAAGCTCTGGAACTCAGGATGCATGCTCCCAGGCAGCTGCAGCTTGTCAGCATCGAGTCTCTTGGGTGCAAGCCCTGTCAGGCTCGGCTCGCAATTGCTGACATGCGTGTAGGCGCATCGCAACTCGTACCTGGCAGATTTTCCAGGATTGTGAGCTCTGCAATCACCGTCCTGCGTGCACACTCAGATGGCTGCCGCTGTGGCTGCAGTAAATGCCGTCTTTACTCTTTTGTATACGCACCATCACAACACCACTATACTGTAAATTTCAGGTAGGAAGCGACGATCGCCTGTTGTAAATTCAATTGTAGCGTCCGCGCACTGCCGACTGCGGATGGTGCATGCGCAGAGGCAGTCCAAATCGGAGTCTAAATCGGAGTCAAACCAGTACAGAGGCGTAGGAGCTGTACAGTTTGCCATTTACCCATCTGGTTCAGCTGCACGAAATTAATTGGAGGCAAACCAGTTCAAAGGCGCATGAGCTGTACGATGTGCCATTTACCTATTGATTCAGCTGCGCGAAGTCAATCGGAGGCAAGCCAGTACAGAGACGCGGGAGCTGTACAGTTTGCCATTTGCCTGTTCGATCCCGCGCAGCTGCTGGTCGCTGCTGCTGCAGCTGGTCCACTGCATGCGTACCTCTCACCCTTGTGGTGATTCTACATCGAATGGCAACAAGCTGGGGGCGCGCGCATATCCATTGCGTAACCGCCCGTCCATCAGTGCTCAGCATCAATCGCCTGTTACCCTACCCTAACCCTAACTTCCAACCCTTATCTCCAACCCTACCCTTTGAGATCGCGGCATGCTAATTTTTATCTGCGATATTCTGCCTCAGCGCTCTATCACTCCAGCCCTGTCGCCATCATAACTTGAACTGACCGCCAGCGAACACTGCTAAGCACGAGCGATGCTGACCATGCTGGTTGATCATGTGCACATGGCCGCTTCACATGTATTGGCACGCATATGCAAATGATCAAGAAGCCCGACCGGTGTGGTGCAAGGGCAGGAAGTTTCATGACATGATGTTGAAGTGCACAGGCGCCTCGCGTCCGTTTGCCTGCAGATGCAGGTCAATGAGAAGTCCGAGCAGTGTGGAGCTGTGCAAGGCAGGAAAAGTGATGTTGAACATAATGTTGAGGTTGCTGTTAAGCGCTGTCGCGGCCGCTCACGTGCGCACAGGCACTGCGCGTGTGTTTGTGTACAGATACAGATCAGTGAGAAATCCGAGCAGTATGAAGCCGTGATGTTGAACATGATGTTGAACTTGCTGTTGTGCGTTGAACTTGCTGTTTTGCGGCTGCTCTCGTGTGCCTGTTGCGCAACATCGCTCCAACCTTATTGGCATGTCAACGTTGAACACAATGTTGAACTTGCTTGTATGCAGATGCACATCAACAAGAAAACCAACAGCGTTGAGATGTGCAAGCGGGAGGTTGCGCGGCTGCTCGGCGAGGGCAAGGAGGACAAAGGTAGGAGAGGCACTATCTTCAACAAATGGTATAGCATAACTTGAAGTAGGTAGGTAGGGAAAGTGATTTTCTTCTGATACGCTGCACAGTTGCAGATGCGCATGTAAGCTCAGTCCATGTGCATATAGCGAGTGAGTAGTCTGTACTCTTCGCGGAGGCGATGCGGACAAAGGTGCGGCTTCAAGGAGGACAAAGGTTGGTGCGTCACTATTTTCATGTGCTGCACACACGCACACGTTTATATCTGCAACTTTATCCGCATGTGTTGAATGTGCCTTTAAAAAGAGCAGGGTCCTTTTCATACTGACAGCATACAGACATGGAGACCAAGGTGGTTCATGGTCAGCAAGCTGCCTCCGCGGTCCCCTTGTACACGGGAGCGAGCTACCGATATTTGTCCAGTCATTCCACGCTATCAGAATTCAAAGACTTGCAGTGCTGAGTTCAGTACCGCAATTCAAGCCATGTGGCGGGTCATGCTGCTCGATCATGTGGGCTGAAGTCAGCGTTACACACCGCGGTCAGTGATGGCCAGAAGGTGGCCAAGAGCTGTTACACTCTTCGCCTTTTGTTCTGAACGGTAGCGCGGCAGCAGCTCTTGCAGACTGCGCAGCTCAAACGTTCAGTTGCAGCGCATCGTGGCAGAGGTTTAGGGTTAGGGTTAGGGTTAGGGTTAGGGTTGGATGCTGCGGTGCCAGACCACAGCGGGTCCCTCGCCGAAACCCAGCTGCTCTGTCATCATGCATGTAGGTACAGATGCGTGTGCTGAGCGCTGCTGCTCTGTTGTGGGCGCATCTGGCGGTGCTGCACTGTGTGCCTCTAGCCAGGTGTGTGTGCCGACGCAGCTTACGCAGGCTTTGTCATCGCCTGAGCACTGCTGCTGCGTGATTACCTGAGCGCTGCTGCTGCGTCATTACCTGAGCACTGCTGCTGCGTCATCCTTAGGGTTAGGGTGAGGGGTAGGGTTAAAGTAGATGTTAGGGTTAGGAGGCTGACCCTGGTCGGCAGCAGGCTGCAGATGCTCTCCCCTCATCTGTGTCATCGCCTGACCGCTGCTGCTCTGTCACGCATGCATGTATGTATGTGCACAGCCCGCATCCGCGTGGAGCAGATCATCCGCTGAGCACTGCTTTTGTGTGTTGTGTATATGTATGCATGTATGTGCGCAGCCCCCATCCGCGTGAATCAGATCATCCGCGACGACGCCACGCGATGTCATCATCTGAGCACTGCTGCTTCGTTGTGTATGTATGTATGTATGTATGTATATGCGCAGCCCGCATCCGCGTGGAGCAGATCATCCGCGACGACGCCACGCGCGGCGCCTACGAGATCCTCGAGCTGCAGGTGTGTATTCGGGTAGGTATGTAGAGGTAATCACATACGTATGTATGTCAGCGGTCGCGACGACGCCACGCGCGGCGCCTACGAGATCCTCGAGCTGCAGGTGCGTATATGGGTAGGTATGTAGAGGAGAGAAGTAGGTCATCAGGTAGGTATGTATGGCAGCGGTCGCAACGACGCCATATGCAGCGCGTACGAGATCCTCGAGCTGCAGGTGCGTATATGGGTAGGTATGTAGAGGCGGTGGAAGGTGGTACTAGTAGGTATATGATAAGGTGCTTACGCAGTTAGACATGTAGGAATGAAGGCAAACAGACAGACAGGTGAGCAAGGTCATATGTAGATGACATGGCATGCCAGTCTGCAGTAAGTAGGCAACTATAGGGTACTCCTCGAGCTGCAGGTGCGTGCATGGGTAGGTATGTAGAGGCAGAGGTAGGTAATCACGTAGATATGCATGTCAGTAGCCGCGATGCAGCGCACATCAGACCCTGGTGCTGCAGGCGGTTTCGTGGGCAGGAATGTAGGTGCGTACGTAGCTGACAGGGCAGGCAGTTCTGCAGAAAAAGAGAAACATCTTCATGAGATTTTAAGTAGGCAGCTCCTGCATAGTAGGCAGCTCCTGCATGCCTGCCTTTCGCGCAGTCGGCAAAGCGCTGCTGGCATCCCACATCCCATTGCCCTAACCCTAACCCTTGTTATGTCCATGTGCTGAGCATCGCTCAGCCATCTGTGCTGCGGTTGCGTGTCGTGCATGCCGCCCCTGGCTAGTGTATGAAACTGAGAAAATGCGTACCTGAGACATAGGCTGTTAGTGTTGGCATATGTGCAGTGGCGTCCCTTCATGTAAAAGTACTAAAGCTTCCCTCCAGTTTCCACTGAGCCCCCCTGTCGCCGTTGTTTGTTGCACACAGTGTGATTGGTGTGTGGTGCAGCTCATGTGGTTCATTGAGAAGGTGCACCTCCACGTATAAGAGTGTCCTTTTTACAAACCCACGATTGCCCTAGCTGCATGCGGTGCGACCTGCTGGTGCAGCGCATACGCTACAGTGTGAGATATGTTCCTCCTGTGGCTTGCAGTGCATAGAGAGCCAGCTATTCCGAAACAAGCTAGTGTTGGTGGATGGGAGAAGGTGCCCCTGTACTTTTGCAATTTCCCCCCAAGTTTTTCCTGTGCTGAGTTCTCCGTTGCTGTCATATCGCAGTGCGACCTGCTGGTGCAGCGCATGGCTACATTGAGAAGGTGCACCTCCACGTACCAGAATGCCCCTCGCATGAACCCCTTCTTTCGCCTTCATTTCTGTTATGTCTAATCTTCTCAACGGCCCTCGTTGCGTGCAGTGCGATCTGCTGGTGCAGGGGCGGAAACCCTTCGGGTTAGGGTTAGGGTTAGGGTTAGGATTAGGATTAGGGTTAGGGTTAGGACTAGGGTTAGGGTTAGGGTTAGGGTAACCCTAATCCTAACCCTAACCCTAACCCTATGTACCAGAATATTCCTCTTTCTAACCCCTTCTTTCGCCCTCGTTGCGTGCAGTGCGACCTGCTGGTGCAGCGGATGCGCTACATCGAGAGCCAGTCCACGCTGCCAACAGACCTGCTAGAGGCCATTTCAACCATCATCTGGGCGGCCGACAGGACAGAGGCAGAAGAGTTATCCAAGGCGAGTTTGCATTGTTGCGGGCTGCCATGTTTCACACATTGATATGTCCCACTTTGAAGTTACGACACCTTGAACTTGTGCACTGGCAGGTACTTGTTGGAAGGCATGGTTGGGTTAGAATTGGGGCCAGACCTCCTACATATAATTCTATCTCACTTCTACTTCATATAAACCTTGTCTCAGTATTGTTTTATGTAGCTCATGACAACAGTTAAGCTAATGACAACGATCTTTGACTTGCTTTCTTGAGTCGAGCTTCATCGTCATCAACCTTGGTCCAGCGCTCTGATTGGCCACGTCCAACCTGTCCACGGCGATCTTTTTGGCCTGGGTTTGGGTTAGCACTAGGGTTTAGGGTTAGGGTTAGGATTAGCATCACGACTAGGGTTAGTGGGTTAGGATTGAGCGCTGGCAGCAACATGCTCAGCGCTGTTATCACTTCCTCGCGCTCCGCTTGTGGCTCAGGTGAAGGACCAGTTTGCCAAGAAGTACGGGCGGGAGACGATGCAGCGCGCCATGCGCAATGAGGTGAGCGCTGCTGCATGTGATGAGCGCTGCTACATAATATGAGCACTGCTGCATATTCAGAAATGATGAACGCTGCTGCATATATGAGCACTGCTGCGTATTACAAAAGGTTTGGGCGAAAAACGCTGCAGCGCGCCATGCGCAATGAAGGCAGCGCTGCTGCGTAATATGAGCACTGCTGCAGATTGAAATGTATGGGCGGGAGACGGTGCAGCGCGCCATGCGCAACGAGGTGAGCGCTGCTGCATGTGATGATGATGATGAGCGCTGCTGCATATATGAGCACTGCCACATACAAGAGTGGAGGCGCTGCAGTACGGCTGCGCGAACTCCTAGGCGGTAGGTACACCGCAATTCCGTCTCAGACAATTGAGCATCATCAATATGGTTTTTCTGTGCAATTGCTCGTATAGCATGGCTCATATAGCAGGCGTGCTTGTCTCCCTGTGACTGCAGTACGGCTGCGTGCACCCCAACGTTGAGCATCACCACCGCGAATCATGCCCCGCTGAACAGCTACGCTTGCTGCTATACCTGCTGCTGTAACTGCTCAATGACTGCGTGATCCCCCACGATCGAGCGTTGCCACTGATTTCCATACTTCAGGTGTCCTAATCACTGTCAACGCAGTGTGAACATCAAGGCAAACGTAACAGTTCTGTCTCCAGAAGGTTGACCGTCACCATTGCATTGCAGCAATGCTCAACAAGTCTTGTTTTGTAGCTGCTGCAACTGTTACTGCAGTATGGCTGCGAGGACCCATCGCCGTTGCGTATCATGCAACGCTCAGCAGCATTTTTCCTCCTGCTGTAACTGTGACCGCAGTGCGGCTGCATGAACCCCAAGGTGGCGGAGCAACTGATATAGGGCCATCACTGCATTGCGGCAACACTCATCACGCTCATCAGCATTTCTTTGCAATGGCTGTAACTGTCACCGCAGTACGGCTGCGTGAACCCCAAGGTGGCGGAGCAGCTGAGCGTGGAGCCGCCCTCCAACTTTCTGGTGCAGAGCTACCTGGTTGAAATTGCCAAGGAGTTCAGCGTGGACTGGAAGCCGGCGGCGGAGGCCGTGGACCTGTGAGTGACTCGCTTAGGACTAGGTTAGCAGTACTTCAAGTAACGTCAACATTGTTAATTTTGTTTATTTGTCGCAGCCACCTCGTTGAAATTGCCAAATAGTTCATCGTGGACTAGAAGCCGGCGGCGGAGGTCGTGGACCTGTGAGTGACTCGCTTAGGGCTAGGGTTAGCAGTACTTCAAGTAACATCGCTGATGATAGGGTTAGCAGTACTTCAAGTAACATCGCTGATGATGTTTTCCTTGTTGGCATCCATCGAGATGTGTCACATGGCCACAGGCTACCACAATGAGATTGCCGAAGTTAATGGCGCAGCGCATGCTTCACATGCAGCGCCATGGCTGCCAGAAGAATGCCGCCGCCCCAGCATCAAGTAGTCTCATGTTGCAGCTGCTTTTCTGCGCATGCATTTCTGCCCTCTTTTGTAGGCACTGGCGGGCATTCTTCCTCAGGGGTGATCGCTGCTGCTTGCCCCGCGCTTCACCTAACCCTACCACTAACCCTGATTGTAATTCTAACCCTACCCATCGCAGTCGCACACTCCTAACGTTCGGTGCCTGAGGGTGAGGGTCAAGGTCAGGCTTAGGGTTGGCCGCCAATCACACCACTGCCTGCACCTCTCATATGCTTAGGGTTAGGGTTAGGGTTAGGATTAGGGTTAGGTTAGGGTTAGGCGCATGTCCCCAGCGCGCTATCCCTAACCCTAACCCACTGCCCGCACCTCTCATATGCTTAGGGTTAGGGTTAGGGTTAAGGTTAGGGTTAGGGGTTAGGCGCATGTGGCAGCGCGTGGAGCTCTGCTGTTTCTTGTGACCCTAGGGTCAGGGTGAGATTTAAGCCCTGATGGTAGCCCTAACCTACCTGGCTCACACCTGATCAGCGCTGCTGTCCTAACCCTATCATTGACTTCAACTTTCACCGCAACCCTATCACTAACTTTGACCCTAACTGCAACCCTACTTATTGCAGTCGTACAGGCCTCACGTCCAGCGCACTGATTTCATCACTTCAAACCCTAACTTCAACCCTAACTGCAACCCTACTTATTGCAGTCGTACGGGCCTCACATCCAGCGCGATGGCTGCCAAGCAGGCCGCCAGTTCCCAGGTGTTCGCCTCGGAGCGACAGCAGGGCATGCCAGGTGCGCCGCTAGTGTGAGCACTGCTGTCGGTGCTTGAGATCAACGTTGGGACGAGGCAAGCCGTTTACTCGTGCCTCGTACTTGGAGGAGCACTCGTGTACAAGTACTCGTACAGTACGGGTTGTCAAGCACGAATTCTGGGGCTTTATTTGTACAGTATGAGTACTCGTACATGAATTCTGGGGCGGTGCTTGTACAGGATGAGTGCTTGTACACTAATGTCATCCAGCGCCAGCAGCGCATTCCAGGTGCATTGGTTTTCTTACTGCTGCTGGGTGCCGGCTGCCTTGCAGCAGCAGCAGCAAGGCATGGCGCACGGACATGCGTAGCTCGGTGGCTACCTTGAAGCCCCTCAGTGTCGTGTGTGCACATACGGCAGTTGAGCAGTGTTGCTGCAGCCGCTGGGGTTAGCCTAGGGTCAACGGGGCACTTGGGTTGGGGACAGGATTAGGGTTATGGTTAGGGGGTGATCTTGGCCTTTATTATCAGCACGCTGTCTAAATGCTTTGCGCTTAATTGAAGTACATGACACGTTCTTCGCTGAATGATCGGCGGTTCTCCGCAAGGTGGTTTTCTTTTTCGGGTTGCTGTTTGCTTAGGGTTAGGGTTAGGGTTACGGTTGCTTGTTGGCACCTCAATCCGCAGCAATGACAGTGGGGTGGTGCGGGGGCACACCTTGCGGTCAGTAGAAGCTCAGCTGGCGGCAGCAGCGGATTGTGGTGCGGCGGAGGAGGATGCGGAGGCAGAGACGGAGGCACTGCGCACCAAAAACGTGCCACAGCCGCAACGGGCGCTAGCGGCGCCACAGCGAAGGCAGGCAGCAGGTGCCGCGGTTTCTGACAGCCATGGCGAATGACAAGCGAGGCGCACCGCAGAGTTGCCAACCCTAAGCCGGCGCACAACTCTGCGGTGTGCCTTACTTGTCCACTCACAATGGTTGCCTGCCAGGAACCACGGTCACCTGCTTCCTGCCTTTGCTGTAGCGCCGCTGAACGTGTGGCACGTGCTTGGATGCGCAGTGCCTCTGCGTCTTTCCGTCGCCGCATCGCCGTCCGCTGCTACCGCCAGCTGAGCTTTCACGGACTGCAAGGTGTGCCCCCGCTCCAGCCCGCTGTCGTTGCGGTGGCCCGTGGTGTTAACAAGCAAGGCGCAACAGCAACCACAGAAGGAAATTGGCAGCACCTTGCGGGTCCGGCGACCGTCCAGCGCAGAACATGTCATTTACACTGATTGCTGTCGTCTCGTGTGTTCAACTTGTCAGCATCGACTAGTTGCCACTGACGTGCGTGCACTGCATGTGAGCGGCGACGCACAGAGCTGATAGCACACTGACACCCACCATAGCGCTCAAAGCATGTGTGTGTGTGTCATCATTGACTCATCAAGCTGTCGTTGACTCTGAAGGTGACAGAAATCTAACCAAACTCAACTTCCTGTCATCGCCAGCCAAAAACTATTTTTGGCTGAGCAGAACTGTCCCCATTCTGAAGAAACAGCAAGTTGAAGCTCGGTAATGTGTCTATGTGCATCAGTTGAGCGGTGCTGCTGCTGCTGCCAGGGTTAGCCTAGGGTTAGCGGGGCCCTCGGGTTAGGGTTAGGGGGTGATCTTAGCCCCAATCATCAGCACGTTGTGATTGAGTGTCAAGACCTTTGTGCTGTCGAGTTTGCTTGGTCGGGGTTAAGGCTGGGGCTAGGGCTAACTGCCACTGGCGCTGTGCGTGCCTGCACGTGCTGATGTGCATACCCATGCGAGTGTATGGAGTGCCCGTGTCTTTCACATTGGAACCATCAAACATTGTAATAATGTCACTCTGCCACCAGCAGCAGCAGCAGCAGCAGCGATGCATCCATGTTATAATCTTCATGTGTACATTCCATTACTATGTTGCGCTGTGGTGCTCCGGTCCCTTTCCATTCGCTGCAGCAGTTGCGCCTTTGATCAGTTGCGCCGTGTGTGCAGTCCATCATACCAGAGTTGAAACTTCCTATTCTATTTTTGCTGAGCGGTGCTGCTCCGTACATTCCATTATTGTGTTGAGCAGTGTTGCTCCGGTCCCCTTTCCAGCATCGAACAGTTGCATTGTTTGTCTGCAATCGATGACAGCAGGGTTGTAAGTTCAATTCGCTTTGCTGATCAGTGCTGCTCTGCTGTGGTACCTCTGTGCTGCAGCGTACGCGCCACCAGCCAGCGAGCTGCAGCAGCAGCCACAGCAGCAGCAGCAGTATCAGCCCCAATACGAGCAGCAGTATCAGCCGCAATACCAGCAACCGCAGCAGCAGCAGCAGCAGCAGGAGGGTAATGGCGCCAATGCTGGGTACCTGCCGCAGCAGGGCTCAGCATATCTCGGCACAGCAGCAGGCTACCCGACTCACCAACTTGGCCCGGTGAGCATCACCTTCATCATTGAAGTACTACCTGTTCGCTGAACAATGTGTAAGTAAATATTGGTGATGCACAAGGCGAGCGGTCCGCCGAAGTATTGATGTCAGAACTATATGCAATCACTCTGTAGCGAGCGGTCCGCCGAAGTATTGATGTCAGAACTATATGCAATCACTCACTACAGACAGCAAGCAGAAGGGTATGTGGTCTGATAGTAGGTACGTGTACAAAGTACATTGGAGCATTCATCCTACAGTACTGTAATCATGTGCATCCTGCATACACGTACGCGTGGCCTCTTCGGCACCTATTCATGACTGTAAATAAAATTTGTAAATGATCAGTGCATATTGTTTCATACTTCTTGTTGCATTCGTGCCATACACATATGCGGGGCCCTCTTCAGCACTTACTCATGCTTGCGCATGTCGATGCTTTATGCTTCATCCTACAGTACTGTAATCATGTGCATCCTGCATACACGTACGCGTGGCCTCTTCGGCACTTATTCATGACTGTAAATAACATTTGTAAATGAATCAGTGCATATTGTTCCATACTTCTTGTTGCATTCGTGCCATACACATATGCGTGGCCCTCTTCAGCTCTTACTCATGCTTGCGCCTATCGATGCTTTTGTGCGTGCGCTGCATCAGGTGCACCCAAGACCTGCCAGCGGCAGGGAAGTGCCCATGGACGAGCCCATGGCACCGCCCGCAAAAGAGGCCTACTCTCTGCCGAGTCAGGGTGAGTGAGTGAGTGAGTAAGTGAGTACTATGGACGAGCCCATGGCACCGCCCACAAAAGATGCCTACCCTCTGCCGAGTAAGGGTGAGTGAGTGAGTTGAGTAAGTGAGTACTATGATGAGCCCATGGCACCGCTCGCAAAAGAGGCCTACCCGCTGCCAAATCAAGGTGAGTGAGTAAGCAAGTAAAAGTGAGTAGGACAGAAAAGCCAAAACTGATGGTGAACAGGTTTGGTCAGGGCCCAATGCAGCACTGGTACGTGCTTATGAATCACGCAATGGAGACTGAGTGCCAGACTTCATCCAAGGTGTTAACGTAGAGTTAGGTCGTGAGGTTAGGTTTACGTTGGGGCTAGGATTACAGTTAAGTTAGCCTTACCCCAAGGTGCCGATGGAAGAGCTCGATGCCTGCTGTCGAGATGATGCAAGCAAACGCTGCGGCCGTAGCTGCATGCGGTGCTGTTTGTCTGTGCGTGATGCGTGTGTACGGCGTGTATGTATGTATGTAGGTTTCAAGTTGGGTTTACGTTGGGGCTAGGGCTATGACTGGCCTAACCCCAAGGTGCCAATGGAACAGCTTGCCGTCAGAGAGGCTTACACGCTGCTGAAACGCTTGCAAGCAAACGCTGCGGCCGTAGCTGCATGCAGTGCTGTTTGTACCACTTGATTCATGTTTCTGGCGTGTATGCATGTAGAAGTATACAGTATGTATGTAGAAGTATACAGTATGTATGTAGAAGTATACAGTACGCCAGTCAGCGCAGCCCTATTGGCGCTGGTGCCGTGCACTTGCGTGCTTGTGAAGCTGTTTGTGAAGCTGTTGTCGCCTTCCTTATCGGGGCGTGCCTAGCCTGTGAACATGTGGAGTTAGGCTTGGCGATATTTTGAAGGTATGAAAATAATAAGCAGTAATCCTAGACTTAAGACACCACCAAGTAGTTGTAAAAGCATTTTTCATTACAACTTAGTTTTTCCCTGAGTTTCAACCTTGCGGTCGTACTCTTTGGCGGAGCGCTTCACGCTTTCGCTTTTTACTGTGTAAAAAAACATCTACTCCTTAGCACTCATCTTTGAGGGCGTGGACTACCAGGGTACGTTTTCGCCAAGACAGACAATACCTTTTCCTTGAAGAGTGCTGGTGGTCGAAAACTACGATTTTTATTGGCAAATTGAGACACATTTTCAAGATGTGAATGTAGAACTGAGCGGGGTGCTGCTTCTCACTCAGCAGCTTTGTTTACGTGCTCGTTGCTTTGCATGCAGGTTTCATGAAGGACACCGTGCCAGACATGCCGCCACCACCTTACCGCCCAAGGTATGCATGTATGCGCAACACATAGCTTACTATACATACCCTCTAGACTATACTTGATTATGCAATACCGAGGCAGGTCTCAAAGGGACATGATTTCTGACATCCCATGCGATGGGTACTTCACGAGCTGCTGGCGAAATGGTCCAGAGTGTGAAGTTGAAGTTGCTGCTTCAAAGCGTGACAACATTGCATGTCTGTGCTGCGCTGTGTGCAGCTTCAAGCACGTAGCTTGTGGCAGTGCTCCACTGGCAGTACTTCACACTTGAAGTGGGGTGAGCTCCGGCTTCTGCTGCGCAGAATGCTCTTGCACCTGCGTCTCAAAGTTTGACGAGCGGGAAAGTGTGCCACAACGGAAGCATACTTCATACTTGAAGTTCCATCACGTCAGCGAGGTCCGCCAAGAGACAAGCGCTGCGTACAATGGACTGAAGGAGGGCGAGCAACGAAAGCCAGGGGTAGCTTCGAAATCCCGGAACATTCGGATGTGGAACGCTCAACAAGAACCCTCACCGACTACGCACGCCGTTCATCGTTTGAGCTCTCGCAGGCGCACTACGGACTTGCACTTGCTGAGCATTGCCACGCTTTGCCGCATGAAGTACGCCGCAACCTTTCATGTTGTTAGGGTAACTGTGGGCTTTGCGGATTGAGTGAGGCGTTTATCTGTCTCTCTCGCAGGCGCTGTGGACTTTCACTTGCTGAGCATCGCCACGCTCCCCCACATGGAGCACGCTGTAACCTTCTCTCAGACTAATTGCGGATTCAGCAAATTCAGTGTAATTTTCATGGAAGCGGGGTAGCCCACTCCTGTTTCTCAACCTGACTCGCACATGCTGCAACCACCCATGCTGCTGCTCTCGTGTTGACATAGAGAGGAGGATATACCATCTGCTCCTACAAACGTGCCATCCGAGGCGAAAGACATACCTTCCGCACCAACAAACGTGCCTGTACCCAAGGACCCACTATACATACCCTCTGCGCCAGGGCTCAACGGCGACGCAGACGGCGGCATGTCACCCCCGGCAGGTATGTATGCATACGTTGAACTATACTTGAAGTTTGTACATGTCGATATCATAATGTATTTAAGCTGTCATGGTGCCAAACCACCGGTCAGCCATCTGATTTTTCAGCTTGCAGCTTCGACCGTCGGCGTTCGGGCTAGGGTAAGGGTAAGAGTAGATGAGGGTTAGGCTAGGCGCACTGCGCCTCTTGGTCGCCCAACTGCTGATACTTGTTGCTACCGTTCTTCTTTTGGGTGAAGAGATCTCTTGACGAAACATCAAGGTAACCGTTGTTAGCACCTGCAGCCAGAGGGTGTCGCTCACCTCTTCTTATCACATGCTGTGGCAGCAATTTGTCGGACAACTGTTACTTGTCATGCGGGGTAGTAGAGGTCAATGTCACCTCAACGCCCCAATCATCATGTCCATTGAGCCAGATTGTGTTGCTGACCTCTATCGGCTGCCCTTGTTTCGATTGCTGCTACTGCTGCTGTTTTAAGGGTGACGTCAGCTCAACCAAGGGGTAGTGAAGGATATTGCTACCTCAAAGCCCCAATCACCATGTCCAATTCGAGCCAAACCACGTGGCCTACCTTGCTGACCTTGATGGGCTGCCGTTGTTTTGACCGCTGCTGCTGCTGTTTAGGGGTGACGTCAGCCCAACCGGATGCTGGCTTCATTGACCTGCAGGCACGGTTTGCCAACCTCAAGAGGGGAAGATAGTGCAAGAGGGGACGCTCCACTTCACGAGCGGGCGCTCTGCAGAGTAGGCGGCTACCTCAGCAGGGAGCGATGGCCTCAGCAAACGCTAAGTATGAGGGGTCTATCTGGGGGTCAATAACTTCGAGATAAGGGCGTAGTGGGAGGGGGGGGGGGGGGGGGGCTTGAGCCTGCAGCTCGTTACTGTTGATGATGACCTGTGATGCGAGTGATCGACTACAGTGAGCTTCGTGTCAGGGCAGCGAGCATGCGTGCCGGCGCGCATCAATTCTTCTTGTAAATAGACGACGCCATGTTTCAGGTCTTTGTGCATGGTCGCGTCTGGTACTTGATTCCGCCATGTGACGCTTCTTGAAGGCCAACTGCCCAGATGTTGTACTTCTCATTATGAGTCCACAAGTACTGTACTTTTTATTAATTCTCGCTCAGGGCGCAAAAACCCCCAGATGAATGGTATCTGAACTTGCTGTACGGAATTAACATGTCATGTGTCGGTTTGAAAGTGTTTCAATGACAACCACTCAAACGCCGCCGCCAAATGGCATCTCGAGACCGCCCCATGTCCTTTTTGTTAATTCGCGCTCAGATGTTGTAATGGTCGCACTCGCTAAGAGGCGCTGAAGCTGCTTGCCGCTGCAGAGGTTGTGAAGCTACGACCAGATGGGGGAGATTGAGTACTTCAACTTGAAGTACATGATACCTTGTGAATGTCACCATCACGTGTGTGCAGATTTGCACAACACCGTGCGCTATCCCAAAGATGTGCGCGGATGACACTGGCTCAAAATCTGTGTTTGCGTGCTGGTTGATTCTTGCGGAGGGCGCGAAAGCTTGATCTCGAACCAGAAATGACATCCGATAAAACAGGTCAGGGATTTTTTTTTTGCAAGGCCCGCTGCAGACAACGCCGTTCAGTTCTGTGTTGTTGGTGAAAGGCACTTGCCGCACACCACTCCTTGTCACCTAGAGCTCTACGATCTTTTGAATCATTTCCATGTGTGATATTAATCATTCAAGAGTTGCGTTGTGGCAGCTAGCCAGACCCTAAGCCACACCTCCATTGGCAGCACAAAATTACGCAAACGCAAAACATGACAAGCAGCAGCGCACAGCAAAGTAACAGACTCAGATTCGGCCACACACAATTGTTGATCATTTCAGCGCAAGAGGACTGCAAGTAAGAGAGGGGGGCGGTATGCGACGGTGCAAGATCCGTGCCGCAACAACGAGCCACTGTCTGTCGAAGATCGAGAGTTCTGTTGAGCATTGTGTGATGTGTGTCATACTGGCCACCTCAACAACGTGTATCTGGTCTACCAAAATATCCCCCCCGCTGCAACCTCAAGGTTGAACTTGGCAGCAATTGCACTCGCAACGCGTCGTCGTCGTGACCACTACGCACGCACCGCGGTTGTTCCACACAAAAACTGGCATGCACTGCTTGCTGCGCACTCGGTGTGATATACAGGCTCTCCGTGAATCGTCGATCGGGTGTTGTGTGCGTGTATGTGCATCGCCACTCGTACATGTGTTGCTGTTGAAGTTGCTGTAAACCCTGCCATGCTGCTGCTGCCGCCGCTGCTGCTGCTGGTGCTACTGCTGCTGCTGCCGCCGCTGCTGCTGCTGCTGCTGCTGCCACCGCCGCCGCTGCTGCTGCTGCTGCTGCCGCTGCTGCTGCCGCTACTGCTGCCGCTGCTGCTGCCAGTGCTGCTGCTGCTGCCGCTGCTGCCACTGCTGCCGGTGCAGCTGTGGAAGCGTTGTTGCTGCCTGGAGTGCGGTGCTGCGGCAGTGCTCAGTGTGCTGCTGCGCGCAACGCTGCTGCGGAATCTCTGCTTAGCAGTACTTTATCTGCAGGTCCTTCTCAGAGTCCACCTGTATCATCGCAGACAACAGAGTACAGCAGAGTACTGAATCAGTGCACTGTCCAAATAATGCGGGCTTTGTGTACCCTCAGCAGGAGTTTATGGAGAGTACAGCAGAGACATCGAGCGCTGCTGCACAGGGGGTGCTGCGTTGGAACATGGGATGGTCACAATGCAGAATGCATACTCCCAGAGTAGGGCATACTTCGTTTCTGCTCCATCTGGCAAGTATTGGCAAATCATTGCAGGTTCTGGTACCCATGCCATGCAGGGTTGTGCTGAGAGCTGATCCTTGTGCAAACACAGTGAGGGCTTGCACTGCTGCGTTTCTGGTAGGGTTGGGGCTTGCAGTTTGTGAGTTGTTCTATGTGGTTAGTGCCTGCATTGCTGCAAGGGTTAGGGCCCGAAGCTGAGCACTGACATCACAGTCCGGCGCGCCTCAAACGCAAAGGAAAGGCCACACAACATCGCTCGCATGCACTGGACGGCTTCAGCGGTTGATGAGCGATACATCACACGTCATTATCCAAAAACATGGTTCAAATTGAAAACTTAAACCTGCAGCACTCGCGAGAGCATTGATGCCATCAGAGTCTACTGTTTGCCTGCTGTAATGCGAAGCTGCCATTCTGCCAGACTTGGCATGCCGAGCGCACGCCAAACTTCAACACACTCTTCAACAACAGACACTCCCCTTCTTCCAGGCGCAGTTGTACTTTGACCCCTGCACCGTGTGCGTTGTCCAACCATTGCTCTCGCTCACGGCAAAGACATAGGGTTTGAACTTCAACATTTACTTCAACAAGAGACGTGCCACTCACCATCTGCCAGCCGCCATTGTACTCCGAACTGGCGGGAACCATGAACAAGGTCACGTAGGGGTTCGTACTTCAATATCTACTTCAACTTCAAATGTGCCACCCACCATCTGCCAGCCACCATTGAACTCCGAGCCGGCGGGCACCATGAACGATGTCACGTAGGGGCTCGGACGCTTGGCGAACAGCTGTGTCTGCGCTGCCGTGAACTGCACCGTGTGCGCTGTCCAACCCTTGTTATCGCTGACGGTGAACACATTCTCAGTGACAAAGACATCGTTGGGGCCTGTGCAAGACAAGTCGGGGGCAGGGGGAAAAGGGGGAGAGGGAGTAGTGAGCTCAGATTTGAAGTACTTCTTGGGTGTCAGACTTTAGAGTTGGATCCCCCCTAGCATGACCCCCCCCGTCCATCAACTCAAACCCGGGTTGAGGGGAGGGGGGGGGGGAGGGAGGGGGGGGGGGGGGCAGGGCGCATCAGCTGAAAGGCACAGAGAGGGCTCCTCACCTGGCACAGAGCCATAGAGAAAGTGATAGACTGTACTTCAAGTACGACTGTGCTGAGATCATCTTGTGTCGTTAGACAACAACTTCATCAAGAGTTGATGCGCTGGTAGTGTGTGCTATATATATTGCTTGTGCTACGCGCTGTTGGCACGCGGACCGCAAGCCCCAGTACTGGTCACACGCGGGTCACCTTAACCCTGTTTTCATCCCTGACTTATAGCCTGACGCGCTACCCCTGACCATGAGCTCGGCGCACATGACATAAGCAGACAATCGCAGGCGAATGTTTGTTGGTACGTTTGCGGTGCGGCACGAGCGTCTATGCGCATCGGCCAAAGTGGCATGAACCTCATCGAAACAGGCAAAAACGCACCTAGGTACTTGTCCCCGCCGGTGCCGAGCATGACGTTCGTGCGCATGTCGGCCTTCTGTATGGACTCGGGAGGTGGTGGCACCTTCCTTTTATGCCACAAACTACCGCTTGTAACAATATGTATATAGCATCTATGATGTGACAAACTTTCAAAATGAAATCTGAGAAACAGTTGCGATGAAGTTTATGTATATAGCATCTATGATGTGACAAACATTTAAAATGAAATCTGAGAAACGAAATCAACATAAACTTCATCACAACAGCCAACGCACCTAGGTACTTGTCGCCGCCGGTGCTTCGTGCGCATGCCAGCCTTCTGTATGGACTCAATGATGTAGACTTCTACTTGTTCTTCTACATAACATGTTTAGTGATTTGACATACTTCAAGTACTTGAAAATGAAATCTGAGATACAACACATATTTCACCGAAACAGGCAAAACGCACCTAGGTACTTGTCCCCGCCGGTGCCGAGCATGAGGTTCGTGCGCATGTCAGCCTTCTGTATGGACTCGAGGTGGTAGCGAATCTGAATCGACCACGGCTTGCCGGGTGTGATGCATGCGGGCCTCTCGGTGTACTCCACCGCGTCCTGCAGTTTCATAGTGCGAAACGGCGTGATTTCAGTTACGGTGGTGTCAGTTTTGAGATGCGGGGGCGCGCTGCAAGTGTGCGATGATGTCGCTTCACTGAACATGAGGGTGCCGTGATGTGACCCAGCAGCTGAATGATTGTCACTGTGGAAGTTTGAGCATGATGCACGCGGGCCCCTTGGTGTACTCCACCGCGTCCTGCAGTTTCACGATGCGAATCGGCGGTTTCAGGTTGTGAAACGGCAAGCACACGGCAAAGGGAGGGTCGCAAAGTGGACATTTCAAGCTGCAAAGCGGCACCGTCAGGTCGAAGAAACAGCAGGCGGGGGGGGGAGGGGCTAACCCTATCCCTAACCCTAATTGAATGCGAGATATGGTGTGGATACATACGATCAGGGATAGGGGGCAACATGGCAGGATAGGGGGCAACATGGCAGTTTCAGTTGCCCTGCGACTAAACAAGTTCCTGACCAGACCCATCGAATGGCGCAGTCGCCCTGCGTCTTATAAGCATCTGCCAGGCACTGCGGCTGCTGGCAAATGGCAGACTCAGCCGTAACTCTACCCATAAGCCTCACTGAAACCACATTACCCCTAGGCATGACCCTAGCCATAGCCCTACTTCAAGCCCTACCTGCTTGCCAGTGGGCTTCTCGTTCCGCAGACACGTTTTGAGAATGGGGCAGTCACCCTGCGTCTGAACCTAATTAAACTTAGTGCTCCTAGCTATGTGAGCTGAACGACTCCAACTACACAAGTGAGGCTTTAGCAGCTCAAAGTCTAGCCCTACTTCAAGCCCTACCTGTTTGCCAGTGGGCTTCTCAGTCCACAGGCGCGTTTTCAGAATGGGGCAGTCACCCTGGGTTGGAACGCCATCCGCTAGGTACCGCAGCTGCTGGTAGATGCCATATTCGACCGCAACCCAAACCATTAGACTAACTGGGACCACTTTAAGCCTAGCCCTAACCCGAGCCCTACCCTACTTCAAGCCCTGCCTGCTTGCCAGTGGGCTTCTCGTTCCACAGTCGGGTTTTGAGTATGGGGCAGTCGCCCTGTGTCGGAACGCCATCCGCTAGGTACTGTGGCTGCTGGTAGATGCCCGATTCAGCCAACTGGGACCAACTTAACCTAGCCTTCACCATGAGCCCTAGTCCTACTCCAAGTCCTACCTGCTTGCCGGCGCGCTTCTCGTTCCACAGGCGCATCTTCAGAATGGGGCAGTCACCCTCGGGTCATTCGCTAGGTACTGCGGCCGATGGTAGATTCCAGACTCAGACACAAACCTCACCATTGGTCTAAGTGGGACCACTTCAACCCTAGCCAAACCCTAGCCCTACTTCAAGCGCTACCTGTTTGCCAGTGGGCTTCTCGTTCCACAGGCGCGTCTTCAGAATGGGGCAGTCGCCCTGCGTCGGCACACCATCCGCTAGGTACTGCGGCTGCTTGTAGATGCCCGATTCGGCCAGCATGTTGGGGAAGATGTCGTCCGTTGGGTGGTCCAGGTAGTGGCGCGGGGTGACAAAGTACTTCCACATGACGTCAATGACGCCATTGGCTGCGCAGACAAGGAAACAATTGCATAAATCAGAGAGTAGTTGTGATCAGTGACCAATGGCTGCAGAAGCGACATGATGGTTTACACCTCATACTTGAAGCAGCGGGCTGGTCCAAAGAGTAGCGGGGGGCATTAACAGGTACACTACTTCCAGATGACGTCAACGACGCAGTTGGCTGCGCAGACAAAACATCATGTGATGGGTCAAGGTAGTGTTGCAATGACTGACAACGAACCAGCAAAAAACGTGACAGTTGAAACTTCATGCTCGAAGTGGTGACCTAGCACGCTATGCCATCGTCACAGGTTGCCGTAAACGTCTGCTCAATGGTGCAACGCCGCACCGATAGTCATAGCCGCCAAGGCTGCGTCAACTTGAAGTATGATTCAGTTTAAACGACTATATTATCAGTTTGTCTTACCTCCACGCGTCGCCTTGAACGACTGCTCGAGAGTTGAGTCGACTCACCGCACTGGTAGTCATAGTCGCCGAGGCTACTTTAACTTGAAGTATAACTCAGTTTAACCGACTATATTCCAAGTCTTGTCTTACCTCCACGCGTCGCCTTGAAAGTCTGCTGGAGAGTCGCCTCGCCACATTGGTGATTGTAGTCATATGAGGCTGCTGCGCACTGTTCATTGCTGTGACCCTCAGTGCTGCCTCACCTTCAAAGTTCTTCTGCAAGCACATCAGCAAATCGGTAGTGGTTATCACTACTACTTCAACTTGAAGTATTGAATAAGTCTTACCGCCGCGGGTCGCCTTGAACGTCTGCTCCAGAGTCGCCTCGCCGCATTGGTAGTCATAGTCACTGAGGCTGCTGCTGAAGCCCGTTGCTGTGATGAAGGCCTTGGTCGTCATGTCCAGGAGGTCGAAGCTGAAGTGCCACTGCCGCGGCCTCTGCAGGCACCACCTGCTCACGGCGTATAGAAGTACAAAGTTTGCATTGTAAGTACATCATCATCATGATGCCTGTTGTGTGCCTCTTTTCACAATTCAATACTATTTCCATGAGGTTGTGTCTACGGGAAGTTGTGTCTGCTTGAACTACTGAAGTCGAAGTGCAGTACTGAACTTGAAGTGCGTGTGCCACTGCCACGGTCGCTGCAGGCACCACCTGCATAGCGTGCGTACAAATGCAACTTTGAAGTTTACAGTTGCAAGTACATCATCATCATGACTGGTGCGTGCCCTTTGAAGTAAACGTACTCAATCGGCACAAACATGATATCAAAGACTCTGCCGATAAAGCCGGCCTTAAGCAAGTGATTTTGAAGCAGCGTGATGAGACCATCCGCACTTTCAACCCCCCACTTTCACAACTGAAGTTTAAAATTGAGGTCACAAACTCACTTGACACAGACATGGTGTGGAAGACTTGGGCAATAGAGACAGCCTTGGGCATGTGGTCTTGACGCAGCAGTTGCACATTTGAAGTTACAAACTCACTTGTGACACACATGGTGTGGAAGACTCTGCCAGCTTGGGCATGTGATCTCCAGGCATGGTGATGAAATCTTCACACAACTTCAACTCTCAACTTCCAGCATTGAAGTTAAAGACTCACTTGACGTTGGTGTGGAAGACGCTGCCGATAGACAGGTCCTGGGGCAGACACATGATCTCTATGCATAGTGATGAGCCGTTTGCACTTTTAACCCCTAAGTTCCAACATCAAAACCTCCCAACATCTGTTCACACTCTGAACCCCTCAACTTCCAGCATTGAAGCCTCCAAAATTGAAGTAACTAAGTCGGTTGACGTTGGCGTGGAAGATGCTGCCAATACACACGGCCTGCGGCAGACGCGTGACCTAATTGCATGGTGATAACTGTTCACACAACTTGATTTCCCAACTTCAACAGTTGAAGTTACAGACTCACTTGACGTTGGTGTGGAAGACGCTGCCGATGGACACGGCGTCGGGCAGACACGTGATCTCGATACAGCCGCCGGGCTTCACCCCCGGAGGAGGGGGGAACTGTGTACACGTGTCCCCCGGCTTGTTTGTCCAAGGCGCAGGGCCCTTATCAACGCCTTTGCCGCCGCCGTCGCCGCCGCCGCCGCCGTTGCCGAGAGGCTTGCGTGCGTCCACGGTTCCGGGCTTCGTGCACTTCTTGTCGATGCAGATTTTCTGGATGGTGAGGTTTTCTGATGGGGATGGGGGGGGAGGGTGGGGGGTGGGTGGGGGGGGGGGGTCAGTCACCGGATGCAGCAGATGCAGGTTTTGGGATGGTGAGGCTCTCTGATGGGAAGAGGGGGGGGCGGGGGGGGGGGAAGGGGGGCATCAGGGGGCTCAGCCACCGGATGCAGCAGCCCTGCTCATGGTCATGTTTTTGGTGCTGGTATGTATGCACTAGCCAATGTGAGTGCTGATACTTGTTAAGGCAACATTAGCACCGTCACAGCGCGCATTTCCATAGCGCTTATGAGAATGCCACCTGAAATAATGTGACGGTCCTGCACCTGACCGCCACCATGCTTTCAGCCCTAACCCAACCCTCAGTCCATATGCCTAGTGACATGCTTAAGAATAATGACAACTTCAGCTGAACATGTCAAGCAATTTCAACTGAACGTATCAGGCAACATCAGAAGAAGAACGTCGTTTGTTCCAACGTCAGCTTGTCGCCCCCAAACACAGCATCACATACTTACATACCTACCTTGGAATACTGAATAGGTGCGTAGCCTATACCTTTCTAACCCTAAATCCGAATGCTATGTGCTATGACGCCTGTCCTGTACACACATCGCACTGCGAAAGCGGCGTTGTTGGCAGTGCCACTCGACCTGCAACCTAGTCAATTCTCACTGTCCCATGAACGCTTCTCATTGCATTCGGTCTCCAGTCTTGAATTGAATATGGAAATGCATACTCACACAGACAATCATGTACTCCACCGGTAGGTGCTGTAAACGTGGTGCTGATGGTAGCGATCACAAAACGTGAACTCTCATCAGTCCTAACGCAAGCATTTCCTGTCTCATCTTACTGCACCATCCTGCACTATTAGTTTTGACTTCAGCTTCAACGCGCTGACTGCTCTGACGTTTCTGTACCCCGCACAGCGTCAAATCCCCAGGGCCTGTGGATCTGGAGCTGAAGGTATTGACCGCAAAGCTTTTGCGCCATTTCATGACAGTCTCCGCTTTCGACATGACCGCTGTAGTCCATCTCAAAAGCTACGCCACTTCAACTTCAACTTTAACACCCACCTCCCTTCTCCACGCACAGCGTCAGCTGCTGCTTGCCCTTCTTAAGGGTAATGTCGGTGCCACGGTAGTTGATGGGTTTCTTGCTCTTGGCCCCCTTGAAGTTGTTGATTGAAGCTTTCGCGCTCCCCCCCGCTGGGGGACACTTTGCATGCCCCTTCTTCATCCCCAGCACGACGTCCACCGGCTTGGCAGGGGACCCTGAGAGCGAGTAGGTCACCTGCTTGGCACCAAAGCAACACACGGAGAAATGAATTTCACATGAGTGACATTGAGAACAGAAGCAAAAGTGCCTCTGGTACCTATAGTTGTGAGACATATTATTGAGCGCGAAGAAAGGTATTATTCTCATACCACTATTTAGTTGCGGTTAATGGAAACGAATGAAAATGTCGTAGAGCTCTAGGTGACAAAGTGCGGTGAGCCGCGAGTGCCTTCCACCAATAGCCGTGGTCAGCCATAGGCCACGCGTCAAACAACGCCACCATATCAACAGTAGCCAAAAGACTTCTATTAGCATGAACATCATGTTCGTCAAAAGCGCCGAGCAAAATATGCTGCTACCACCGCCAGTTGTAGTAGGCGTCATTATCATGTACTTCTACATGCATCCCAAATGAATTGTTGCGAGAGAGTATTACACTTGCCCCTTGTTTATCCCTAGCAGAACGTCCATCGTTTCGGCGGGCGATGAGAGCAAGCGGATGACTCGCGATGATTTCCCAGTGTGCACAAAAAATCATACAGAGAGGTATGCAGTGCATGACGCTGTTACTCATTCTTCTTGCATCTCCACTGCAATTGCCAATGTAAAGCTGTGTGCATGTATGCGCAATAGCTTGTGACGCAAGCAAGCGTGTCGCACTCTGCATGGTAGACATCAGACACTCGCTGATAGACACTGATTCCAAGTTCAATTATTGAAAGCGTACGCATGCGTTACAGTGGTACAGTAGACGTTGACTGTCGTTACCATGTTGCGAATGGTGTCGTAAGAACGTGCATCGCAGAAATTTATTTGCTGTGCACTGTAGCCTTGCAGCACATTGGAATATAAACCTCAACAAAAACCTTGCACCGGGAGTTTGGAATGGATGCCAATAACACGAGCACTTAACGTCTGAAGCAGGCTGATAATGTGCCTAGTTCTCCACCTGTGCCGTTCGCTGCAAACTGTTGCAGTTAGCAAGAACGTAACGCGCCACAACTTGCTTCAGAAACTTTAACTCATTGGATTGAATAAACAAGTGAATCACCCGATACTTGCCGGCCTTCTTTGCATCCACTGTGTAGTAGAGAGCTGAGCTGCATAACAATTGTTTAGAATGCAGAACGACATCACTTGCCTCAGAAATAAGCAACCGTGATCACCTGATACTTGCCGGCCTTCTTGACGTCCACCGAGTAGTATACAGCTGAGCCGCGCTCCACGTGGTGTACGAAGCCCTTGTCGTCGATCTTTGCATCCTTCAGGTCCTTGCTGGGCTTGTTCACTCTGCCAGACTTGAACGAGCCCGGCACTGGGATGCTCTTGTTCTTCTTTTTCTTCTTCTTGGCGTCGCCTACAGCCTCTCCGTCAGCGAGAAAGCGCACAGCCGCCTCGGGGCTTTCCTCCGCCTGCAAGTTGAGCGGCAGCGAGGACCGCAAGGTGATGATGATGTCTTATACGTACTCACCGAGACACTATACATTTTATCAAGTCCCAGCTCCACGAGAGTCAGAAACACAGCAACACAGCCATCCTGATCCTGGGGCGACCCAGGAAAAATGGAAAAATAGTCAATCCAAAAAATCACCAACACTTCGCATTGTCGCCAAGCCGTCAATATATCGGACAATCTGCAATCTTGAGTAATCAAGCACCATCCCTCAAGCTGCAATACTCACTCAGTGCAGCGCGACCCTGGGGGTGCTGACTCCAGCCCATAGGGTCATGCACCGGCAGGCAGCCACAAACATTTGAAACATGGGCCTCACTCGTGCATGTAAACCAGCCACGGCGCCGCGATCCATCTCCCGAGAGCAAATCAGAAACATTGTTACCTGGACATTGGAGATTCTTTGCCCATCCTCGCCCACAACCGGCTCGAAGACGCTGCTGTTGGCGACTGCGAGCAGGGCGCATAAGCAGAGAGCCTGCCAAGTTCTGCTTCCGCCCATGATAGCTGACGGCGAGCTGTTGCGCTGACAGGTAGGCTTGCCGACTTGGTAGCACTTGTAGAGTGCTATCGAGTGCGCTGCGGCCACAGTATGTTACACACACGAGTGCCGCAGCCTCTCGCATCTCATCCTCGCATAAACTCTGCCCTTTGGCGCACCACCCAGCGAAACGCCCTTGAGGTTGAACATGAAGAAGAAAATAAGAATAGCATGGCTTTGCTTGGCTTTCGTTCAGGCAATGGGCTTTGCTGCACTATGGTAACATGAGCATCTGCAGTGTTGATCCAAAAAGAAAAGAAGACATAGCATGCTTGGCATTCGTTCAGGCAATGGCTTGCTGCTCTATGATCACATGAAGTTCCCATTTGCAAGTGAGCCAGACTAATCTAGTCCTCAGCTGTACGAGATGACTCCGTCAGGCGCTGTGTGACACTGAGGGCTCTGAAGTCCTCGCAGCGCAGGGTCGAGAATGTCCTTTTCTTCAAAGGCAACCAGTAAGGCCACTGTTGGCAATATGCACTTGCAAGCTCTATGCAATTATTGTGCGTCATTCACATTCACTGACACGCACCTGCTGCAGCCAGCCCTGTATACACGCAAGATAAATGCATGAATGCAGCTGTGCATGCATCATGCCGGTTTGTTGCGGACAAGGCACACTTGTACGTACACACCTCGTGTAAGATTTGCTTATTTGCGATCATGCGCGACAATGTGCTGTGATGTGGCCAGTGTACACACGCTGCCTCAACGCTCTGCAGTGCGCTGAGACGTTAAATTGCCATGAAGTTGTGGGCATCAACGCTCAGCCAACCAAGCACCAGCACTAGGCCCCCCCTCCGCCGCCGCTCCACCCCCCTCCTTCGCCTCCGCAATGGCGCGCTTCCGCCGTAACAACCTGCGGGTACAGATGTCACGCGTAGGCAGTGATCATAGCTGCTCGCCCTGCGAGATCCGCTGCTCTTAATGCGCAGAGGGCACGCTTTTGCCATGACGTCGAGTCATGAGCATCAGCACTGATCAACTCCCCTCGCCGTACTCAACCGCCTCTGGAACAGTGCGCGTTGGTACAACAACTTCAAGTTGAAGATGTCAGCGCTCATCACTAATGAGACAGCAGCGCTCGGCTCGCCCTCTGCCACCCTCTCCTCCGTCTCCGCCATTGTCCGCTGCCAGCGTCGCAGGAATTCATGGTCATCAGCGCTCAGCCATTATAAATGGCATTACTCAGGCAGCAGCGCTGCGCTCACCCCGCGCGACCCTCTCCCTTGTTTCCGCGATGGTGCGTTTCCACTTCAACATGAAGTTGCGGATGTCAGTGCTCATCAGCGTCCCTACGCCCCCCCAGGTCACCCTGTCCCCTATGTCCCCAAAGTCGTCGCCTATCTCGCGCAGCGGGGTGAAACCCGCGATGCGGTAGTAGCGCACGAGGCGCTTGTGCTGCTCTTCCTCGTCGTAGATGGCGAGCAGTTCTGCGCGCTTGCAGCCCTGCGTTGCCAGAGAAGTTGAAGTGAGAGGCGTGAGCAGCGCTCAGCAACCCGCTGAGGCAAGTGCAAGTAAATAATTATACATACATATATTCATGTACATACAACACTGCACACGCACATGGTAAACACGCTTACACGCTTGGAGATACCCACAGATCTGCTCAGCGCACGAGTACCCCTTGTGACCGTTAACGCAAAAAAAAAAAGCCTGAACCAACCAGCATCCCTCTCTCGCTCAGATCGCGCAAGATGCAAAAAAAGCAATGGAACACTGTTGTTTCCCGGATATATTACAGCCCGAGGTGCAGCCCCCCGTTGTGCAGCACGCTACATGAAGGTTTCAGTTTCCGCCAGTCAACAGGCTTAGGGTGAGGGATAGGGCTAGGGTTAGTTGGACATCGCCAGCGGTTTACACCTGCTTCCCTGCACTGCTGCTGTCCCGAGCACACACACGTTATCTGCCCCGAACGCTAAAAAGTTTGCACACAGAAGTCTTTTTGCCTACTGCGGTTATGGTGGCACTGTTTGACTCGTGGTCAATGACTGCAGCAGCGGCGACCACGGTGTTGGGTGGAAGGCACTTGCGGCTAACCATCCCTTGTCACCGAGAGCTCTACGATCTTTTGATTCATGTTTCATCTGCACACTGCGCGCTGAGAAGCAGCTGCAGACTGTGCGAGATGGTGGATCAATGACAGCGCTCAGTGAGCTTTCCCCTACTTGAAGTTGATGCACCACAGTTGAAGTAACGTGCAGACCGCTGGGATTGTGCTGCCGCTACACCTCCCCATGGTAGCTAACCCAGTACAGCCGTGCTTCATGTAACTGCAATCCGCAGCGCATGTCTGAACCGAGAGCAGATTTGAGTTGAGGGTTAAGGGTGTGCTGTCACTGCCACTCCCCTCTGCGGTAATGGACACAATCGTGAAGAAGCATCAGCCAGTAGCTTCACAGCACTGGTAACCTGCACAGTCCACCATGTACTTTTTATTCATTCTCGCTCAGGGCGCGAAAAAGCCCAGATCAGAGGCATCTGACTTGAAGCTTGCTGTACGGAATCTACATGTCGTGTGACAGTCTGAAAGCGTCTCAACGACAATGTACCTGCACCTCGTGCATACATATGTCTCATATTCCACACTGAATAAGCTTTGCACCTGCAGGTGTATGAACATATACACTGGAATCAGTATGTTGCACTTGAACCATTTGCTACTGTACCTGAATCGCTGCACTTCCAATGATCGCACCAGAGTGTGCGCACCTCCTGATAGCTTACAGTGCCACACTTCTCATGTCTCGTTCTGCACACTCGAACTACTTCAACTGTTCAACCTCAAGTGCGCGCACCTTCTGATAGCGTACAGTGCCGCACTTCATGTCACGTATGCTGCACACTCGAACTACTTCAAATGTTCAACCTCAACTGCGGGCACCTTCTGGTAGCCGTAGCACATGGCGTAGCAGCCGACCACCGCCCCCAGCTGAAAACCGTTGGGAGTCAGTTCCGTCCAAGGCCGCTCCTTGTCAGCAGACGCTGAGCCCTTTCTCCTAATCTGCAGCCCAAAGGGGAACAGTCACAGGGGGACAGTCAGGAGGAACAGTCCGCGGAATGTGCGTGGGCAACATACAGAAAATATGCATTGGATGTGGCACGTACATGCAAATAATATACTTGAAGTATCATGATAAAGTCAGTTCCGTCCAGCGTCGCTCCTTGTCAGCAGATGCTGAGCCCTTTCGCCAAATCTGCAGCCCAGGGGGGATGTAATCAGGCAAATAATCCGCGGAATATGCGTGGCCAACATATAGGAGATTTGCAGTGGCACGAGAAGAGCATGTTGAAGTGCAAAGGTCAAGTTTGCTGAGACCTTCGCCCCAGCGCGGCACGGTCAGCTGATTCCGTGAGACAAGCACGGGCAGAGGCACATATCTTGTGAAGCGAAAAAACATTACATCTGAAGCCATCTCTGAAGAACGATTCGAAGTGTTCGCAATTGACGTGGAGCTGCTGCTTACATGCAAGTAGCTTCATATTGAAGTGCTCTGATGACCGCCCTCTTGACCAGCTGATCTGCGGCCCAAGGCATTTAACCCCAACCTTAACCCTGATCCTGGGTGCAATGAGGCGGATAGTGAGGACGCTTAGAGTTAGAACCCTAACCCTAACCCTAACCCCTAACTAACCCTAGCCCTAACCCTAACCCTAACCTAACCCACACCCTAACCCTAATACTGCGCGTAGCGAGCCACGCTTTGCGGTTGGCACAGGCAACTACTGGTAGTATTGCTGAAATGTTGATGTTCAACAACAAATTCTGACGAGCTCATGGTCGGGTGCAACAACCAAGTCCGTGCAGATGACTGTCCCATGCATTTGAAGTCCATGCCCCCAGACCTGCAGCTTGTGCACTGTATGAGGTGATACAGTAACCCTAACCCTAATCTAACCCTCAGGGTTGTCCGATTTACGGTTGGGTTAGAGTTGGCGCAATGCGCACCGGCAAGAGCCGTGCCTCCCAACAGGCGCGAGCACTGCTGCTGCGTGTGCTCATGCTGCAGCTCAAGTGCACATTGTGCTTGTGATTGGTTGTTGTGACGGTTAGGTCTTGTTTTCATACCGAAGCGGACACTTCAGTGATGGCATACATCCCAAACCGCTATCATGTTTCGTGATGTGAACGGTACCCTCGCCTGTGCAGTCCTTTAGTTTTGGTTTCCACATCTGAAGTAAGAGCTGCAAGTTACTTGAGCAGAGTTTACTGGCAGAATGCTATCATGTAAAACTATGTCACTCATTGTAACCGGTAGCCTCACCTGTGCTGCTGCTGTGTGCGTTGATGCTGCAGCTCAATGTACGTTGAAAGTTGTTGGTTCTCGCTGAGAGTTGATGTTCACACTTCAAGTGTACACTTCCTCATGGTTTTTTGACAACATCGACATCATATTGCATCAAACTGATGTGAGCAGTAGCCTCACCTGTGCAGTCTCCAAGTGTAGCAGGTCCCCCCACTTGAACGCATTGGCGTATCCCACCAGCTCCGGAGTGCCAGTTGAGGGATCCACCTAATCGCAAAAACACACGATAAAAACCCGAGGCAGAAGCAGTTGGGGAGACCGCTGATTCTGCCCTTGCGGTATCTCACTAATGACGCCCCCCCCCTAAATGAATGCACGTTTCGCAATTCACCATGAAGGGGCCCTGACTTGATCGTGTTCCAGGCTGAGGGCAGTGACACTCACCGGCGCAATGAAGAAAGTCCCCAAAAAGTGCATCTGGCAATGCCCCCCCCCCTCTCCCTCCCTCGCTCCCTTGAAATGCGCATGCATGCGTCATGCACGAGGGCCCTAACTATCGCCGCCCAGGCAGGAGCAGAACCTTACATCGCTATGTCCCGCAAACTCTGGTGTGCAAAGTGAATGTGACGTCAGCAGGTACAGGTCCAGCGCTGCACTGTCAAACTGCCATAACACATCCCACTTTCAGGCGTTGCTATGCTATCAATCAGCAGCCGGCAAGGCCTTGTGGAAGTGCATTCAGAGGTCTGTGTTCTTCCTCTGATCAATCGGGCATGATCACGAACCTTCGTCGCTTCAACCCTGAAAAATCCGAGCTTATCGGAGAGCGCCAGCGTCACTCCCCAAGGTCGGCAGTACTCCTCTAAATCGCTGCAAGTCAAAGGCAGGAAATGCAGGGGCATTAATAAGGATCCTAGAGTTACTGTGGCATCATGCCACTTCAATATGACACTTCAACATAAATTCATGTTTACCTTATAGTGATCAGGTCGTCTCCTAGTGTCGCAGAGCCACGACCGCTACATAGCGACGACGAGCGACGGCTGCGGTCGGCGTGTGGATGGTGCAGCGCTGCTACGCCAGCCTCAGGTGTCGGTGCGCTTCCATGTCGGCGATCTAAGGATAACCCCTGCCCGACCTGTACTCCCACGTGAAGAGGGACGAAAGAAGACGCACTGCGCAGCACAGCTGCGCCGACCAAAAGAGCACAAGCCCGGCAATAGCTGCGCATCTGTCACTCTCTTTTTAAAAAAATTCCATAATTCGAACTTCATCACAACTTCAACAAGACTAAACTCGACTATGGCCCCGACTACAGGAACGCTTGGTCGAGCAGCGTGCGTGCGCAGGCGTGGAGTGCGGCAAGGACGCTAGCTGGCGCAGCGAGCTTCGGAGCAGGAGAGGAAGCAGCAAGCACTGCGGCGCCGGCACGTCTTTGTGATGCATCAGGCTCTTCGAACTGCGTCCTCCGGCAGCCTGAGGCGATGTCGGAGCACGGGCAACGGTAGCGGGCTGCGGACGGTAACGACGGGCTTCCGGAGATTGTCTGGCTCATCTGCGGGGTCTGATTCATCATCATCGCCATCGTCCGTTGGCGATGGCAATTCAAAGTGAGTACGAGTGTGGCCTCAGTGCTGGCAGCGGGAACCATGCAAGGAGCTTCTGTCTCCTGCCGCTCAGTCAATAGTGATGATGCCAGCTCGCGGGGGGGACGGTAAAAGTTCTTTTCGAGTTGCCGCCCTACGCAATCAGCACTGCATGCTGCAGCGGGCACACAAGCAGTCTGCAGGCCCCTGCCAAGCGAGTTGCAGTGCAGTCAGAGGTTTCGACTGCGCAGCATTGCAACTGCGGCTTGCTATCGTTGCATGCTTTTTGACTCCGCTTGCGGTTACGTCGCAATGCCTTTTGACTGTAAAGTTGTGCCTGGAGTGACTGCGGGACGCAATCACCTGCCACTCCTACCGCATGCACCCTCCGACGTAGTCGTGAGTTTTTCCTTCAATTCTAGTGCCGACCTCGATCTCCACATGTTCCCAGCACAAAATGTTGTCCTTGCACCGGCATCTGTGTGTTTGAATCACACCAATGCTGGTGCTAGCTGTCAATAGAACACGCCCTGGCATTGGCCCATCTATTTTGGAACACAAGAGTAGCGTTGCCCTCTTGCCATTACACCCCAAGTGAACATCGTTCATTGATGCAGGATCGTATTATCTACTCAGACGTGACAGGATCTTACCTCGCGCTAAATTGCGCAACTCATACTGTACCGCTCTTATCTTCAATGTAGGCTTTCAACAATGTCCATGCTGTTTCTAGGGTTGTCATATGCTGAACTCTACTTGGTACCATGTTGCATTCATTCAGGCGGTTGCTAAATGAATTCTGGTTTCATTGTACGCATTGCCAGTTCGTGTGCTGCCACTTTGAGGCTTTTCATGAGTTGCGCAATTCATACTCTTCTGCTCTTGCCTCCCAGGCTCTTGAACAACATCCATGCTGTTTCAAGGGTTGTCATATGCCGCAGTTCCACTTGGTACCATCTTGCATTCAGGCGGCTGCTTCATGAATTCTGGCTTCATTGCACGCATTGCCAGTTCGTGCGCTGCCGCTTTGAGGCTTTCATGGGCAGACAACTTGCGCTGCAGCAGCGGCTCCGGCCTCTGTAGCACAGTCGTTGACGTTCTGAATCAAGTGAAGTGTTGCCGAAGTGCTCTCTCTGTACTGGAATTAGTCTGGTATGAGTGCCTCTCAGGACCGACTCTCAGCATTCTCTTTCTCCAACTGTGGTCCTCGCAGCGTGGTTATTCCAATCGCAACTGACCTGACAAAGTATCCCGCACATGACAAAGTCAGCGATTGCAACTGATCTAAGTAGCCGCCAAGTACAAATTCTTGTGCAGTGCAGGCACATCACCTCCTGCAGTACACAACATCCCACTCCTTAGTTGTGTCATTGACTGCGGCCAATTGCCTCTGAAAAGTGTTTTTCTTCACCTTGAACTTTGGAAGTCGCACTGTGTGCCTGTACGTGACTAATCAGTGACTATCGACCTGTCTACAAGCTTACGTGTAGGGTTAGGGGTCAGGGTTAAGGGTTACACCTAAACTTCAGCTGTGGCAGCACTTCGAGAAACACTCATTCATGTGTGACAGCTCCAACTGCCATGTGCAGTGTGCCTTGCAGATGCTTCACAGGAACACATTCTGTACAAGGCTGGCACTCTGCCTCTTCAGAATACTTCTTCAACTTCAATTTGGTCTTCTCTGCCATTTTACACTTGAGCATCATTAGGGGCCTCGCAATTTTTTTCTCTGCACCGCCTCGGCATGCTGCCTGCTTTTGCAGCAGCTCTGGCGCTGCTTTGCTGTTCGCGCCACCATATGAGTGCCCTGCAGCCGCGATCGCTGTGACAATGCTCAGCGAACGCCACTCAAAATTCTTCCATCCGGTATCCTATAATTTTTGCTCCATGAAATCGGCACGCATGTCTCTGACCACCACACCGCCACCATGGTTTCACTCCACGCTTGACGTTTTGTTTTGGCGCTGCGTACGCGCCAGTCCTGTGTCAACGCCCAGCTGGCGCTGGTGCTGTGGCAACGCTCCGCGTATGCCACCCAAGCTCTTCTATCTCCTCCATCGTATAAGTTATCTCTCCACGAAACTGGCACGCATGTCTCTGACCATGCCGCCACTCTGGCATTACTTCACGCCTGACGTTTCGTCGGCAGCTCTGGCGCTGCGTGCGCGCCGCGGCAATGCTCAGCGGTCGCATGCGGATCTTGCGTCAACGCTCAGCACACGTTGTCTCCTGTATCCCCTCAAGTCCTCTCTTCACAAAACTATCAAGTTCTCTCTCCACAAAAACGGCTCGTACATATCTCTGACCTCGCCGCCACCCTGGCTCTGGCTTCGTTCTTGATTTTACGCCGGCAGCTCGGCGCGTGCTGCCACCGCGTCAGCGCCCAGCAGGCGCTCAGTGCTGTGGCAACGCTCAGGAAATGCCATGTGCTTTTATCCATCTTCTCTTCCCCCACAGAGTTCGCAAAACCGGCACGCATGTCTCTGACCTCGCCGCCGCCCCGGCTCTGGCTTCACTCTCGGTGTCGCATTGTCAGCGCTGGCGCTGCGTCAGCGCTCAGCGTGCGCTGTGGACAACTCAACGCAAGTGCCACTCCATTTCTTTCTTCATCCCCTGCTCCTTTTTTCGTTCACAGATGAAAGGTATTACGTCACACAAACGCTCGGGCTTGCACTTCTCTGACCAAGCCGCTAGCCCGGCCTCACTCTTGACATTGCGTCAGCAGCTCTGGCGCTGCGTGCGCGCCGCCGCGTCAGCGCACAGCGGGAGCGGGTGCTGGTCTTGTGCTTTACAGGAACGCCACCTCCTGCAGAACACACACCATCCATTAGTAAAGTCACCGAATGCGACCAATTACTTCTGAAGTGCTCACGTCAGCCTTGCGGTTTGCTGACACAATGCTCAGCAAATGTTGCTCTACGCTCTTCACCCCCTGTCAAGTCCTGGCCTCACGAGAAGCCTCACATACCTTTGACCACTGCACTGCCCCTGCGTCGTTGCTGACGCCAGCAGCTCTGGCGCTGCGTGCGCGCCGCCGCGCGGGCGCGGGTGCTGTGGCAACGCTCAGCACATGCAACTCGTGTTCTTCCGTCTTCTCTATCCTATCAAGTCCTCGCCCCATGAATTGGCACGCATGTCTCTGACCATGCCGCCGCCACCCTGGCTTCACTCTTGACGTTTCATCAACAGCTCTGGCGCTGCGTGCGCGCCTCCGCGTCAGTGCTCAGCGGGCGCGGGCGCTGGTCGCTGTGGACATGCAGCCTTTGTCCCCCCTGTGCCCCTGGGACTGCCCCCGCCGCTGTACCGCTGGGCGGACACCGATTTCGGCATGCAAGAGCAGGTGAGTCACCGTTGAAGTTGAACTTGAAGTTGCATCACGCCAACGCGGTTCTGCACTGTGCAGGCGTTGGCTACCGGAGCGTCATGCGGAGGGCCGCATGTTGCTCTGAAGCAGAGTGATGTCTGGTAGTTTTCATGTCCTCAGCGCTCAGTACCTTACTTCAACTGTGTGCATCTGCAGCGGTGGACATTCTTAGGGTTAGAGTTAGGTTTGGACGTTCAATGACCCCCGCTTTGCGTGTGCTTTTGTGTTAGGGTTAGGGTTAGGGTAAGGGTCAGGTGACGCGTTGAACGCTCCTGTACTCTGCCCCCTCATGTGTGCACCTCTACTTCGCCCGTTCATCTTGTTGAATGATCTCCGGACAACTGTGTTCATACTTGCATGTCACCACTGTCAGCACTAATGATTGGAAGTATCGATATAGACTCGCACACATCTGGTGATTGATGTTTTGCACCCCCCGTTGCTGCTTTCAGATTCGCAACTTTGTCACGGCGGAGGCACGCGGCCTGGGACTGCTGAGCATCAGCGACATCCTGGCAGATTTTGACAGGATCACACTAGCAGACTTCAGGGTGGGTCACAGCAGAGCCATAGACCATTCCTTCATCCGTAATATGTGACACCTTCTGCACTTGCGCGCATTCAAGAGCGCTGTCACACAGCAGAGCCATAGACCATTTCTTCATCCGTTATGTGTGACACCTTCTGCACTTGCGCGCATTCAAGAGCGCTGTCACTGGCTGCTGATTTTTTTTTGACAGGATTACTCTGGCAGACTTCAGGGTGAGTCACTGCTGCGAAAGCAACAGCATTGTCTCTCACATGCGTGTGCATGCGCGTGGTCTGGGCGAGAAGAGCATTCAGGCTGTTTGCCCTTGGCAGTATCAGAACACTTCGTCAGAAGGCTGAGAAGTACCAGTGCACTACGTGTACCCTAGGCTAGGTCGGGGTCCACTTCTAGGCTTGTCTGTGGTTAAGTGCTTCTGGTATCCATGCCAATGTAAGTGCACAATGCTACACACTCCGGTTCCAAAACTACGGCTGCAGAGCGTGCGCGTCGACTTGCTCAAGCGAGTCAGACTCTGAACCTCGCGCCAACACGTGCGAGACCAGTTCACGCTGTCAGACTGTGTAAACATTGAGATGAGGCCACATACTCAATTCTGCACGCCTGGCGCCGATGAGGCCACAACTTCAATTGCAAGTTCAACTGCCCACAAGGCGCGCTCTGGAGGGGGGTTGAGCGCTGCCCTGGCCATGTTCAACTCCGCACCAATACTGCAGCGTGTCAACCCGCACCAATAGTGCAGCGTGCATTAGACAGCTCGTGGCGTTCCGACTATGGGCAGCATCGCTCAGCACGAATGACACCAACCCTTTCGCGTATGGCAAGGGTTAGGGTATTGCGCGCCTGCCCTTCTTGATGAGGGGGGATGCTTAGGGTTAGGGTTAGGGTTAGGGTTAGCCGCTAACTGTCCTTTTCAAGCCTGCTTTGGCAGCGTTGGTTATCATTTCACGGGCCGCAACAATTCTCGTACTCATGCGCCTGTGCGCTGGCGTTTTTCCTGGCAGCAAGAGGCGCTTTCTTCTGTCCGCAGTATTCCGGGTGAATGCACGTTTGCTCGGGGTTGCGCTTGAGTGGGAAGTTGACGCGCCAGGCATTGGGCTCAAATTTTTTTTCTCCACCTGTGTGTTGCAATAAGCCGATCAATATCTTCCACATGCCGCCACAGCCGCTCTCGTTATTCACTGGTGGTGGTTTTGTGCAGCGACTCACTGCATCCTATTGTGTACCTTTTCACTAGCGCCAACAAACTGAACAACATCTTCAAATAAGTGACACGTGTCGAAACAGCCCCTCCTGGTTGTTCTCTAGCTTTGTTTATTGAGCTCCTCACTGTCACCCATTGCTTCCGCACTGTGCTGTTTGTGTGCGCTAGAGGGGGGAGTATGGAAGCGCTCGAGCTGCCAGTGCAGGCAAGTTCTCCGCATCATGCTTGCAAAATGAGGCAAAGGGGATTGTGCCAACTGCCAAAAGCTAGCCTCAATATCAACTACCGCAAGTATGGTAGCGCGGGAGTTGGCGAAGCGCATCATGGCGTACACACGCGGAGCGCAAATGCTGGGCTGTGTTGCAGAGCCGGTGTCTCAGCTCCTAGAGCGCAGTGCAGACTAGGCTGCTGCGTTGACGCATACTTTTCGATTGCATACTAGTAGGCACACATCAAGAATGTCATCGTGACCCTGCAGCACGCCACTTTGCCGCTTGCAAGCAACCATCTGCACTCGGTATGGCCTTCACATACATCACCTCACCGTTGAAGAAATGTGTGAGCATGCAGCGAATGGGTGCATGACTGATGGCGTGCGCAGTGCTGGTCCTCTACCAAGAACTTCAACTGTAGAACTGAAAGCGGCCATCAATCAAAATAACGTTTCTGCGCAAGTTGTTGCAGATGAAAACATGCAGGTTTGTGATGGTCAGGGCTATGGCTAGGTTAATCAGGGTTAGGGTTAGGGCAACTCTGAGAGGCCCATACAGCAAGCGCATCAGGCAGCATGCACCATCTTCAATAGCAGACACTCGCATGAAGCGACTGCATTAGCTCACACTCTGCACCTTTCATGATGCGCTGCAGACGCTGCGCATGAGGTGACATTGCCGCCGGCAGCGCATGAAGTTGAAGTTGAAGTTGTGGCTCCCGCAGCGTCGGCAGCGGTGGAGCAGCAGCGGGTGGGCGTACCGGAGGATGCAGGGGGCGCAATACAAGGTGGGCATCGCGTATTCGAAGTATTGTTTTGGGGAGTACTTGGAGGGCGCTCCTTTGATGCTCTGTGCTCTCAAGCATAGAGTTCAAGTTGTATGAAAACGAATCAAAAGATCGTAGAGCTCTAGGTGACAAGGGATGGTTGTATATTATGTCTTGGACCGCATGGGCTGAGCACACGATCAACAGGCTTGAAGTATGCAATGTCCACATGTCCACCTTGTATGTATTGTATAAGCCTGTTGATCGTGTGCTCAGCCCATGCGGTCCAAGACATAATATACAACCATCCCTTGTCACCTAGAGCTCTACGATCTTTTGATTCGTTTTCATATAACTTATACAATACATACAAGGTGGACATGTGGACATTGCATACTTCAAGTATCTTCTTCTTTATTGCATACTTCAAGCATCTTCTTGGGCAGTATTTGGAGGGCGCTCGTTCGATGCTCTCTGTGCTCTCGTGCATGAAGTTGAAGTTGAGATCGGGTGGTCGCGCAGAGGCAATTCGTATACACATCCTGATGCAGGGGTAAGTGACTGGAGTGCAGTGTACTGTCGGCAGCACACTGGAGTGCAGTACATTAGATTACAGTACACTGGAGTGCAGTGTACTGTCGGCAGTACACTGGAGTGCAGTACATTATATTACAGTACACTGGATTGCAGTACTCTGGTCTGCAGAACTTTGATGCATTGCACTGGATTGCAGTACACTGGAGTGCAGTACGCTGGAGTGCAGTGTACTGCTGAATCGCCAGGACAAGGCGGATATTGCTCAGGCTCTTTGAAAGGTTCAAGTTGGCGGTGCATAGCACAGCACACTGTTGTGGCAGAGGTGGACGACCATGCAGGCCCCAACTCACGCAAGCGTGTGCATCTCAGCAAGAACTGTATTCCAAACACAATGTAAAGCGCGTCTGAGGTGGCTCGTCAGTCAGTGCTCATCGGGGATCAACATAAAGCAATCGTGCGCGCATGTTCATCATAGCAATTTGAACCCGATGCGGAAATCCACAAGTGAACAGGCTGAAGCGCAGTGCACAGCAAGCAGCAGCAGCAGCAGCAGCTCCGCAGTGTCGTACAATGCGCAGCAAGCAGTATCACTCTCTGCTTTGAGTTTAAGCACATCATGCAAGCGTGTGACGTGCGCGCACACCATCCACAGCTACTTGCGAGGCGTGTGTTGCCTTTCAGAAGTGTATTGCCATCTACAGTAATTTACCTGTCTTAAGTACCAATGACATACCCAGGACGTGAAGCAGCGTGATATGTGAGCTTCCATGCACAGATTCTCCGCAAACCCAGAACAAAGCCCTGTTTGCTCGCTCTCAAGCTCATGTTGTGTGCTTCAACTTTGCAAGGGGCTGTTGCTGACGGTTGTACAGCAGAGGCAGTCACCAGCACAAGGGGGCTTGCAGCATGCTTTGTAGGAACTTGAAATCACACTTGCTGAACGTAACGTATTGCGTGTGTGCTGTTGCAGAACCTGAGATGAAGCCCGCCGTTTTGGCCGTGAAGCGCACGTTTCAGCCCAACACGCTGCGGCGCAAGAGGAAGTTGGGCTTTTTGGCACGGGTCGGTGAGTTTGAAGTTATTCACAAGAATGTTGAGGTATCGTTACTTCTATGAACAGATGAAGGCAGTCACAGCAGCGTTGAATCATCATTACTTTCATGGAACATATGAGTTCTCTGGCCATGGCATAAATGGTACGGTGGCAGTGGTACACAATGCGTGTCCCGCCATCATTGATTAGTACTGCCATTAAAGCTGGGCTTCCTGGCACGCGTTGGTGAGGTTGAAGTTTTTCACAAAAATCTTGAAGTTTCAATACTTCCATGAACGGTCGAGTCGTACGGCCATGTTGTCATTGGCACGGTCACAGCCGTACACGTACAGGCGTGTCCTGGCATCTTCAACCAGTGTTGCTGTTGAAGCTAGGCTCTTTGGCATGCGTCGGTGAATTTGAAGCAGTGAGACACGATATCGCCAGTTTCAACACCTTCGTGAACAGACGCGCACTCACCTACGCAAACGACACTCTGGCCATGGTGGTAGATGGGGCATAGTTGCAGCAGTATGATCACACTGTTGGCTCTGGCAACACCAGTGAACATGGCCATGGCACACGTTGCGGGTGGACCATGCTGTACAGCAAGGTGCACTTCAAACACTATCATCTGTCTGGTGTGTACATGCGTGAAAGGGTTGCATGGGTAATGCTGCGTGTGCGTGTGAGCAAAAGCACGGACTTGTTGCAGCCGGCAAGTAATGTGGTAACCCTAAGTAATGTGGTAACCCTAACCCTAACCCTAACCCCTAACCCTAAGTAATGAGGTGACCCTGCAGGAACGGTTGTCACATCCGAGCTTTGAGGCTGGCTTATTGAACCCTCCCCAGTAACGCACGTCAAAAGTATATACTCGAGAAGTACACTGGATGGCACATCTGCCCGGCAAGTCACACGTTGAAGTCATGCGTTGTCGACTGCACACATGCTGTTGGCACTGCCATCAGCACCTTGAGAAAGGAGGTCATGTGCTCAGGTGTAAACTTACACTTCAACTTCAAAGTGGGTAGACGCTTGAATAGTAGCACAATACATTATCTGTATTTCTGTGTGAAGTAGTGCGGGACTCGGAAGACTATCGAAAGTAAAGTGAGCCAAAGAATCATCGGTGGTGCCAGCAAAGCACAGCCAAGGCTCTGCATCTGCAGCTTGAAGCCAGTTGGTGACGGTTGGTGAGAATGCGCATGTTGATTTTTGCCTTACTCTGTGGCGCTTTCTCCTCGCTATGTATACAAACGCTCCGCCCCCCCCCCCCCTTTAAACGATACAGTGCCTGACGGTCGCCCTGTTGGTGAGAATGCGCGTGTTATTTTACCGTGGGGCGCTTTCTGCTTAACAGGATTGCTCCGCCCCCCATTCCCAATGTCACATGAGCCTGATATTTGCCTCTTCTCATTGCGTGCACACGACAAGAATGGCAGCCAAGTATAGGAATGCTCCGCTCCCCTCTTCAAACGCTACGTGCCTGAGAGTTCGCCGCTTGACGCGTGTGCACGGGGGGCTATACGAATGCCCCCCCCCTCTCTTAAACAACGTTACAGTGTCTGATGGCTGCCCCTGAACGTGCGCGTGCGCAGGCGGCACGAATCGCAGCCAGGCATACGAATGCTCCGCCCCCTCATCAAACGTTACCGTGCCTGATAATTGCTGACAAGCCAACAAGCACGGCAGGAGAATCCTCTGGTGTCATTTTTCCTAGGGGTACTTTCTCCTGGCCCTTGTACATGTATGCCCCGCGGCCCCTCGCAATTGTCACAATGCCTGACAGTCGCCTCTTATCGTATGCGCGCAGGTGACAAGAATGGCAGGAAAATACTGCAGCGGCGCCGCAACAAGGGGCGCACGCGCCTGGCCGGCTAGCTGCAGTACCTGCCTACCCCTTGTAGCGATAGCCTATCACAACAACTACAGCAAGTCAAATATTTGCGGGGGGGGGGGGGGGGGGGGGGCATGGTATGATATGGTGGGGCATTCGTGGTGGGGGGGGGGTGGAGGTAACAACAGAAGAACTGCAGGGCTGGTGCATCAGGATTGGGGGGGTGGCCTAGGCTATGCGGCGTTCCCGAGCAAATTCTCTGTGTGATGTGCGCAGCTCTCCCAAGCGCGCTGATGCACACATGCGTGGGTAGAGACAGGCTAGTTGAGCACTGACAACTGTGCATGCACTCAGGCACTTGTCGGTGCCCTGCGTAAAGGGGCCTCGCACCGTCGCTTGGGCATGCAGACTGTTTACCGTACGCGTGCAATCGTTGCTGCACTTTTGGATTCGCGCAGTCAGACACATCTCGCAGTGCTAGAGCTTGGGGCTTAGTGAGGCAGGTGGTCTTGATTGGGGGCTAGTGGGGGGCCTTCTACAGCAATGATTGGGGTTAGCGTTGCCATAATTTTGCCCTGCCCCAGTGCATGGGTGTCCGGTGTCTCGATGGACTAGTTGCTGCAAAGCAGCCCATCCTTGAACAGGGCTGACTTTAAGCGCAAAGTTGCTCTCATTGAGCGAACTGACGTGATGGTACTAGCCTGTTGTGATGGGGGGGGGGGGGGGGGGGGCGGGGTAGGCGCTAGCGGCGCAGCAGCTTGTCGGAGACGCGTGATGTGGAGGCTTGTTCACAGTCCTGGACATGCGTTGTGGGCGATTGCCTTGCGATACTGAGCCTGCAGGGGTGCTGCGCTCGATCGCTGAGCGCTGCCGCCCCAGTTCAATGCACTTGCAGCCTGCATACAATCCTGCTGCACCAAGGTTCAAAGTTTGCTGTGCATCTGCTTGACTCACACCTGCTTCAGTCTCAGGCACGCTGCCCGAATAGTTTCGCTGCCCTCCTGTTGTCACGGCGGCAGATATAACTTGGCTGCTGCTCTGACATGACATGGGAGCCGAATGTGCGGCGCTGCCGACAGGTACAGTGCTCAAAATTCCGTGTCATTGCTGCCAGCTCCCTGCAATAATGCGTGGGCGACATTATGGGTGGCGCTGCGAACGTGCGTCACAGCCTCACGAAGCATTGTGTCTGATCACCGTAATCAATCGTTGCATTTGTTCTGACCACTGTCATCAGAATCCATTCGCCGCAACATGTAGCATTCAATTCCCACATGTGTCCGTAGGCGGCAGCGAGACTGCATCAGCAGTAAAGACTTGCGCACTGTCGCTGGCTGCTTAAAAGGGCGCAGGCTGAGCTTCGGTGCACGCCACCTGCAGTTCCATGAATAGCCATGCATTTACATACATGCATGCCGCCGCCGGCTCCAGTGGGCGGCGGCACGCATGTGCGCCGCCAGCTGCTTACTACTACAGAAGTCATGTGTGTTTTTCCATGATTGCCAGCGCAGGCGGGCGCAGCACATGTATTGCGCTACAGTGAGCTCGAGCTCGAGCTCCATGGGTGGCACAGGCTTACTATCGCCAGCTACCTGTCAGTATCGCAGACACTGCACAGGCACTGCGAACAATAGCGAGCTGTCCAGTGACTGGACGGTGCGCAGGCGTATTGCCTTACATGTGCAGCATCGTAGCACATGGCAGTGTGACTTCTATTCATGTCACAACAGTAAGCAACACAGCTTTGTCCTCGTCCTGACATGCTTGATCCGCCGATATGATTTTCAGACGTTCTATCAAGGTGCTGTTGTCTGGGTCTCGGTCTGGCTCTGCGTCCTCTCTGACACTTCCAGCATCGCCAACCGTGCTCCAGACATTCAGGGCACCGAACTCTTAGGCAACCTTGCACATATCAGCCTGGTGTCCAGCCTACGCTAGCGTTTGTTGCCAAGAGAGTGAGCCGCTGAAGGGCATTCATGGTGTGATCGTTTGACATCAGATAGATTGTGACAAATCTCTGTATATTATGCACGTCTGACAGCATCTCTGTACGTACGGACTTGTATCTATACTCTGTACGTACTGGACTTCGGTCCCGGAAATATAAAAGTTCAAGTTGAAGCAGGAATAGCAGTTCCGGGTACGGTAGTACTCAGGTCTCCCTGAGATTAATTCACCGGACGGGACGGGACGCTCATTCATTTTTACCTACTGCGCGCGCGAGCGAACTGACAGCTGTTATCAGGTTGGTCTGCTCTAGAAACCTTATGACGCGAGCGGCGTCAAGCGCCGTGCTGTAGCCACGGCGCGGGTCAAGAGAGGTGCACAAGAACTACATAGCCTATGAGAACAAAGTGCGAAGTACATCACGCTGTCGGTCGGCAAGCTTACAAGCTGCAGCGGCGCTGATTATCGATTTGCTCTCTGATGCTACCGCCCTTGGCTGATGCAGCACCGCTGCCGCTATCTTGGTAAGACTATGGCGCTGCTCATAGATCTCCAAGAAAATTTGTGATTGCCGAAAAAAAACGCCCTCGTTCGCAAGAGCAGGGGGTTGCGTCGTATTGGTGCACGCGCGACCGCGTGCTTCTGGCAGTCAATGCAGCAAGCAGCACACTGTCAGTTCCCCTCTGCACCGCCAGGCATCTCATCTCAGTGTGTGTCAGGCGCAGTGTCTGTGAGAGTGGCTACGCTAGCGAGACGGGGCATGTTGGCCAACTTCGGGAAGCCCCGGGGGGGCGGGTCGCGCTGGTTGGCCGACGTTTTTTGCGCTGCAGTCACGCATCACTTGCGGATGGCAGCAGGTGCTGCTTTTTGTACATTTTGTCGTGGGGACATCCCCCAAACTTTCAAGTTACGTTATAGCAATGAACACATTGACTGGATGGTCAGGTGTTTGAAGTACAGCGCACCGGGGGGTGTGTAATCGGCAGGTGTTCCATGCATTTTCCGATGTCTATGTTTATATAGACGAATGAAACGGCTGCTTTACAATATTTAGCATACATCATTGCGATGAATTAATTAGTTGCGAAGTATTTCTACCAGTAGACGAATGAAGGGGCGCAGTGTGTGAGACCATGTCTGCGTGCGATGCCAGACGTCCGCCCCCCCCCCCCGCCCCGTCCCGGAGGCGGGGGAAGGGGGGGGGGCAAACCTTGTGGGCAGCCTGAGGCCCTGGCACAGCGAATCTGACTTCAGGGCGGCCAACTCCGAGGGCGGCCAACTCCGAGAGTCATTGAGCGGTCAATCACGCATTCATTTGCAATCTGTGTTTGTGAACAACAGCAGGTGCTGCTGTTGTGCAGACCGTGGCCGTGCGCGAAGCAAGACGCCTCCCCCCCCGGAGGGGGGGGAGGGGGGGGGGACATTCGAGGCAGGCTCTGGCACGGCAAACCTAATCCTTGTCAGCTCATTGGTGAATAACATTTCTAGTCTATAGGTTCAGGTAAAGCATGCGATCAGAGAACTGTTCTATCTCGCAGGTTCACGTCCGTTCACGTACCTAGGACTTGACCCACTCGCAGTGGGTCCTCTCCCGCAATTGAGTATGTGGGCGACAGCACGTTAATGAATCAATGCGGAACAACACGCATGAAATGACGACCGAAGGTACAACACAGGTGTCATCTCTGCGTCAACTTGGAACAGATGATGCTGAACTTCAAACATTGTTGCCGAGGTGGCTGGGCCTAGTGCAGCGCAAGCGGCTAGCAAAGTACTGCAGACAGCGGGTTCAAACCGCCAAAGACAAGTCTGTGCACAAAAATGCTTGCGATTGCAGGCAGGAGGCGCGCGTAAAAAGTCACGTCTTGCCTGTTGCAGCTTGCCGCAAAAAGCTGTGTGCCTCCTGCTGGTGGTCTTGGCTGTGGGAGCGTTTCATGGGCGCGGCCATGCAAGCGCAAGGCTGAGTGGCAGTGGCGGTGTGACCGTGGCGTGCGCCTTTGCAGCAAACTTCAACGTTGCAATGGACCGTGGTGATTTGCTCAACCGGAAGGGGAGGAGTTGAGGTCGCAGCGAGAGGGACCAGCGGAAGATGCCCATGCCCTGGCTGGAGCTGCTGCTTGACAAAGCCGCCATTGTAATCACGGGTAAGCCTGGCCTGAGCCTGGCAAAGCAGTCGCTTGGCTCAAATATACTACCTCCCCCAGCTTTGTCAAGACACAGTGCAGCGAGTCTGTCTGTGTCTGTGCAGTTGACATCGTCATGAAGCAACAGATAACGAATAATGATTTATGTCTTGCCCTGAACGGTGATAGCGTGGTTCTTCTGCGTTGCGGCATTCAGACCTCCGTTTTCAGCCGCCGCAGAACCGTGCAGCATAAGGCGGTCAAAGCAGCACCAGCCAACGAGACTAAATCGTCGCCGAGAACATTGTTGACGTTGACGCTGTGCGTAAGTCTTCAAAGTGTCGGTCCAACGAAAACCTCTAGCACGACAAGCTCGGTCAAGACACAACAGTGTTTAGGTGTGAAATCTGCAGCCGCAGACGTACAAAATGGATGGGCATGTATGTACATCTGGTCCAGCCGGCAGCTATGCGGACACCAAACAGCAATTGTCACATGCCAGAGCGAGTAAACTCTCCCCGCAGCTTCACAGTACTACGTACATGGGAAAACTGAACACGGCTTTGACAGTTTCACCTTTGACACTTTAGTGCATCAGCTTGTGAATTAATGCAAAAAGCCTGTCTGTTTAATAAAGACCACGCACAGCATCTTATTGTACTAACATGCTGCGCGTGCAGCAATGGAGGATTGGCACGCAGATGAATCACGATACGGTTAGCCCACATGTTAGTGGCGACCATGGTTATTGGTGGATGGCACTTGCGGCTACCCATATTTTGTTACCTAGAGCTCTATGATCTTTTGATTTGTTGCCATGCTATTTTTATTCTACGACGCTGGACATACCTGCTATGTGAGTGGCCAGACCGCTTGATCATGTACGTGCCTGACAGCGTAACGTAGCCCTGCAATTGCTGTTGGTTATCGTTACATTTGGGTATCGAGTGCAGAGTCAATCAAATCCTCAGAATCGTTTTCATTGTGGGTTTTGATTGTGGTGAGCAATCGTTTGCGCACCAAAAGGCTTCAAGTAGTCAGTAATGCAGTGCAGATTGGTACAGGGGGTGCTGATAGCGGCAGTCGTATGTTGGAGCGCCGGCAACGGCATGAGCAACATGGCCGCTTTCACTGCTGCTGCTGGGCATCGCATGCGAAACAATGCCATGGCAGCATCTGCTATGATTAACTGGACTTTCATGGAGGGCATCAAACTCTTGTCGAGTGTTGTGATTCTACATTCGCGAACTGGAAGTTTTTGTAGTTCCACATTTGAAGGTCTCCATGTTTGCTGCTGCATGATGCTGCTTGTTGTTACGATGCCCCTCTCAGCTGCGCTCAAGGGATTTGGCATTGCCATCCTGCGGCGCTCCATCAGCTGTTCGGAGGAGTTGCGAGCGCTTCTGACAGCAGACACGGTGCACATCCTCAACACCATCTCACAGGAGCTGGTGGGTGAGGATGATCCTGCTCTCATTCTTCAGCTTTCGGATCCAGTCAGCCTGCATGCTGCACTCCAGCTACTCAATACACCTACGGCAGCCGGACATAATGAAGTAGCATCAATGAGCAATTTCAAAAACTGGCTTCTCGCCAATGCTGGAGTGGCGCCTTCGATGCCTGGAACGCTAGCATGGCATGGATTGGACAACGACGCTGTGGAGGACATCCGCCGCCGCTTCCACAAACATGAGTGGATTCATGACATGCATGGCGCAGGCATAACGCAGCGGCGGATTGCAATGGTTCTTCTAGTTGCAGGATCTGGACGGGCAACGAAAGTGACGGAGGCCGTCTCAGTGTTTGAGTGAAACTTGTACATATACCTTGCGGTGGAACTGTATAAGATCACGCCAACATGTGGTTCTGCTTTCATGCCCGCTGAACATGTCAAGTGCGATGGCAACAGAGTGCATGAGAGTGCAATTCATACCAGTGTGCAGTGGCGGGCCGCAGATACAGCCTTGCATACACCCGCAGCAGGTTGGACGGTGTCCGCGTAAGGCTTTGCTGTGGCATTGCAAACAAGCGAACGTTGGGGGCACACCAGACATCGATCTTCTCTTCGGCTCCTATGTGAATAAATATCAGGTCATGGGTGCCAATATTGTGTGCTCCGGTGTGTCAACTGCTCTCCGTGCATGATTGTCGGCGTTTACCACATGCAGACCAGAGAGGTGCGCCTCCAAACGACTTGAGGTTGTTGCTGCCTTGCTGTATGCCGAGAGCACATTGGCGCTGCTGGCCTAAGGTTGCCCACTGCTTCTACTTCTACTGCTAGGTTCATGGTCTCCTGTAAATCAGTACATGCACGAGATATAGATGTGTCTTTACGTAAATGCTAGCATGCAGGTGGGGAACCAGGTGTCAAGACAATCAACTTTTACCGGCAAATGTATGACACACTGGATGTGCCAATCCCCTGACGTGTGTAGGCGTGATAACTTATAACACGCTACCTGTTGCTCAACCTGCACCTGCGCCTTGCCCAGCAGTCGCCTGTGGGGTGGCCTCCATGGTTGGCAAGTACAGGAGAGCACGGCGCCAAGGCTTATAGCATGGTGTTGGTAAAACCACTGCCGGCCGCCGAGCGTACCCGCTGTGCGCAGACTTCAGGCTCAAGGTGTGCGAGTGTCTGATACGCAGAGTCGTCATGAAGTGAGGCAGAGAATGTAGCAGCTGCTGGAAAGGCAAAGCTGCAGAGCATGTGCAAAAGCAGCACCAGTATCTCTATACGGTGCTGCAATGCTACATTGAATTTCGTCCGCAATGCCACATTCGTCCGCAATGGCACTAACGCACGTAACAGGCCAAGTGCGTTCACCATGCAAAGTGCACATAACCAATGTCGATAGCCAATGTTGCGCAAAGAGTGATTGATGCATTTGCAGGGCAGAGTGAATGCTGTTCAGTCACACCCTACTTTCAGAGCATTGTTGTAAACCCTCATGTATCACAATATCGTCGCCGGTAGCATACTTGCGCCAATTGCTCAGAGACCAGACATCTACACAGTGTGATACACTTCCATATCTGTGCGCCCAGGTGTTGTCGATGCAACGCATCTCGGTACCTGTACGACATTGTACATTGTACAGGTACCGAGATGCGTTGCATCGACATTGTACAGCGTTGCATCGACAACACCTGGGCGCGTTGTACAGGTACCGAGATGTGTTGCATCGAGAACACCTGGGCGCACATATCAATTGTCTCAAGCTATGCGAAAACTCAGCACGTATGGACTTGTATTTATAAAGGCCCAAGGGAGGCCGGGTTGCCTATGCAATCGAAAAGCTTGCGTCAACGCAGCAGCCTAGTCTGCGCTGTGCCCTAGGAGTTTGGATACCGGCGCCGCAACACAGCCCAGCATTCGCGCTCCACGTGTGTATGCCATGACGCGCTCCGCCAACTCCCGCGCCAGCGATATGCTCAGCTCAATGTGGATCTGACGCTTAGCTAACCCGGCCTTGCGTAACACATCTGCCTTCCCCCCCCCTGAGCACAGTGCTGAGTGCATTGCCAACTCCTTAACAAAAACGCTTGTCTGCTTGCCCAGCCGTCCGTACGACTCCTGCACGAATGGCACAAAAGCCCAAGATGACGTCAAGGTGCCGGTGTGGTGCTTGACCTTCGCGTCCTCCCCCACCCCAGCAGCATAGCCGTCCGTGTTTGAGGCATTTGTTTTGCCTGTCAGGTACGAGCTCGCTGTGGGCGCGCGCACACTTGTGTCTAGCACTATTCCCTTGTTACGGTATGCACTGCTAAAGTGCAGACACCCTGGGTCAATGACTGTGTCCGCCCGATACCCCGGTACCTTGAAGACGCTAGCGTCCTCATTGCGGACAATAGAGACATGGTGCTGTCTCAAGATGCGCTGTAGGCACCGCTTTTGGGCAGTGTGTGTCGCGTTGTGCCCCCGTATGTGCTGGCTGGGGCAGCTGATCGCATGCGTGGAGGTGGGGCTCACGTCACTGCACCGCCATGGGCACACCTCGCCCTGTATGCCCCACCCGTCTATAAAGATCGCAACCAAAATCATCGTGGCTGCTGCCATACTGGACATGGGCGCCGCACCCGGGCGGTCATTGGCAGCGGGCGGCACGCTCATCCACGCCATTGCCCCGGACGCACGCTGGCTGCGCAGCTGCGCCAGGACCCGCGCGCTAGCCTGTTGGCGGCGGCGGCTGGTGTCACGCGAGTCACCAATAAGTGTAGCCTGCGTCGGCTTGCCCACGGCACCAGCCGAGGCAGCCTCTAGGTCCTCCACCAGGCAGTCCTCGTATTGACGTCGAAGAACATTTGAAAGGCCGGCTTGTAGTCCGTGCGTGAAGTGACCGCGCCGGCGGCGGGGCACTACCTTCCTGCAGATCTCGTCAGCATAGGCCTCCCAGTCGTCGTCGTCGTCCTCCTGCCCGCCGCTGCAGCTGCTTTCTTCCGCGCTAGTTTGTGTTTTAGCGGGCGTGGAAGAGGCAGCCGCGGCAGCGGCTTGAGGGCCAGGTACGGTCGCCGCCGCAGCGGCCGCCTCGGCGCCAGGCACAATGCCGTGGGTGTGTGGGGCTGGCTCAGTGGTCCCCGTCTCCGTGACGGCAGTTGCGGCGTAGATCGCTTGCACCGCAGTGGGGAGCGTCGACGCTGCGGCCGTCGTATCTGCTGCCCACCGTAGCAACGATGCTGGGAGCTGCTCGGCCACAGCTGTGCGTGATTTTTCGCCGCCATCAGCTGTCAGCGCTCGCGTAGAGCGTCGCACGGCCTCGATGATTGGCGGCAGTCCCTGGTCCTCGCGTATTGCGCATGAGTGCTGCGCGAACCAGGTGACTGCGCCGTGTTCGTCAGTGCCGAGCCTCAGGGCCCCTGCTGCCACAGTGGCATGAATTATTGCAGGCCGCAGTGTTGTGCATGCCTGGGCCGTGTAATAGCCTACTATGCGGCTGGTGCCAGTAGCCCTAAAAGCGGCATGCCCAGACCGCCTCGTCGCTCCGGCAACCGTGACGCCCGCAGTGGCACTGCGATGTCCGTGAGTTCTGGCGGGCCCAAGCGCGGCAATACCAGCACGCTGCCACTGCTGGCTTCCTCATTGTCACCAGCAGTGCAGGCGGCCAGCAGGTGTGACTTCACGACTGCCGCGGTAGCGCAGCCGTGCAGGCGCAGCAGGCGTCCAAGCGTCCATGCACAGAACCCGTCAAATGCGTGCAGCCAATGGCATGTCTCACTCAAAGCCTTGTCAACGACCCGAGCTAAGAAGCCCATGCGCTTCGTCAGTGACCTGCGCAGAATGAACTGTGCTGCCTGTAGGTGATGCCGCGCCATTCCAGCTAGCTGCCACGACAATCGCCATGTCCCTGCGTCAACAAGATGCTTGCTCATGGCAGCATGCACATAGGCTGGGTGCCCTACCGGTACCCCGACCGACGTAAAGCCCTGACTGGATTCTGGCATGGTGGCGTCCACAAACGGTATGTCAAGGGCGCGCAGGCGTGCTCTGGCCGCTTCATCAAACACTGTGCCGCGCATGGCGATGGCCAGCGACTTGTCTGGTCGAACGCGTAGGCCCCCTGCCGCAAGCCGACGGATCACCTCTGCCACCCCAGCGGCCGCTGCATCGTCGAAGTAGGCAGCTTGCAGCACGTTGAGGTCATCCAGGAAAGCGCAGTGCGGGGCTGGTGGTTCCGCTGTGCTGTGGCCGTAGGCCGGCATACTGCCGGGCGTCGCATTCACTCCATCAGGGTAGAACTTGAAGAGTAGGAAGGCCGCTGCCACTGCAAAGTACAGCGGCCCTAGAGGGTCCCCTTGCTGGCACCGTAGGTGGGGGCAGATAATGCGAGCTTCACCGTTCACCTCCACTCGCATCTCTGGGGCAGTGTCACCACAGTATGCGGACTCAAAGTGCGGGAGCAGCTCCGAACAGAAGAGCATAAGCCCCCGCACAATGGCGGCGCGATCCACACTGTTAAATGCGTTCTCACAGTCCAGCTGGATTGTGGTGCCATACAGCTCGTGCCACACGCGCGCGCGCGCTGCCACATGCTCGACGCCAGACCGGTATCCTACGCCAAACTGCGACATGGAGGCCAGCAGCCCCGATATTTTGCCCTTGACACTCCGTGCCGCTGTGGACCCGAGGAGTCTGCGCCAGACACTGGAGCAGGCGATCGGACGCCGCTTCTGTCCTATGCCTGAGAGGGCCGCGGCGCGGAGAAGCCGTTGCGATTGCTCCGGCAGCAGTTCGGGCTCAGCAAGCAGCGTCGTGAACACCTTGGCCAGGTGATGGGCGAATGCCGGTTCCATCACATCCGATTCTGAATCACCAGCTAGTCCTGGCGAGGCACTGCCCACGGGGCGGGTGGCTGCTTTCACTGGTGCACCAGGCCCAGCGGCCATCAAGAGGTGTTCATAGCGTAGGCCGTCCAGCCCTCCTGCCTTACCCGCCCCTGCTGCGGACGAGGTCGACAGTATGTCTGTCGCCTCCACCTCGAGGCGCCGTCCGGCTGCGCTGGCAGCATCCTCAGGCCTATCGCTGCGATCATGCGCCTGACCCGATTCGAAGACGGGACTGCCGCTGCCAGCGGGCCCGGCGGTCGTTGCCACCCCTGCGCCGTGCAAGCAGTGCCGCCGGGCGTCGCGTACCAGGCCGCGCACTTGCTCCATTGGCGTATCGACTACCCCGGGCTGGGTGTCAGTTTCAGGGTGCTTTGCTGCCAGCACCTGTGCCGTGACCTCGTCTGCTGGGGCGCATGCTTCACGCGCCTCTAGTCGTGCGGCAGCCAGGCCTACCCCCCGTCGCTTGCCTGAGAGGGCAGCGCATGCTGTTTGCTGCCTGGAGTCAGCCTCCGTCCAGTCGGCATCGAAGTTCGTTTGTGCCGACGCCGTAGCTGCGTTGTTTGGTTTGGGGGCCCGCAGCGCCGCTGCTGCTGACAGCGTCTTTCTCAGTAGCTCCGCAAAGTCGCCAGACAGCAACGCTGCCAGCCGGGCCGCAGGCGGCATACCGGTTCCCTCCGGTTGCCTACCAAAGGCCATTGCTGCTAGCAGGTGCAGCAGCCTGTAGCCGCGCTGCACTAGAGTCTGAGAAACCTGATGAGCAAACGCCCCGGCACCATGGTGGAGGCGCACCCGTGCCGCCTCACGTGCACTGTCTGTGGCGTCCGCCAGTAGTCGTGTGGCGTGCTCCACTAGCCGTGCCCACTGGGTGCACTGCAGCTGAGTGCGGAAGGGGTTGGCAGTCGTGGTGAACCGTAGCAGCAGTAGATCCGCCTCATTGGTCTGGTCAAGTGCGTGGACGACCGAGGGCGTCGAGAGGTCCCAAGCCAGGGATGCTCGTGCCTGGGGCTTTGAGGGCCTGCCACTGGTGGTGGTGGTCGGGGGGGGCGGTGACGCGGCATCGTCCGGCGGGTCCAAGTCCATGTCCGCCCATCCCACGGCCGTCCCGTGGGGGGGGCTGCTGTCCTGCAGCCTTAGGCTGTTAGACTGAGTGCGGCTGCCGGCGCTGCCAGGCGGTGCCGCAGCAGCTGCCGTTCGGCGCCGGCGTTGCGCGCCGGTTGCCGTGGCCGCCGGGCGTTTCTTGCTGGACTTTGAGTTGGCAGCGCCACTAGCCGGCACCGCCGGTGGCTTTGGAGGTGTCGCTGCGGCAGCCCCCGCCGCCGCGGCCGCGCCGTCGCTACCCGCACCCCCGCCCTCGGACTGGCCCGGGGGTACTGCCGGGCGTGCGCGCGTGGGGGCGCTTCCATTCCGTCGACACGTGTGGCATGGCGAGGTCAGCGCGCATTGCCTCTGCCCCGCGCTGGCTGACATATGGACCAGACCGCAGGCACCTGTGCATGCACTCAGCTTCCTTACCGCCCGTAGGAAGTCTTCTGCCGTGCAACCATACATGGTGCTCATCTCCTGCACACGCTTGGCATGGTGTGCCCCAGTGTTGCAGGTACTGCTGCCTGAAGGGGCACGGTCACCGGATGGGTCGTGATCAACCTGCTGCCGGATGCCCTTGGCGTATGCTGCCGCCGGATTTTGCTGACAGTGTGATGTGCTCGCCTCAGGGTTCAGCATCGACCTCGTGCAGCTACCACCGTTGAAGTGGGCCACTACCGGTGCCATGCGGCTCGCAGCTGACAGTTTGCCTCGCTGTTTGCTGTCCTCTTTCTGACCAAGCTGCCAAAATGCCAGTGTGCATAGTGGACACCTCAGTGGCTCAGGCTGCTGTGGCAACTGCAGCGCAGTACGGGGCTGTGTCCGACTCGGAGCCGTGATGTGGGTGCTGTCAGCTTGAGTGGTCGCCGACGCTGTCATAGTGGTTGGCAAGGGCGGAGCTGCCGCAGGGGCGACAAGCAGTTCAAAGTGTCCCACATTTGTATATAGCCCAGGCGGCGTCCACAGCACATCCAGATGGCAGTCAGGCTGAGCTGGAGTCGCCGGTGCGAATACCGCTGGCAGCCCCATCAGTTGTGCCAGCACCAGCCCTGTTGATTTTTGCGTGCTGCCAGTGGCCTGAGGCTCGGCCTGCCACACCGTCACCGAGACCGCGTAGACCGCTGCAACAATGGCCCACACAGACAAACCGAGGGGCCGTCCCCACACGCCCTCTTCCTGTAGGCGTTGCAGCAGGAGCGTGTGCCCGCTGTCCGCGCTGTCCGTTTCATTTGTGCCGTACTCGATTGCGAGGCAGCGAGCGCGTGTCCCGTACGTGTCGAATTGTTCACGTGTACACGCAGGTTGGGCTGCTGCATGCGCGGTCAGTTGACGCATCGATGACATGCTGGCCCCTTGTTTGCCCGCCCCCTGCGTGACGTATGCCACCATCCCGTCCAGCAGTGCCTCTCGCATGGCAATCACCAGCGCTGGGGCCGGCAGTCCGTGCTCAACTGCGACGCTGCCTATGCCGTGTAGAGCTGTATGAATCAGGCAGTTGCCGTTGCCCACGTTGCTCACGGGGCGAAGCTCCCCACCACGTGCTAGCGTCGCTGTGTTTTCCCCAAGCGCCTGTTTGTGGAGTGCCTGCAGGCCCGTGTGCCAAGTGGAAAAACCATAGTTGGTGGCTTTTGCCAGCGCGTCTTGCTGCTCCTCCACGGTGACTGTATGGCACACGGTTGAGGGTATCCGGGTCGCCACCGTCACGGTGGTGACCTTCGCCGGCCCGGATATTGGTGCTGAGGGGGCAGAGGCACCGCCCCTCGGCGGTGTGGTGGCTGGTGCCAGGGGTGCACGAGAATTGTCGCACTGGGCCTGTCGCTCCTGCGTCCGCCGTCTGTGTTTACCTCTGCGTCGACTGCGCTTTCCACTGGCAACCATAGCCGTGACAGGGCTGTCTCGGTCATTGTTGCGTGGGTGCTGTTATCACCAGCCTGCGTTACGTCTGACTCACCATGTTTCCCGGCTGGCTGGCGAGGCGACCTGGCAACGACCGGTTCCCTAAGGGAGAGTTGGTCAAACACCGTTGCCAGGTCATTACCCTCTTCTCGGAGGGAGAGCAAGCTGAACGTGACCGTCAGGTCATGCATCTGACTCACCAGCGGTGCGCAGGGAGTCCGGCCCAGCAGGGTCTGTGTTGCTGGCGCGTCGCTGGCCGCCGGCCGCATATGCAGTCGGCGTGACGTGCGGCAGGGTCCAAGCTTGGTACCCGTCGGCCAAGCGCAAAGCACCGTGACGCGTGCCCGATGGGGGCAAGGGCCAGTGCACGTACCCTGCGCGCGAGTGCGCCAGCCCCCAGCAGGCCTTGCCAGTGTGATCCCGTCGGGTCCCTGGGGCATTCGCTAGACTGAGCGCGCCGCTGCGACAGCAGCTGCGGCACTGCCAGGTGTGCTGGGCACACGATCGTTGCTTGACATCGTTGCGCCGCTATCGCTAGCACGACTTTCGCCAGGCAGCACACCCATTGTGCTGCTCCGGGTCAGTTCGGCAGCGGCGCAACTGCCACACCGTCCAACGTAGATGCATGGGCTTGCCTGGGGTCTACCCCCAGGTGCTCGCATCCGAGGATTTGCGTATGGGACCACATTTGCTAGCGGCGGCGAGCAGCGCGGCTGTTGGCTTCAGGCTATTCCCCCCACCAAAGCTGCACCACCCGCTGCCGCCGCGCATGTCGTTGGTCGGGTGTGTATGTCAGCAATGTGATCATGGCCTGATGCACGGTCACAGCCTGACAGTGTGCATGCTGTCGCGGCGACCGGGCCTGCGAGGCAGTCGGCGCAGCGCCACACGTCGCACTGGTCCAGGGCCCCTAGATCACCAGATGGTGTCGTGGCGCTTGCTGCTGTGCGTCTGATGAAGAGGTTGCCGCACCCGTCGCAGACCTGCTCCAGGCCGCCGCATATATTGGTCGGTGGTCTAGGAAAAGCTGAACATGCAGTTCTGCAAATTGCTTCCCTTTCCCTGTGTGGCGCGTGCGCTGGTGTGCACATGCGTGTGCCGCTGGGCAATTCTTTCCCGGGGCCCGAGGATTTGCTCGCACTATGAACTTGTCGCACATGCGGCAGTCCAGCCCCGCCCGGGATATTGACCTTCCGGTTGGCAGCGGGTGTCTTGGCGGGCGCCAAAACTGTCATAGCGGTGATGCCGGATATGGGTGCCCGTTGCGACTGTTACCGTCAGAGGTGACGCTGCCGCCTGACAGAGAGGCGCCGCTGCCAGCTGGCTGCAAAGACCGGGACGTGATTCGTCTCTGGTGACCCGCCGGCCCAGGTTCGCCAACTTCCATCGGTACGGCATGGTCACGGTGACCGGCTTTGCCAGCGCACCGCCAGACTGTGGCTCTGGACGGGTGACGCTGCCAGTGCTTTGGGCGCTGGCGCGGCGCCGACCCCGCCGGGGTGCAGCCGCCCCACGTTCGCCGCCCGGTGCAGCAGCCGCTGCGGCCGCTGGTGCTGTTGTCACCATGTCTGCAGTACATGGGGTTTCCGCTGCGGTGACCTCCATCGGCTGAGGACCGGGATGCCACTGGGGAGAGGCGCCGCTGCTAGCTGGCTGCGAAGGCCGCGACGTGATCCGTCTCTGGTGACCCGCTGGCCCACTGGTAGGTTCGCCAACTTCCATCGGTACGGGCACGGTCGTGGTGACCGCCTTTGCCAGCGCACTCAGTTTGCCAGACGGCGACTCTGGGCGGTTGATGCTGCCAATGCTTCCGAGGCGTCCCAGGGGCGGCCCGGCGCTGGCGCCGCGACGCACCCGACCCCGCCGCGGACGCAGCTGCCCGCGTTGGCCAT